>JAJIBD010023548.1:0-362512 GCA_021461705.1 Cryptotis parvus | reverse complement strand
TTCTGAATCACTTGAATCATTTGAATCCCCTTATTCATCGATTTGCTCAAGCAGGCTCCAGTAACATTTCCATTGGACCCTATCACATGCCAATGTAGCCCAATGGCATCTGGTTGATTCAGGAATACAAGGAGCCTCAAACCATTCCTTCAGGGTCTTGAAAAGGAAGTCTGACTGTCTTGCAGGTGGGCGGCCACATGATATTTGACATCCTGTGGGATCCAGTCGGTAACGGCTTTAGTCCAGCGGTCCTCTCCAAATCGCATTACATGTCCAGCCCATCTGATTTTCGATGCCTTGGCAAACGAGACAGCGTCCCTGATTCTGGAATAGCGACGAAGGTCAGAACTCCGGATTCCTTCTCTCACTTGAGTGAGGCGTGATATTCCAAGCATGGCTCTTTCGATTCCCCTCTGGGAGACCCGAATAGCATTCTCATCCTGCTTTCGTAGGGCCCAGGTCTCTGAGGCGTATGTTAATGAAGGGAGAACGGTGGAGTCAAAGAGATGTGCCTGGAGCTGGAGGTTCTTTGTCCTTTTAGCTATTTCTTCGATGCCTTTGAAGGCATTCCATGCCGCTCTCTTCCTCCCTGCGCAGCTCAGGGTTTTAGGTCGTTCATCATGTTGGACATCTTGACCTAGGTACACATAACTGCTGCATTCAGAGATGTCTGTTCCATTGAGAGTGAATGGGGCCTCTGGAACTAGTTCATTTTTCATAAACATAGTTTTCTTTGGATTCAGCTGTAGACCTATCTTTCCACATTCTCGGTCGAAGTCAGTCAGTGTTTGTGCTGCTTGGCTAATGTTTGGTGTTATTAGAACGATGTCATCAGCGAAGCAGAGGTGGTGTAGTTGCCGACCATCTATCTTCTCCCCCATTCCCTTGCCATTCTAATTGTCGCATGATGTTCTCGAGGGTGGCGCTGAAGAGTTTTGGTGAAATGGTATCACCCTGTCAAACCTCTCTTTTGACATCAATGATCACTTCTTTGTAGAATGGTGAGATCCTGGTGGTGGATCGTAATACAGCTCCACGAAGGATCTTGTTGTATTGGGTTTGAACACCCTGTTTGGCTAGGGCCTCGATGACTGCTTCAGTCTCCACAGAATTAAAGGCTTTCTTTAAATCAATGAACGTGAGACAGAGCAGCATCTTGTACTCCATACAAACGTCAATGAGCTTGGTTACTGTGTGGATATGGTCAATTGTGCTGATTCCTTTCTGGATTCCAGCTTGCTCGCATGGTTGTCCTTCATCTAGTGTTCTTCTATTCCTGTTCAGGATGACTCGTGCAAACAGCTTTTAGATGACGGACAACAGGCAGATGGGGCAATAGTTGCCGATGTCGTGAATGTCTTCCTTCTTGAATATTAGAATTTTCCTGCTAGTTTTCCATTGGGAGGGCACCTTGCATTCAGACAGGTATCGTGTGAAGAGCCAGGCTAGTGTATTGATGAATACCGATGGCAGATTCTTCAGGTGTTCAAGTCTGACTTTGTCTGGGCCTGGTGCCTTTCCCTTCTTTACCAACGAAATGGCATGTCAGGTTTCAGAAGGGAGAATGTTGGGAATGACATATCCATCCTGTGGAATTTGATATGTGGGCAGGTGGATGTGGCTATCAAAGAGATCTGAGTAGAAGTCCTGGATAATCTTCTCCATTGCCTTTCTGGAAGATGTGATAGATCCATCATGACGTCAGAGGGCAGTCATCTTGGTCTTATAGTTGGTGAAGGACAGGCGGGCGGTGTGAATGCTTTTCCCGGCTTCTGCTGCATCTTCCAGTAGTTCTGCTCTTCTGTCTTTGAGGTCTTCCTTTATATCTTATCTGCACTACTTTTTCAAGCTTGGACATTAGCATTTGGTTGCCTGAGGCTCACGTCTTGCCACATTGATGGATTTCTTAATTGAACAGAAAATTATTTAATTTGTGTGTTGTATTCCTAATCCTAAATTGTGCTCAAGATTACAAAAAGTGTTTTTAATACATCTCCGCAAGCATACCTGTACTTAATTCTCAACGTAGAAAAATGCATTTCTATTTTCTCTATTATATTTCACTGATTTTTACCTCATCACTTTATTTTACTATGCTTTCTCATTTTGTTTTTTCTTTATAGTTTTGGAAATTAATATGGCCTAACTCCATTCCTAGCATTATTTGCTCCTTCTATGAACTCTTAAAACTAATGTTATGTACCTTTTTGGTGATTTTGAATTATCAATTTCCTATTTGCAGTGAAAGATTAAATGATCATGTATTTGAGGATGTCTGTCACGATATTCAACTCTATTCCATGGGTCCACAGGTCTGTTTATGCTTCCAATACCATGCTGTTTTAATACCTACCACTTTGTAGTACAATTTGAAGTTTGGAAAGGGTGATGTCTCCCATCTTTTTTCCCAAGGATTACTTTGGCTACTCATGGGGGGGGTTATTTTTTCATATGAATTTCATGAGTGTTTGGTCAATTTATTTAAAATATGTCATGGGTATCCTTATAGGGACTGCACTTAATCAATATAATATTTTAGGGTGTATTGCCATTTTGACAATGTTCATTCTCCCAATTCATGAGCAGAGAGTATTTCCATTTCCTTGTGTCCTCTCTTATTTCTTGAAGCAGCTTTTTTTTTAATGTTCTTTGTACAGGTCTTTGATGTACTTAGTTAAGCTAATTCCAAGGTACTTGATTTTCTGAGGCACGATTGTGAATGGGATTTTTTTTAAATATTATTTTCTTCTCTTTCACTATTTGCATGTAGAAAAGCCACAAAATATTGGGTACAGATTTGGTAACGTGCCACTCTAATTATCTCATTTTTAACTGAAATTCTAGCATTAAGGCCATTTTATAAACAGTGTAAATGTCTCTCCAAAGAGTGTAAAGACAATCATAAATGCATAGCAATGGAGGAGGAGGATGAGATGGCAAATGACATACAAAGGAGACTTCTAGCAGTTTTCATTTATTATTTATCATAGCTTATAAAGTTACAATAGTGTTAAAGAGAATAGCATCTATACAAATTAGTATATCCAACTGCCATCAGAACCCAAGACCTTCCAACACTGTCAATCCATCTAAGAACTTCCTTCCCTACCTGTCTCCACCTGACTATTAATTGGTTCTGTAAACAATTCCAAGGGTTTATATTGATCAGCCTGATCTATTCTCTTATAGCAAAATTCTGTATTCCACAGATGAGTGAGACCATATGGTATTTGTCATCTCTCTTATTTCGCTTAAAAGGGTATCCTTTAATTATATCCGCATTGCGGCTAACTGTATAATTTTATCCTTACCTACAACCGTGTAGTATTCCACTATGTACATAAGCTGCAGCTTCTTAATTCGTTCATCTCCAGCTAGATGCTGGGGTTGTTTCTATATTCTGCTATTTTATCTGCACTATAAAGAACATGCATGTGCATATAGCCTTTCAAATGAGTGTTGTTACTTTGAAATGGAAGATTTGGAATCTTGCAAAAATGGAATCTCTGAGTTGTATGGAAGTACCAGTCTTACATTTTTGAGAAATCTCCAGATGGCTTTCCATAGAGGTTGAAGAGATGATGTGCCCACATTCCTATGGACAGTCAGTAAGGATTTCTGTCATACATCCCTGCAAACAATAATGCCTTAAATATTTTGATATATCCATTCTTACTGTGAAAAATGATATTTTCCCCTGTTTTGTCTTACACTTACATTTTAACAAGTGACAATGAGCACTTGTTCATATGCCTGCTAGCCATCTGTATTTCTTCTTTAGAGAACTATCTAGAATAATCTTTCCCTATTCTTTATATATATTTTATATAGCTCTTTATAATAGATCTTTATATATCTTTATATATATACATCTTTATATACATCTTTATATATATCTTTATATATCTTTATATATATATTTATATATAATTTTATCATATAACCATGAGATAAATAATTACAAAACTGTTCATGGTTGGGTTTGCATCATACAGTGTTCCAGCACCCACCTTTAATTCTTCCCATTCTTGAAAGGGGTTTCTTGAATTTTCATTACTGAACTCTTTCAGGGCTTCTCCCCTGTTTTCAACAAGGTGGTAAGGATATCTACTTTGCTACACCTTTATTAAGTATAGTTGAACTTATAGGCTACTATTTAAATATATTCGTATGTGCGAAGTGTGTAAGGATTGGAGTTTGGAGTAGAAGGGGATTTAGTCATCTCAAGAGAGTAGTAGAGAACAGATAAAACCATATAGAGCCTAAGAGATATAAGGTAATAAATTTTTCACTTGATATTTCTAGTTCTAATTTGTTCTCAGGATTCATGAGATCCTCAAATGACTCTGTTCCACCATGTAAGGAAAGTATTAAAAATTGCATGTATTTTACATAGTTAGTATCACTTGTATTGCTTGTTTTGTCTTGTATCAACTGTATTCCCATTGATCATTGATTTGCTCGAGCAGGCACCAGTAACATCTTCATTTGTTGGGAAGGAGGTCCATTATTGTTACTGCTCTTGGCATATTGAATACACCACAAGTAGCTTGCCAGGCTCTGCCTGGCTCTGGTTTTTCCCAGGGGGCCCAGTCTTTTTCTATATTAGACCATCAACCATCCAGGGCCCACGGGGCAGAGCTCTAGGTGTAGAATAGTATAAATGTTTGTTTAACATAATCCCTTTATGTTATTTCTCTGTATTATGAGAAATTTTATAAGCTTTCATGTTGCAGTACACTGCTGCCCAGCATTTCTCCGCACTTCCAGTCTTCCATTTTTTCTTAAGTTTTCTCTAATGCTCCAGACCTGATTTTTTAGTTTTGTTAAGTTTTCCTTTTCCATGATATTTATATTTCTAGACATTCCTAGATAAGTTTTCCTCAAAAATGCCTATCCTATTGTTAAATAATACTTTTATATTTTTGCTAATATTCATTTTAAAATGCTTTTTTTTTCTGGGGTCGGAGCAATAGTCCAGCAGGTAGAGCATTTGCCTTGCACGGCTGCACCCGGTTCAATCCCCGAATCCCATGTGGTTCCCTGAGAACCGCCAGGAGTTATTACTGAATGCAGAGCCAGGAGTAACTCCTGAGCATTGCCAGGTGTGACAAAAAAGCAAAAAAAAAATTCTTTTTTGCTTTTATGGACCTGGAGCAATAGTATAGCATGTGAGCACTTGCTTTGCACATGGCCATTCGGATTCCATCCTAGGGTCATCTGAGTCCCTACAAGAGTTATCCCAGAGCACAGAGATGGGAATAAGTTGATTTAGTATATACAAAAAATATTTCAGAAATCATAATTATAAATAAAACCTGGTAATTCTGTTTTCTCTTTACAAAGTTGAATAGCATTCAATACATTTCCTCACACTCTACCTTTTTTTCTCCCTTACTCCCTACTTCTTTCCTACTTTCCTTTCTTCCATTCCTATTTAATTATAAAGCCAACATTTTAGTATGTCACTTGTTCCAACAAAGATCTGTATGCCTCAGTCTTTCTTGAAGGCAAGTAAGACTTTGCCACTGCTTCTAGTTTTGAATTCTAGTGATTGTGAAATTTTCTGGTGAATCTTTAAAGTGGGAGACTCATTCTCTTTACTCTCCCTTAGTCTTTCCCACTTGTTGGAACGATGCTATGACAATGACAAAGATCTTAAACTATGCTAAAGTAGCCACACAATTGTGATGGCAGTCCCTGATATGTTTTAAATCTGTTTACTTGTATTCTTGCATAATTTTCCATGTTATTTTTATTGTTATTTTTATTGTTATTTTTTATTTTTTAAGCCAAAATGTCTTTGTTGGCATAGACAAATAAATATCTTAAAAACTGATCTTTTTTAGCATGGACATGGAGGAAATTCTGTTAATATATGGAAGAAATAATATCAGTTGTTGGAGCTGGGTTGATAGTACAGCAGATAGGGCAAATGCATGCAGCCAACACAGTTTCAATCCCCATCATCCCATATGGTTCCCTGGTGTGCCAGGAAAAATTCCCTGAGTGCAGAGTCAGGAGTAACACTTGAGTTTTGCTGGATGTGACCCAAAATTTTAAAGGTATATGATTAGTAGTAATTTGATAAAATCAGAGAATTTGGTTCTAGAATATCATAGCAAGCACATACCTCACCAAAATGTTGAAAGTAGTCAAAGTATAAAATTTATGTTCTCTCAGAGACACAAAATGTAATAAACAACACTAGATATTTCACCAAGTCTGGTTAAAGTAGTGGTTGAGTTTGTACTGCTTGATACACAGAAATCTTTTCAGCAAAGCTATTTTTTTAATCTCATAGAAAATAATATTGTGTGCAACCAAAGAAGTTCAAGATACAATCAGTCACATATTGTGCAATTAGCACCATGTCTGAGGAGATCTAAGTGTTTGTGCCTTCAACCAAACTTAAGGTCAAGGCTAGAAGTTTTTTGAATAAAAAATACTTAATTTTATCTCATATTAAAAGTCTTTTATGAATTTTTATTTTCCCAGTGACTTTACTAAAGTCTATATAATCAGTATATGGAAATATATATTACCACATATATTCTTATTTACTCAATGTACATCAGTCTTGAAAAATTTTTATCTGAGAAATAATCTCTCTCTCTTTCTCTATCTCTTCTGTGTGAGTTATTTGGGTGTCAAAATATTCTAGAAATGGGCCAGAACAATAATCCAGTGGGTAGGGCATTTGTCTTGCATGTGGCCGACCCGGGTTCGAGCTCCTGTATCTCATATGGTCCCCTGAGCACCGCCAGAAGTAATTCCTGAATGCAAAGCCAGGAATAACTTAGAGCATGCTGGGTGCGACCCAAACAGCAAGAAATATATATATATATATATATATATATATATATATATATATATATAAAAAGAAGTAAAAAAATAAAATAGTCTAGAAATTTTCTGTTTATATTTTCTTTAGACTCACAGAATCAGAGAGGAGATAATGGAAGGAAAATAATCTTTAGGAATTATTAGAGCATCTATTAGATGCTCCCAATATAAATGTTATTTTTATTGAAACATGTTATCAATATAAGATATTTTATGTGCAAAAGTCTTCTCTAAATTTATGGTGGTAGTGTATCAAAGCAAGAATATAAATCTTAGTTTAATCAAATTTTACAGAACTCCATTACTGCTATTAATAGTTATTATTAATCAATATTACATAACACTAAACTCTTGCATTTCCAATAACAGTAAAGAAAAATTAAGTGATTGTTATCTATCTCATAGTGAGCTAATAAAAGATTTAAAAAGAATGATGAAGTGACAATTCCATCACTTCATTATAGTGATGAATATCAACACATATAGACAAGTTGTGTTTCCAATATCAGAGTTAAAGCTTATCTTGCCCTACATTAGCCCGCTGTGTCAGATTAGGTTGCATACTCTGTGTTCCAATGGCACAATTTATTTCTCCATCATAACACTTCGTTAAAATTTTTATCTGCCTCTGTGTAGCAAATCTGATAGCAGAGACATATATTGCTTATTCATCTGATGTTCAAGTTCTTGATTGCTAGACAAATAGCAACACCAAAAAACTTGTGGTTCAAACAATGGCCATTTGTTTTTTCCTGAATTCTTCCATTTGGACAGGATGTAGCAAGGATGACTGGTCATGGTTTCATACAGTAGCAGTAGGTGGCTGATGTCGAGCTGAAAAATCCATTTTCAAATGACCTCTTTGATGGTTAGTGCTTCACTATCACTATCACTGTCTTCCTGTTCATCAGCTATTTGCTAGAGAGGGCACCAGTAATGTCTCCATATGTCCTGTCTCATGCTAGGAGAACCCAAAGGCATCCGCTTGCTCCAGGAACATAAAGAGCCTCAAACCATTATATTAGGTCATGGGAATGACCTAATATAAATGTTACTGGTATTTGGCATATCAAATATGACACAAGCAGCTTGCCAGGCTTGCCGTGTGGGTGGCATACTCTTGTAGTCACCTCTAAATAAAGCATTTATTGATAAACTGCGCGGCTGCTAGCGGCCGTGCAAGCCGGGTTGTGATAGTCTGGTCTGCTGGGTGGAGTTGTGACGAGAGGGAAGTCCGAATGGAAGATGGCGGCATACATATATGCATATATATATTCACTTGATCACTTGAATCCCGTTATTCATCGATTTGCTCGAGCGGGCGCCAGTAACATTTCCATTGGACCCTATCACATGCCAATGTAGCCCAATGACATCTGGTTGATTCAGGAATATGAAGAACCTCAAACCGTTCCTTCAGGGTCTTGACAAGGAAGTCTGACCATCTTGTAGGTGGCGGCCACATGATCTTTTGACATCCCGTGGGATCCAGTCGGTAATGGCTCTAGTCCAGCGGTTGTCTCCAAATCGCATTACATGTCCAGCCCATCTGATTTTCGATGCCTTGGCAAACGAGACAGCATCCCTGATTCTGGAATAGTGACGGAGGTCAGAACTCCGATTCCTTCTCTCACTTGAGTGAGGCGTTATATTCCAAGCATAGCTCTTTCGATTCCCTCTCTGGGAGACACGAATAGCATTCTCATCCTGCTTTCGTAGGGGCCCAGGTCTCTGAGGCGTATGTTAATGCAGGGAGAATGGTGGAGTCAAAGAGATGTGCTTGGAGCCGGAGGTTCTTTGTCCTTTTAGCTATTAAAGAGATTAAACTAGATTTTTTTAATTATTGGAGAGTTAAAAAATTTTAAATATATACATTATATATTATATATTATATTATATATTATATATTATATATTATACTATATATATTATACTATATACATTACTACAAAACATTTGAGTTAAAAAATTTAAATATAGGAGTTTGGTTTATCTCACCATTTCTGGTTGATTGTGTATCGGAGCAACAATAACAATTCTAGTTGGGATTTCACAAACGCTACACATACTGAAGATACGATGAGGCTAAAATACCTTCTTCCAAGAAGGTTTTCTTGCCCAGATGCTGAATTGGCACTATCTGTGGCAGATGACTGAAGTTTCTCACCACATGGCTTCCTCCAATAAATATTATTCCTTCATTAAATATTCGGAAGGACTTTATGACAGATAGTTTGCTTTCCCATGAGAGTGCACAAAACGTGTTGTGATAGTTTATCGTACTTTGTCTCATTGCTACCCTATTGTTTCAGCAATATCCTACTGGTCACTCTGTTTGTTGTTTATCATATGGGGAGAGCACTCCAGAGACTCAGTATAAAGGCAGAAATCACCATGAACTATTTTCAAGGCTATCTACCATAGCTGGTTTGCTTTAAACATTTGTTTAATTACACCATTTGTGGTGGATCATGTATTGGAGAGTTAATAACTAAAATTCCGAGGCTGGTGAGATAGCAGAGGGAAGGGGCTTGCCTTGCACACAGTTGACCAAAGTTTTATCTCTGGCAATCCACATGCCTCCAAGACCTGACAGGCATAATCCCTGAGTACCAGATGTTGCCTCAAAATAATATAATAATAGCCAGTTATTCTTACTTCTCCTCGAGGTGTTGCAGGTGTGGCTGCGGTGCCTGGCTGCATTGGCAGGTGGCAGACAGGAGACAGACTTGTCTATACCCAGGGCTCTGCCCTGTGGGTCTTGGGTGGTTGATGGTCTGACATAAAAAGACTGGGTCCCCGGGAAGAACCCAGAGCCACGGCAGAGCCTGGCAAGCTACCTGTGCTGTATTCGATATGCCAAAAACAGTAACAATAATGAACCTCATTCTCAACGAATGGAGATGTTACTGGTGCCCACTTGAGCAAATTCTTGAACAACAGAAAGACAAGTGACAAGTGACAAGTGATTCTTCTTTGGGGATCTTATGACCTGCTCTGTTCAAAGAGTTGATATGGCTTTAATCTGTGATCCTAGTGATGCTGTTAATTTTCCTCATGGCATGGTTACTACATCTTAAGAAATGTGGGGGGGAGGAGTACCACAGTGATGAGTCCCTTTCGAAGATCTGTGCTCAGAAATTGGTGCATCATCATTTTGACTTCATTGAACCAATGAAAGCAAGTTTTCTTCCCCCACAAAACTACTGAATAGGAGAGGAGTGATGTTAAAGAAGTTTTAGTCTTTTTTGATCCTTTACTTGATAGTTCCTATAACATGTATATGACATCTGAACTTTGGAATTCAATAGGCATTCACTTAGTTTGACTTAAGAGAATAAATAGACTATACTTTATTTTCTTAAAGTCTTGATTGCTATAGATAAACACCATAAACATTTTATAATGGACATTTTATATGTAGTGGCATAATCACAATGAATAAATAAAAGATGCTTTGGATTTTAATTGAAATATACAATATCTGCAGAGCCATTAAACATTGCTTTCTCAATTAAAAAGAATCAGATTATAGCTACTGCTTTTTCAAAAACAGTTTTGTACAAATGAGTCTAAAGCAAGATGTACCCGAGACTATTGAATACTGTGATGTCATAAAATTATTTGATATTAAATTAGTAGCCTGTCTGTACAACAGATATTAAAAATGGAACTTACATGATTTCCTTAAAAATTGATGTGGAACTTACATGACAGAAATAAAAGTAGTGATAAGAGAGAGGACCATGAATTTTGTAGGAATCTTCTAACATATATCTTACTAATAGCCAACTTAAGTAGGAAAGAGTAATTCCAAATATTGAATGGGGGCATTGTTATACAAAGATAATTTCAAATTTATTTGAGCAACTCTTCTTTAATTAACAGCACTTGTTGTATCTTAGAGCTCATTGGACTATAATCCATGCTTTGCAGTCAGGAGACCTGAGTTCAATCCCTGGTACCATAAGTCCCCAAGCATACCAGGAAAGACCCCCTAAGAACACAGCTAGGAATTAGTCTCTGAGCTCTGCCAGGATGGGCCCCCAAACAAAATAATCCAAACACAGCACTTGAAGTCTTAGTGTATAAATTGTTTACAGTTTTTAACTAAAAGCTAGCTGTATACTGAAAGGTAGTAGCATGAAATAATAATCCCACTGAGAACTGTATCACCTTTAAACCATTCCTTTAAGCCAAATTAGAAAGGTTTTATAAAGGCAAACAGTCATTTAATTACTGTCACAAGAGCAACATCTTTCCAATATAACACCCACTAACACACATTATCAATCAAATTAAATTTTTGAACTTCTTTGTGCAGAAAGCACACTCTATTATGGAGCTTGTGTCATGAGTAGTTTTCTAGGGATTTTAATCCATATTGGCTTTAACCCTGCCCCCTAGGCTTCTTTGAAGCATTAAGTCTGGAGTGAGAAATCATAATGAGTAGATACACAACAAAGCATGGCTTCTCCTACTAGTATAATGGAAACCAAAGCCCGGGCTGTGTTTTGTTGCCATTTCACAGCTAAGCCACAGCAACTTGACTGTGACCTGAATAATCAGGAAAAAAAGAGAAATCTGCATTAATTTTCACCTTGAATAACTATGATTAAGTTTTATTTATCAAGGAAACTGTCCATAAATTCTCCTCTTTATTAACACTTCCTCCATTTAAGTTGTTTTCAGAAGTGGATCAAATGCTTAATTTTTCCTCTACATTCAAAACTATGCCATAAAAAAGGCATCTTGAGCAGGTTAATTTGCAGCAACAGAACCAAAACTGTTGTTAAATGTTTTACCAAAACTCTGTAAACTGAAAGTAAAAGATCTGTCTGGAGATATTGAAATTTAACCCCAAAATAGGAGAAAGTGTATTTCAAGGAGTCCTGAAATATGATGATCAGTACAAGGAAAGAATAGTGTAGAATCTGAGGTAAGAAAGAGATCAGTGCAGCTGGGGGCATAGTTCAATTGGGTGAATTTTATACCCTGATGTTCTAGGCCCAAAGTTTGATCCTGGAAACCACAAATTCTCATAGGGTAAAGCTGTAGTCAGCCTTAAACTAACTCAACTCTCAGGCTACACATCAGGATACACATATAGGCAGAATGTCCCTGAGAGTGGTGATCTCAAGTTCCCAGAGAAATATTATAAACGGCCCCCCACACCCATTAAAAAACAAGAGTTCAACACATACAAATGACCATCAAAAGTCAATATGGGTAAAGCATAGGAGGCGAAGAAAGAAGAGTGATGAGTTTGGAGAGATAGAACAGTAACAGCTCCCGCAGCCAGGTGGCATGCGCCATAGTGGAAAAAATGAATCTAGGACAGATTATACGGATGCAGAATTAAGCTGTGAAGGCACTTTAGGAGAATATTCAGACTAGAGGGGCAAAGTAATGATGATATAGTATAATAGAGAGATTTGAAATACTTTGAAATTCATAGACATCACATTAAATTGGGTGTGTAGTCAACAAGAAACAGACATCAGGAAGGCTTCTCGGGCTTTTGTGCCATTTACTGAGATTGGAGAAGACTGAGAGTGAGTGAAGTTTTGGGAGAGAGAATGCAGTGGTTTCTGATGAGAGATATAGTACAGAGATAAGGCATTTACCTTGCCAGCAGCTAACCTAAATTCAATCCCTGGCACTATAAAAGTTCTCCTGAGGCTGGTCAGGAATATTCCCAGAATGTGAGGAGCCAGGAATAAGCCCTGAGCACAGCAGCCTGTGACCTAAAAACCAAAATAGGAAATACATAGAGTATGTTAATACTCCACCCAGCAGCAGATGAGCCTATCACTGCCCGGATCATTGACACCCACCCTGCAGCAGTTTTTTTTTTTCAATCCGGCCCAGGTATGCTGATCCAGAGACTCACAGACATGGGGCAGAGCTGCTACTGGCTCTCCCCTGTGCCCAGCCGCTCACAAGGCTCCCGGGAGGGATGGCGGGTTCTCGCCCTGGCCTGCCACCCCAGCAGGGCCTCACAACAAGCCAGACGACTCCCCACTCCATGAGGGCTGCCATCTTCCACATCAGACTTCCCTCTCGTCAGAATTACACCCAGCCGCAGATGAGCCTATCACTGCCTGGCTCGAGCAGTCGCTTTGCGGCTGCTCAGTTCATCAATAAATGCTGTATTTAGAGGTGATTACAAGAGTATGCCACCCACATGGCAAGCCTGGCAAGCTGCCCATGTCGTATTTGATATGCCAAATACCAGTAACAATTATATTAGGTCATTCCCGTGACCTAATATAATTGTCTGAGGCTCTTTATGTTCCTGGAGCAAGCAGACGCCCTTGGGCTCTACTAGCATAAGACAGGACATATGGAGATATTACTGGTGCCCGCTCAAGCAAATAGATGTTGAACGGGAAGATAGTGATAGTGATGTTAATACTTAGATAATTCTAAAACATGTAAGTCAGAAATACAAATAGACTTTCTGTCATTCAAGTCAAAATATTACAAAATAGCTTTTTCCTACATATATTAATATGGGAGTTCGCTACACAAAGATGAATTTCAAATTCATAGGCATGTGCTCATCTAACAAGAAAATACAAGCTTAACTAGAGACAAGGACAAAGATGAAGACAGATTCACACACCATTTTGTCATTGTGTATTTTAGGGCAACTAAAATCTTTGGGAGGAAGCTGGCAGTCATTGTGTTTATTCTAAGCATTGAGCAATGGTTCAACTATATCTAGTAATATAAACACAGAAAATATCAAAATTAGTCACTGGAAGACTGGTCAGAAAGGTTAGCAGAGTAATTGGGTATAAAGAACTGATGGCATTAGGTGACAGTTGCAGAATATTTTACATAGAAGGGAAGCAAAAAAATATGGAATATCAGGGCATCAAGGACAGAACCTTTTCTCTAAAATGGAAAATACGCTGGCGGGCTTGTATAATGAATAAGAATGATTTAAAATAGAAGAGGAAATGCTTCAGGAATGGAGATTGTTGGGAGAGAATCCTTCTGCTTGACTACAGGAGAGACCAAAAAACAAGGGAAGGGAGGCATGAAGGGGTAGAGCTTAAAAGGAGGAGGGATTTTCTCAAGAAGAAGATGGAATCTAGAAAACAAAGGAAAAGGAATGAGCCTTTATCTACCATAAAAGGATGAAATAGAAGCAGATGGGACAAAGTGTGAAATAATTATTTCAAGGAGTGAGAAATGAATTTGATTAAAAAAGCAGAACTGATATGCAGAATCAGAGACCTACTTAAGGTTTACAAAAAATGTGTTTAATGTGAAACATCTATTTTGTCATTTTCCCTGGTAATCTTTATTTCCTTGTATATTAACAGAGAAAAAATAAACTAGTTTCTCTAGAACTGAGAAAGAGTGGAACAGATGAGCTAAGCATGTTTCAAGATATGGTTGTGATTATTGATTAGGGATTTTCATCTGAATAAGAAACACATTGTCACAGGGCTTTTATGGAGATGGAGCTGGGGTCCTTTTCCTCCACCTCTGTCCCATTCGGGAGGCTACTGGACCCACCCACGAACTGCTCCCAAGCTGTCGGCCATGAACCAGAGACACAGATACACGGGGCAGAGCTGCTACTGGCTCCTCCCACAGTGCACAGCTGCAAAGCAGTCGCACAGTTCATCATTAAATGCAAGAAATGACAGCCTACCTACTACCAAGAGTATCCCACCCACCTGGCAGAGCCTGGCAAGCTACCCATGTTATATTTTATGTGCCAAAAACAGTAAAAATAGTAGACCTCATTTCCATGACCTTAACGAATGGTTTGAGGTTCCTTGTGTTCCTGGAGTAAGCAGCTGCCCGTGGGCTACATTAGTATGAAACAGGAACAAATGGAGACATTACTAGAGCCTGTTTGAGCAAATCAATGATCAATGGGAAGACAAGTGACAAGTGAAGTGATATCAGAAACACATTGATGACTGAAGGGTGTGGAACAGAGTGATAGCACGGTGGGTAGTGCACTCACCTTTCACATTGTCAACCAGATTGTATCTCTGGTGTCCCTTGGGCTCCAACCCCAGCCAGTGCTTATCTATGAATCTAGAGTCAGGAATAAGCTGAGTACAGCTGAGTTTAGCATACCCTGAGTTTAGCATACCTCTGCCCTCCCCCAAAAAAAAAAAAAAAAACAAGAGAAAGAAAACAAGAAGGTAAGGAGGGAAGAGCAAAGTTAGAGCCATGTTTTATTTAGGTCAAAGGAAGTTGAGGAATTAAGGATGTGTGGTTTAAAGCAAATGACTCAAATGTATAGAAAATCATGGTTAAATATTGGTGCCTTTGAAACATAGAACTGGGACAAGGTGTCTTTTCTTGGGATGACAACACCCAACATACATGCAATGAGCAGATGGTTGAGGTGGGTTGGAAGGAATGGGCACCGGAGGAAGAGGAAGGAAGAACTGAGATTCCGGTTTCCATAGAAATCATTGATGCATCAGTCACCAGGATAAGTGGAGGAGAAGATCGCAAGCTGGGAACATAAGTTTGTGAACAGAAATTTTCATCGCAAGCAGTCCACAGTAGCTAGAACAAAGCACATGTAGTTCACTGAAATGGTCTTTTCAATGCAATCAGATTTCTTTCTTTGGGGTTTATTTGAAATCATATGCAATAAGTTGAAACTTTTTCAATCTATTTTTTCAATGGTCTATTTTGAAAAGGTAGCCATGACAAGCCAAAGATCTCAGCACTGCCTTACAGGGAATGGCTGGGTCTCAAATTAATTCGAATAGCTGAAGAGGTGTCCAGACAAGAACAGGGCAGTAAGAGAGGAGGCGAGCCACCTCCTGACACAGGAAGAACTTCCGTAGCAAATGGCAATGGAAGGGGATATGCACAGAGCCAGAACCAGCTGACTCCTTCACTGGCCTGAACCCTGTATTCAAATCTTTTCTGCACAACACTTTAACTAAAACTTTATCCTTTTTTTTTGCTTTTGGGTCACACCAGCAAAGCTCAGGGGTTACTCCTGGCTCTACACTCAGGAATTACCCCTGGCGGTGGTAGGGGGACCATATATGGGATGCCGAGGATTGAACCCAGTTGGCCACATGCAAGGCAAACGCCTTAGCCGCTGTACTATAGCTCCGGTCCCAACTTTAACTAAAACTTGACAGTTATGCAGCCCAGGTTTTTTAACATTATAGCACAGAGTTAATAATACCTGGGCCATCTGGTTGCTATAAAATTAAGAATAAAGATGCAGGGAAGAAAAACTTTTCTTTTCCTCTTCTAGATTCTTTGCTCTAGCATTAATACTTTCAGAAGTCATCTTAACAGGAGAAAAACAACTCAGTATTTATGTTTGAAGATTGCCTAGAGATGGAATTTGGGCAAATTATTAGAGCATTTTGCTTTTTGGTTCTTTTAGGCCAAGAAGGACTGAGAAGAAAAAGGTCTGGGCCTGAAGGTGAGTAAAGAAGCAAAGTTTGTAGCCACAGCGTGGGGCCCCAATTTCCTCTGACAATAGGATGCTTCCCTCCCTCTGTTCCAGGGAGGGTTCTGCTCACACCCAAACCTCATATAAGTTCTGCACCAAAAGCACAGTAATGTGTGTTTCCTGCATCAACAGTTTCTTAGGTCATTTTAGACTTCAAAAGAATCCATATGCCAAGAAGGCACCTCTGAAACAGTCTGCCTTTGCACACCTGTAAGGAAAATATCCAAAGTCCATTTATTATTCAGAATAATTATCAGATTATGCTTATCTGTCCTCTCTCTAACACACAAACACAAAGAAACACGCACAAATAGATACACACAAAGACAGACTACAATCATAGTGACTACTTCAATAATAAATTTATTTCTCTGACCCCTAATAAAGCCAAGTAGTTGAATCCTCCTGCCCCTGGACGTGTTGCAGGTATGGCTGTGTCGGCAGGTGGCAGACAGGAGACAGGCTTGTCTACACCCAGGGCTCTGCCCCATGGGCCCTGGATGGTTGATGGTCTGACATAGAAAAGGACTGGGCCCCCTGGGATGAACCCAGAGCCACAGCAGAGCATGGCAAGCTACCCGTGGTGTATTCGATATGCCAAAAACAGTAACAATAATGGACCTCATTCCCAATAAATGGAGACATTACTGGCACCCACTCGAGCAAATCGATGAACAATGGGAAGACAAGTGACAAGTGACAAGTTGAATCCTGGCCCTCTGCTCCACAAGGCCATTTGTTTCTTGTTTTTTGTTTGGGGGGGCACGCCTTGATGTGCTCAGAGCTTACTCCCAGCTCTACACTCCAAGATCACTCCTGATGGGCTCCAGAGAAGCACAGGAGTGCTGAGATTGAACATGGGTCGGCGGTACAAAAGGTTAGCACCTTACCTGCTACATCATCCATTTCTCCAACCCTTAATAAGGCCATTCGGGATGGAAGTTTTTTCCTTCACATATTTTCTCCCGTTCTATTGAATGTTTGTGCTCCTCATGCTTACTAAAGCTCACTAACTTTGACGTCTTTATTCCTATTTGGGGTGGGGGTGGGGGCGTTTAAGAATCTAAGTCCAAACAAGAAACCTAGCTTTTAGCAATTTGGCAGGGACAACACAGACTACTTCAAATTCCTTGACACTGATTCAAGTTTCGTCCTAAAATGCTCGTGTACAGTCTAACAAACTGTTTCTCAGACTTCATTTGGGGGCTTGGACATCTAAATCCAAAAGAAATTAGGGAAAGGGGAATTTAGGCAGAGTCTCAGTACGCCATAGCATCTAATAAGTAGAATAATATGGGCCAAGTAACATTGACCCATATTATTCTAATCATTGAATTAGCATTGACCCATATTATTCTAATCATTAGTCCCATTAATGTTCTTTTCAGGAATTCCTTTATTATTTGATACATGTTGGCGTTTTCTGTGCGAGCATTGGATTTTTATAAATATTTTAGTAAAGTTAAAATCCTTGATTATTGACACTTCTACCAACATTTCAGAAACACTTTCTACATATTTAACTGGCATTTTTCTAAGCTTGTCTTCATAACAAAATGATGACACACTGCGTGATTTAAATAAACAGATATCTTTAATGTTATATTTTCTCTAGATAGAAAATAAATCTGTTATTTGACTGAGTGCAGCAAACTTTTATACATGGACTCAGCCCAGGTAAACTTATCCAAGTTAAAAAAGTGACCATAACGTAAATTTTAGTTCTTAAATTCATCAAATGCCCTCACAGAAAACAAAACTACATCATTTTATTTTTTTGCTTCTTCTGACTAATCCTTGTTTTTGCTTATGAATACCACTATGGTTCATCTTATGTCTATGAATGTAAGAACAATGATTTCCATCAAAGTATTACCAATAATGAATCTTTT
Organism: Cryptotis parvus; assembly: GCA_021461705.1. Taxonomy (NCBI): domain Eukaryota; kingdom Metazoa; phylum Chordata; class Mammalia; order Eulipotyphla; family Soricidae; genus Cryptotis; species Cryptotis parvus. The sequence goes on along the minus strand of JAJIBD010023548.1, from coordinate 344,308 downwards.
CTGAATAAAGCAGCTATAATAGCATTTGGACATGCAAGGTCAATGTTAATGAAGAATAGAAGCTTTTTCAAATTTGGAGTTTCTGGGAATATTTTTCTTAGAACATAAATTGATCATTTCATCTCAAAGTCAATTTTATTGATGCAATAAGTTACCTCTATTGGAAAATGAAGCTTTTTATAGGGATTCTGCAAAGTCAATGAAAAATTATTTAACTGATTCCATTTCAAATTACAGGTTTTATAGACGGAGCTACATAGAAGGAGCAATACCTGCTCACTTACTATTTTTGGTTCTACTTGTGTGGTCTCCTTTAAGGTCAATATGCATTTTATCCTCTCCAAGAAGTTTTACTTTTTCCTGTACTTTGGTTTTCTGTTTTTCATGCATCAAAAATATTCAAAGCCTTTTAAACTCATTCATTCCTGAGTATGTAAAACAAAAACAATATTACCATGAATTCATTTTGTAGTTTAATGATATCTAAGTAGAGAAACTGACATATTAGCATATATCATATATCACTTTCATTTACATACATATGTTCATTTAATCCAATGCCATATTAAATGATGGCTGAAACTTATGTTCCTGACTTTTATAGGCCTTAATTTGAATTTCCTGCTGCTAACTTTCATGTAAGTCACCTTAGGCAAAAAAAATAAATAAATAAATCCCTCATTTTGAACATTAGAAACCAAGGCAGCCATATTGCTGAGCAATGACATGAAGTAACATGTGTAAAGAAGCTACATGATCCTGACAGGAGTAAAATGAATATTAGTATTATTGTCTAATTTCTAATTACTTATGAAGCTTAGGGAATGGCACATTTACTTATATTTGTGAAAAATCAAGATTCAACGCTTTAAGGCAACATGAAAATCTAGGTAGATTTAGAATTTTAAAGCAGGCCTAAAAATTCCAACATGTCACGCTTTCCAATCACGTCCATTTCCTCCTCTTCTTCATGCGTGTGTGTGTGTGTGTGTGTGTGTGTGTGTGTTGTTTTGTACGGTGTTTTCTAGCAACACCTTTACAAATACTGTTGTTTTTTTTTCCTTTGATCATTTTGAGATAGAATCCAAGCAGCCCACCTATAAAAACAGCAGCCCACTTCTAGACAGGAAAACTAGTTGAATAAGCTGCATCCTGTGTGGATTGAGAAGCAAAGTTAATCATAGCTTTATCGTACAGTTTGTGTCCTATTATTTCTGACATGGTATCGTTAAAGCATTAATTTTCATTCTTAAGTATATTTTGGTCTGCAAATTCAGTTACCTCTTTCTCTGTGCCTTCCCTTTAACAGTAAGTGAAAAAGGGAAAATAGACCTACATGTTTCAGACCTCAGGTTAAATTTAAATGGATAGAAAATGAACAGTGAAAAGCTCGTATTGGGGTCTAAAGCACATGCATTATTTTAGACATGAATCTAGACCTAAAATTCTGGATATACTGTGCAGGGTTGCTACTTCTTGAGAGACAGTATATTATTTTCTTAAAGCCAAAGTAAAAATTGAAGAGCTGAACAAATTTAGAACTCCATATTAGGGGGAAAGGGCTTGATTCAGGAACACAGCTGGAAGATCCTGGGTACTTTGATAAGGTAACTGTGTACTCCAACACCATAAGTGCCCTGCTATTGTATTTGGTATCAGCCACTTACTCTCTGTTTCAGAAAAATAATTCTCAGTACTTTAAGATTTTAATTACTATCTTGAGATTTAACTCAGAGTTACAAGATTATAAACTATTTCTATAAGAAGATATTGACTGAACATGCTCATCCTTTAGTATTTTACATGTTTAAAGTTTTAATATGTAGGATTTCTTTGTTCTAAAGCAAGGTTCTCTGACCCAATAAAAGTATATTTTAATTTGATGATTTCTGGAACATTTGCAGGCCAAAAGTTTTACATATCATATAATGGGATTTTGGTTTTAGTTTAAAATGTTGCCTACAAAAAAAGTATTTTTAAAAATTTTTAGCTCATTGCTTTGATTTCATCATAATCAAGCCTCATTCTTTTCACTTGGCCTGTGTCAGGAAGCCAGATTGAGGCCAAACATTCAGTTAATTTGGGTGAACCAAAGAGATTGCAAATACCACCTCAAACCAACAATTTCATTTTAGCATATATTTTCATCAAAGAAAGTAAAATTTCCCATGCATGGTTTCTCATATTTTCAAAGACCAACTGTTCAATTGTTCTCAACCTTCCAGCTGTTTACCAAAATTCAGATGAGACATTTCAATTATGAATATAAATGAAATCTGTGTTTTATTTAGTGGTGTTCCTTTGATACCACCTTAGAGAAGGTAACACAACATTAACCACCACCTTATGTTGTCTCATTCTGTCACAGGAATATTTTGTACTTGAATTCTAATGGAAACAGAAAACTACTTTGTATTAGTGATATCTTCTTTACAATTATTTGCACTTTCCACTAGTGGAAAGTAGAAACCCTTATCTAGTATGAAAGAAGCAATCAGCAATGTAAATTTTCTAATTTACTTTATTCCTTTTTGTTGAAAATGTTTTAGGATTATAAATAGATCTCTAACATGTAAATATGCATTGTAAATGAACACAAATAATTCAGTGAAAATATGTAAAGTACTAAATAGACACTTCTTCAAAAAAGTTACACAAAAGACCTATGTGGCGGGGAGGGGGAATGTGTTCAACATCACCATGAGTAAGCAAAATCTTCAAATGCAGTTGAAAATCACAATGAAATATCACCTCACACCCGTCATAGTGACAGTGATGGAAACAAAAGCATGACTACTGACAAGGATATGGAGTAAAACGAATCATCTACAAATCACGAGAATGTGAATTGTCACAGACACTATGGAAAAAGAATATGGAACCAATTCAACAACACAAATGCAGGTATCTTGCTTTTGTGGTTAGGGCAGCATTATTTGAGGTAGTTAAGACAAACCTGTATGTTCATTGATGGATGGACGGTTAACAAAATGTGGTATATGCACAGTGGAATATTATTCAACCTTTAAAAAGAAAGGGTATTCTTGTGCCAGAGAGATAGGCGAAGTGTTTTAACTTACACACAGCTGACCTGGGCTTGATCCCTGACACCATGTATGTTCCCCACGCCCCAACAAGACTTTTGCCTGAGCGCAGAGCTAGGAGTAAGCTCTGAGTACTCCTGGGTGTATAAAAGATAGAAAGCCTATCTTTTGCACTAGAATTTAAACTAGCAGACACTAAGCTAAGTGTAAAAAAGTCACACGAAGACAAATACACTCAACATGATATTGCTTACACAAGAAATCTAAAATAGACACATAGGACTAGAGATTATGATAGTGATTGTTAAGATTGGACAGGAATATCTATTTATAGTATCACATTGGTGAAGGAATAATCTCCTATATCAATAAAAGGGAAACAGAAGAGAAAATCCAGGAGTAGACTCAAACACATGAATCAAATTGATTTTTGGCAAAGATGCAGAAGCAACTTCATGGAGAAGGCATTTGATCTTCAACTAGAAAAATGTGTTCTCTTAGTTTTCTGAATTTATTTATCTATATGCATGTTATACTATGCTTACTATAGATAAAATATGCAACATATGTATATTTTCAAAACGCAAAATATAAATGAAATAAAACTAAGAATCATAGCAGTTTATTTCCACAGTCCAACGTATCATCTTCATACTCATTGGGATACAAGTGCCATAATTAATCAATGGTCATTATAAATAAAGGGAAATTATAAAATAATTTTCATTTTCTTCATAGATTAAAATTAGTTTACTTTCATTTTCCTGAATCTCATGTCCTGAAATATTACAAAAGATTAAATATTATAGGTGATATTATTATGTTTGTCAGGGCATAGCATGATTCTCTAGAGAATTCTTTCTGTATTATTAATAAAAATGAATGCCTGTGGAGGTCTGAGAAACATTACTATTCCTTAGTTTGTTCACTATATTTAAAATGTGCATAAGTTTCTTATTGGGATGCCGGGAAATCAAACCTGGGTCAGCTGCATGCAGGGCAAATGACCTCCCCGCTGGTTATCGCTCTGGCCCCTAGAAAAAAAAACTTAAAATATTTAGCAATTAGAAAGAAATAGCATGACAATAAAAATAAAACTATTCTAAAATTGTGGAAGGGGGTGTTGAAAAATACACTGTATAGAAGGAAGACTGAGGAAAGAAATCTATAGTTGGAGAGAAAGCTCAGAGTGCTGATTGCATGTGCTGTATGCAGAAGGCTCAGGTCTGGTCTTCAGTACCACGTGGTCTCCTGAGCACCACTAGGAATAACTCCCAAGCACTGAGTCTAGAATAGTCCCTAACATGCTTCTCCAAATAAGGTCAGAACCTGGCAAAATGAAAAATAAGAAAAGTCCAAAGTCAGAAAGGAAATATAGAAAATTTAAGAGCCACCTTTGGCACTTTATGGGGGTCATAGAGGTAGAAGTGGTTGGAAGAGAAAAAGTGGGAGATATCAAATAAATAATTAAACCTTTTCATATCACAGGACTTGAGACTTTGCATTGACAAGAAACAACAAGAATCTAATATATTAAATAAAGGTGATACAGAGCAAAGCAGCATTATAAAATTCAGAATGCCATGAAAACCAACAATATCCTGAGCATCCAGACAAGAAAATAAGTCAGATAAATAAGGGGTGAAAATTTTAAAACATAGCATTGGAATTCAAGCATCAATTCCAGATACACAAAACAATTACCAGTACCTAATACTTTGAGGGAAAATACATGCATTCCCATTGATATAACATTTATCCAAACTCTTTATTGTATAAGAAATAATTTCATATGTGTAATGAGTGGCAGTGTAGAGGTATAGTATTTCATAATATCTGAACCACAAAACTTATAAACCTGAAAGCATAAGATCTAAATTACAACATAATTTTAAAATGCTCCTATAAGAAGGCAGTCTGGGGATTTGAAGGGAAACTGGGACATTGGCAAAAGGGAAGTTGATGTTGGTGATGAGAAGGAAAGTTGATACTGTGAGGGAATTGGTGTTGGAAAACTGTGTGCATAAAATTCAACTATGAATAACTCTGTAAATCACAGTGCCTCAATTTAGAAATTTAGAAACAAAACAAGTTTAGAAACAACAACAACAAATCCATTACACTCATGCATCAATAATGAGGAAATAAAGAAAACATGGCAAAAAAGAAGAAGCAATGGGAATATTCAAAAGTTAGGTGAAGGACATCATAGGTGAGAAGTGTTTATTGAGTTGAAAATGAAGTATGTCCAAATTAAAGAAGAAATATATATATTTCTCAGACATGGGGCAGAGCTGCTACTTGCTCTCCTGTGCCCAGCTGCTCATGAGGTGCCAAGGAGGCATGGCGTGTTCTAGCCCTGGCCTGCCACCCCAGCTGAGCCTCAACAAGCCAAACCACCTCCTCCCCACTCCATGGGGCCGGCCATTTTCCACATCTGAACTTCCCTCTCGTCACAACTCCACCCAGCAGACCAGACTATCACAGCACGAATCATTGACAGCCATCCAGCAGCAGTTTTTTTTTTTTCAATCCGGCCCAGGTATGCTGAACCAGAGACTCTCAGACATGGGGCAGAGCTGCTATTTGCTCTCTCTGTGCCCAGCTGCTCTTGAGGGCACCGGGAGGCATGGCGGGTTCTAGCCCTGGCCTGTCACCCCAGCTGAGCCTCACAACAAGCCAGACCACCCTCCCCTAACTCCATGGGGCCCGCCATTTTCCACATCCAGACTTTCCTCTCGTCACAACTCCACCCAGCAGACCAGACTATCACAGCTCGGCTCGTGCAGCCGCTAGCAACTGCACAGTTTATCAACAAATGCTTTATTTAGAGGTGACCACAATAGTATGCCACCCGCACGGCAAGCCTGGCAAGCTGCTCGTGTAGTATTTGATATGCCAAATACCAGTAACATTTATATTAGGTCATTCCCATGACCTAATACAATGTCTGAGGCTCTTTATGTTCCTGGGCAAGCGGATGCCTTTTGGGTTCTACTAGCATGAGACAGGACATTTGGAGATATTACTTGGTGCCCGCTCGAGCAAATCGATGATGAACGGGAAGACAGTGATATATATATATATATATATATATATATATATATATATATATATATATATATATATATATATATATATATATATCACTGTATCACTGTGTTCCCGTTCATCATCGATTTGCTCGAGCGGGCACCAGTAACATCTCCATAAGTCCTGTCTCATGCTAGTAGAGCCCAGGGGCATCTGCTTGCTCCAGGAACATAAAGAGCCACAATCCATTCCGAATGAGGTCTATAATTGTTACTGGTATTTGGCATATCAAATACAACATGGGTAGCTTGCCAGGCACTGCCGTGCAGGTAGCATACCATTGTAGTTATCTCTAAGTCCAGCATTTATTGATGAACCGCGTGGCCGCTTGCGCGCCCGAGCTGGGCTGTGATAGGCTGGTCTGCTGGGTGGAGTTCTGACGCGAGAGAGAAGTCCGGATGTGGAAAATGGAGGCCCTCATGGAGTGGGGGGGTCGTCTGGCTTGTTGCAAGGCTCTTCAGGGGTGGCGGGCCAGGGTTAGAACCCGCCATCCCCTCCTGGGCGCCTCGTGAGTGACTGGGCACAGGGAGAACAAGTAGCAGCTCTGCCCCCATGTCTGTGAGTCTCTGGCCCGGCATATCTGAGCCGGATTTAAAAAAAGACTGCTGCAGGGTGGAACTTGATGAGCCGAGGCTGTGATAGGCTGGTCTGCTGGTGGAGTTCTGACAAGAGAGAAGTCCGGATGTGGAAAATGGAGGCCCTCATGGAGTGGGGGTCGTCTGGCTTGTTGCAAGGCTCTGCTGGGGTGGCGGCCAGGGCTAGAACCCGCCATCCCTCCCTGGGTGTCTCGTGAGCGGCTGTGCACAGGGAGAGCAAGTAGCAGCTCTGCCCCATGTCTGTGAGTCCATATATATATATATATATATATATATATATATATATATATATATATATATATAGTCCATATATATATATATATGGATATATCACTGTATCACTGTATCACTGTCTTCCCATTCATCATCGATTGGCTCGAGCAGGCACCAGTAACATCTCCATATGTCCTGTCTCATGCTAGTAGAGCCCAAGGGCATCTGCTTGCTCCAGGGAACATAAAGAGCCTCAAACCATTCTATTAGGTCATGGGAATGAGGTCTATAAGGTATTTGGCATATCAAATACAACACGGGTAGCTTGCCAGGCTCTGCCGTGTTGTATATAATAAAGTGAATAAAAAATGGGTGATGAATGCATAAATTCATGCATAATAAAGAAACATTTGATGCATGAAATAAAAAAATTGAACTAAGATAAATGGTAATGGTAAAATTAACAAATAGCAAAAATTAATAATATGACACTTTATCACTGTCTTCCCGTCATCATCAATTGGCTCGAGCAGGTACCAGTAATATCTCCATATGTCCTGTCTGATGCTAGTAGAGCCCAAGGGCACCTGCTTGCTCCAGAAATATAAAGAGCCTCAAACCATTCCAACAGGTCATGGGAATATATTATAAAATTGTTACTGGTATTTGGCATATCAAATACGACATGGGTAGCTTGCTAGGCTCTGCCGCGGGTAGCATACTCTTGCAGTTTTCTCTAAATCCAGCATTTATTGATGAACCGCGAGCCGCATAGCGGTCGAGCACAAGCTGGGCTGTGATACGCTGGTCTGCTGGGTGGAGTTCTCACGAGGGGGGAAGTCTGGATGTGGAGAATGGAGGCCCTCATGGAGTGGGGCATCATCTGACTTGTTGCAAGGCTCTGCTGAGGTGGCGGGCCAGTGCTAGAATCCACCATCTCTCCTGGGTGCCTCGTGAGCGGCTGGGCACAGTGAGAGCCAGTAGCAGCTCTGCCCCATGTCTGTGAGTCTCTGCATCAGCATACCTGGGCCGGATTTAAAAAAAGACTGCTGCAGGGTGGATCTCTATGAGCCAAGCTGTGATAGGCTAGTCTGCTAGTGGAGTTCTGACGAGGGGTAAGTCCGGATGTGGAGAATGGAGGCCCTCATGGAGTGGGGGTCGTCTGGCTTGTTGTAAGGCTCTGCTGGGGTGGCGGGCCAGAGCTAGAACCCGCCATCCCTCCTGGGTGCCTCGTAACTATTTATTTATTTATGTATTTATTTTTTGCTTTTTTGGGTCACTCTCTGCAATGCTCAGCGGTTACTCTTGGCTCTTCACTCTGAAATTACTCCTGGTGGTGCTCGGGAAACAAATGGGATGCCAAAGATCTAACCACGGTCAGCCTCGTGCAAGGCAAACATGACATAATATGACAAAATTAATAAATTTAATGTTAGATTAGAAATAGAGACAAACATGATTTTAAAGTCTGGAGTCAGAATCGAGATTGTAGGGACATGGTCACAAATCTTTTGTCCTTTCCTGTGCACAGAAAAAAACTGTCCACTATTTTATTCTCATTAAAAACATAAATGTTTCTTGAGCTAAGTAAATGGCCACCATACATAAGGACTATATTAAGTAGATCATAATTTGAATTTACAAATTACCTAGATCCCCTTTAGGAATGGCTATAATCAGAATATTTAGTTCACCCCAAAAAAATTCTAAGCAACACATTTGATTGAATGAATTAATAGCTTAAATCCCACTCCCTTTTATATGTTTCTTATATATAAAAGTATTTACATTCACATATATATTAAGGAAGACTGGAGAGGGGAAGGATAAGGAGAAAGGAGATAGAATACAATCATGTGAAGTATCAATAACATGAAGCTTAACATTGTTAATAAACATTACTGCCAGGTATTTGACAGACCTGTTAAAACACTTAAAAATAATAACAATTAGTGCTTGTAGCACTAAACAAGAGTGTAAAAAATAAGGCAACAATCAACTAGGTACAATTAAATTTTTTGAAAAAGGAAACATATCATAGTAACATTGTCTTAGAAATTTGCATAATCCTGGTAATGTAAATACTAACGATTTCACCAAACATTATGCTACATTTATAATGGAAAGATAAGAAAAAGGATGTTAGCTCATCTAAACTCTTAACTGCTGTAATGAAAAGTTTAATAGATTCTGTCAAAACTAATCAATCAAGAAGAATCAGAATATGCATAGTATTTAAAATATGGATATAAATAACAGAAGAAGCAGCTTAAAAATTGGAAATTGCTGTCTCAGTGAAGCATGACAATACGCAACACGCTGTGCCCAGACATTTTTAAATATAAACGAAACTTTTATTATATAGGCAGGATTTATTAAGGAACGAGGAGGACAAAATGATGTGTTCACTGTCTTTCAGATGCCATCTGCAGTCTTTCTCTTTCACTCCCTTACAAATTTCTTACAGCTGCAATAATAATTTTAGGTCGTCCTCAGATGTTAAAAGTCGTCTGGTCAGCTGGCCTACCCAAAGTTCAGATTCTGGTCATAATTACAGAGTCCTGGTGTTCTCCAATGGAATGAATGTTTTTCCCCAGCCCTCAGCCCTCAGTATTGATTTGTGTGGAAAGGCTGGAGGAGAAAGGGTGATGAGGGAGTGAATGGAAAAGCTTCTTGTTTGGGTAACAATTGCCTTCTCTCTCTCTCTCTCTCTCTCTTTCTCTCTCTCTCTGTCTCTCTGTCTCTGTGCCTTTCTCTCTGGTGGATAGTAAGGTGGTCATTGTGAGGTCTCTTTAGGTTGACTGTTCTCTAGGGCCGCCCTCCTCTCTTCTCATAGGCATGACTTTCTGTTGGTCACCTGCCTTAAGATGGTATCCTCGGTGTCAGAATTCAGTCTTGAATACAAAACTTTAGCGTGGCCCCAGAACGTGTATATCTTTGGGTCCATGTAAATACCTGATTCATGGGAAAACCCCACATCCTGACTAGGCAAAATAGAAATGTAGTTTCTGTCCAAGCATAAAGCTTCTGTCTTTGGTCTTCTGCCAAGCCAACTACTAATTTTCACCAGTGACCTTTCCACATATGGGTCTATTGTCCTATTCATTACCATATAATTGTTTATGGATATCTGCTTTGAATCTTTGGATGTTTGTATGAGCGGTTACATCTACTCTTTTATTTGAAACCTTATGAGTCCTCTTTTTTCTTGGTGAATCTAGCTAAAGGTTTGTCAACTTTGTTTTTCTTTTCAAAAACTCTTAGTTTCACTGATCTTTGCTTTTACTTTTTAGTCTAAGTTCATTTATTTCTGCTGTAATTATTGTATTGACAGCCAGTATTTTAAAATCTTCTGATTGTAAGAGGAAATTATTTTCATATAGGCTTGATTAAAAATGAAGAATAATTTCTCAGCCAAATCTGATGTGCAGATGCTGACTACATATATTCAGATGCCTTTATATAATGCTGTTGGATACCAATGCGATGAAATAGGCCAGTATCTCTCCTATTACCATAAAATACAATGACCCCAATGATTATTAGCTTTACAAGCAGATTTTCTGAAACCAAAGTCAGTGGTTCAATTCTTTCTGTTAATAATTTACTGAATACCTATGATAATTTTTGCACAGCAAGGTATTTGAGATTAGACACTCAAAATAAACAAAATCTCAGGCTCCTCTTTGCTAATCAATCAAAACATCAGGTTATGGTTAATGAAAGTACTCAGGGCAGAAACCATTATGAAGCATTGTTGTTGGTTATTTACCAAGCATTTATTTAATCCTTAAAATATAAAAAGAAGATATCTCAATTTAAAAAGAAAATTGGAGCTTATGAAAGATTAAATATCTTGATTAACTTCAGGCATATATGGAACATCACAATAGAGACTTGAATGTCAATTCCTTAAATGCTAGGACCCAGTATTACAGCATCAAGTGACTGACGAGCCACAAAGCAGTAAGCTTAGGAAGTGAGCTAAAACCGAGAGATGGGGCAAAAGGGAAAATGAATTGAAGGTTATAGTAGCATCACCAATATGTTACATTGAAGAATAACTCAGTGAGAACATTGGGAAATACCAACGCGCAGGACACAAGCTTCATGATCACGTAGGGACAAATTCTTTAGACAAACACACTAGCTTGCAAATATAATTTTCTCAGAATGTCAAGTAAAAGAGGGCATGACTTACAGTGCTTATGCAGCACCCACATTTCTTTCCTATTAGCATCCATAGATTGCAGGATTGTTTCAAGAAACTCAGCGGCACCATTAAGACCTCCAGCAGTTTTGGATACTTCCTCTATGGCAAAGAATATCCTTTTATTAAAGACTCAAGAAGATTCCATTGTGCATAAACAACATTGTATTTATCCAGGCACTCATCAATGAACATACAGGTTGCTGGATTTTCTTACTCTGATTTGTTGCCTTAGGGTCACAAATGTCTAAATGAAGAAAAGAGAAAGTGATTTTTCCCCTTTTAATTGGTCTCCATTAGGAAGAAAAAAATATTCGCCATAAATTCCTGATTATCGTTGGTGAAAACAATAGCTCACCAAGTGAATGATATTCCTCAGAGAAATGATGAGCGCATTGGACTAAGCTTGACTTCTTGTGTGTGATCACTTAGTTCCTTAATGTGTGGTTCTGCTAGCAAAGAGGAGATAAATGGTGGGTAGTTGTATACTAATGAAGACTTTAAAAATATATAAGAACAAATGGTTATTTTACCCATGATATATAACATTCAATATTAAAACAAAAAAGCCAGTTTTAGACAGTGAAGAAAATAACTCAAAATGAAACAACCTCTGGACCAGAGAACCAACAATATATATTTGATTAAATCAGAGCACCTATTATTAAGTCCTTTATTTTTCTTTTTCCTGAATTTCTAGGACTTGGTAGAAAAATTAAATATGAATTACTTTGATTCCTACACACACCTCATTTGAAAGCTTTGTTCCTCAGTTTTACATCGTTACATTTAAATTCCCCATTCCATTTTTATTCATCATTCTCAGATCAGAATTTTAAGCTTCATGAAGTAATGATTATGAAAGTCCAACACATATTTGGTGTTTATAAGTTCTTTCCAAGTTTATCTCTTCAAATAACGTGCTCTAGGTAAGCAACAGAGACTAGGCACTGTATGTCAGATGCTTTCCCCTTCCTCCACGTCTCTCATCTCACAATTGCTTCTAAACCCACCGTGGCAGGTGCGTTCAGTGCTGGACTGTATTCATTCATGCCCTTCACCGACTGCCCATACTTCCGCCTATTATGTGTTTCTGGCGCTTTCTTCCCAAGAGTTGGTAGTTGGTACCCATCGATCTTTGTTTGCAAGTTGGCTTCTAACTGCTGAAACTTGTTTTTCTTGATCACAAAGAAAGTCAGACAGGCCCCTGTGTATACCCTACTCTAATACCCGAAGGCGTCTTTGACTCCTGATTGTATGCACAGGGCTCCCGAAACTTCTGCCTTCTTACAGGTGCCTTGTATGTGGTCCTTAAAGTTCTCTAAGATTGAACTAATGTTCCTCTGGGGATACTTTGCTACTGCCCTACACTCATCAGATCCTTCCTAAGTCCCTCCACAGTCCGTATTCCTTTTCTAAGGTTACTATAACACAGTTCCAACAACATCTGGTTGTGCTGCCAACATCCCACATTACTGAGAGCTGCACATTCAACCAGAGTTGTCAGCAGTTAACTTTCTACTGGCTATGAGAATCTATTTCATCCGAGGGCCTGCCTCATTTTTTTTTTGTGATTGACTTGTAAAATTTGGTGTACTTGACTGATCAAAACATCACATGACCTCAGTCTTCATGTTCACCATGTTCTCCCTGGATCAGCCTAAATTATCCTTTTCTGAAAGCATTTTTGAAGTGTCAGATTAGGAATCCACCCCTACTCCTGATGGACCTCAGCCTCATGAATATATCTGCACTGAACTAATTTTCAAATAAGATCATGCACACAGGGCCTGAGAAAGGTGATAGGGAGACAAACATCCATGGGGGAGAAAACAAAAATCAGCCATTAAATTTTTCTTTCCTAATAAATCTTTTTCACATAAATTTGTATCTCAAGAGTAGTTGTCAAGTTCATTCTGCCCATAAAATATTTAATTATCTCTCTCAGCTCAGTTCTTTCCTTTGGTAGAAAGATATAGTTCAAAGTTAAGTGGACTTATATAATAAAAGGAACATATTGTTGTATGTAAATTAAAAGGTCTGCAGAGAGATCAGTAGCTGCACACAATTTTATTCAGAGATCTGTGACTCATTCAATAATGATTTTTTACTGAGTGTCAACTCTATGCCAGGAAATGTACTCTGTTTTGGAGATTTAGCAGCAAACCAAACAAAAACATTCCTAGAATTTATATTCAATTAAGAAAAAAACAACAATAAACAAAATTAAGTAACCAAGCACTAATTAGATAATGGACTCTGGAAAAAAAATAAAAATAAAGCTAAGAAGATTTCAAGTAGAAGGTTTTACAGATGAGCACTTGCCTTACATGTGAGGGTCTGGATTTGATAAAATGAAACAACCAGAAAAAAGTAAAGAGAAAAATCTAAGAAACAAGAGTTGGGATGTGGCATGGAGGGTGTGATCATGATAGTGTGATATTAAAAGAGATCACCGGAAAAGTAACTGCTGAATCAGAACCTGAGCTTGATGAGAAAGTGATCCATGAAAATGCATTCGGGTAAAGGAGTTTAGGCGGTGAGACTAACTACTGAACTAACTACTGAGTTTAGGCGGTGAGACTAACTCCTTCAGGTGAAGGAGTACCAGGAAGGCTGGGCGCAAGGGTCTGAGCAGGATAAGAGCGTGAAGATAAAGTGTGATTGGTCAGTAGAGCTGCGTTCGCAGCAACCACCTTAACCTACAAGCCTGTAGCCATAGGGGCCATTGTAAGAACTTTAGATATACTCTGACTGAGAAAGGGATCTATTAGGGCTTCCTGATGACGAAAGTGACAAAATCATAGACTTCTCTAGTTCCTCAGCTACTAGTCTAAGGACAGACTGGATGGGGGAGGGTGGAAGGGGTGGAGCGATCAGAAGACTGTTGCCAACAATCAGGCAAGAGATGAGGTAGCAAATAGAAAGAAATGTGCAACTTGGATTCTTGAGTCGAGTTTTTAAATTGTGTCCAAAATTCAGCTATGGATTTTAAGTGCATATCATTTCAGAGATGCATGTGCGTTTCTTTCTGGTTATGGCCCTGTTTCACTCTCTCAGCTATGGCATTGCCGATGAACCAGATGTATTTTCTGATCACTTTTCTCATGAGAGAAAAATGTTCACTTAAATGCTTCCTTGATAGCATCCAGAATAGACTACTCCTACTTCTCCTGCCTTGGGTAACATGTCCTAAATACCTCTCTGAACAAAATGACTTGATCCCCTTTGCTGTGATCAGAGTACCTTATGTCAAGGTCACGTGATTTGGGTTTGTGGCCTATCCCTAAACTAATTGCTGTGGCAAAGAAACAGAATTGTTCCAATTGCCTCAATCAAACTGTTACTCATGCAGTGGTGAAAATCAATGAATTAGCACCAAGTTCACACATTAAGGAAGAAGTAATAGAATTGGCAAGGCAGACACATGTCTTCTATAAATATAACTCTGTGGTCTAAAATTTACTTTCAAATGTTAGACTTATGGTTTTATTTGGTGACTAATCAGGTATAAGCCAAATCATGCAGTATAGTTCATGAAAATGGTTTGAATTAAGAAGATGTGGGAAAATAAAGCATTGAACAATGCAGTACTGTTCACGTCGTCCAAACACTGATCTCTTTAAGTCTTACCTTAGAAAATTACTCATCCTCCCTTTGCCAATTATGAATGCCTTTCTCTTTTGCTCCAACACAGTCACATAGAGAAAAAAAAATAAAAGTAGAAAAGACATGGCTCATTTTATCTAATAAGTTAAAGACTTTACTGTTTATACTTAACAAGTTAATTCAGCAACAACTTGTAAATAAGGCTTAGTAAGTTTCAGTCTTTCCTGGTTTTATTTTAATTAGGAATCTTTAATTAAATTTTTGATGTTTGGCTTTATTATGTACACAAATTTATAAGTGAATTGCAGGATTTAGCTTATGTTAACCTTCTGTAAAATTTGAGAACTATAGTTAACAGAAATTAAGGAAGTGAGGAGTTTTAGAATCACAAAATCACAATGTTGTTATTGGTCAGAAATTAAATTCCAGGTGGACAGAGCATCATTTAGTCTAAATAACTAAATTCTACACAAGTTTTACTACTATATTATTGTTAGTGATCTGAACAATTCAGTACACATTTCCTACTTTGATTTATCAGGGTGATCTATGCTATTGGTGTCTATTACCAGATTTATCATAGAGATAAGAAAATTGATAGTCAAAATCATCATCTCAAGGCATAGAACAGTGATGGATGGGGACTGGAAGAAGTAGGTAATAGATAGTTTATTTATCAATGGGTATAAATATTCAGTTAAGCATGATAAATTATTTCTAGAGATTTGCTTTCCAACTTTGTCCCTATATACAGCAATAATGTGCTATAAACTCAGAAATACATTTGATACAAGGGTAGATCTCCTGGTAAGTGTCTTTGCCATATTAAACACAGAGATAGGAAATAATATAAGTATCACAGATGACCAACTTTTCATTGTCAATGATTCACCAAACTTTTTAAATGCTTTTTATGTTCAACTCATTTATTTTTCATAGTAGCATTATGGTATGCTATGGATTGAACTATTACACACAAAATTTAGTTAACTAGCTCAGGATTGAGACCACTCTTAGATTATTTTGACTGATCAGTTAATGGAAAACCATGGTCTGTTTTTTATTTTAAGGATAATTATCATTGGAAAAAGTTGGTGTTGCAGCATCTCTGTTTCAAATCTAGTGATAAACATTAAAGCAAAAGGGATACCTTAAACGGTTTGATGTAGTTGTGTGTCATTAATTCAGTTGATTTTACCATGTAAAGTGGCCATGTTAATAACAGGGAATTTTCATTGGAATCAATTTTGCTGTTTAAATAGATATAATTTGATCTAGCAAAGTATTGTATAACTGAATTTCAGTGAATGTATATCTATTATATTCAGTGGAGTGTATGTATATCTTTGAATTATCTCAACCTAAGATGTTTATTTTGTTTTTATGACTTTGCTTTTTTTAACTCAATAAATTGACAATACATAATAGATTACATAGGTACTAACTAGTATTTTAGTTTTTGTATAAGTTTGTTATAGTTATGAAATTATTTCACCACTGAAACAAGGAGAAAGGACTCAATAGCTTTAATTTTACTAGTAGTTTTTGCATTTATAAATGGGAAAATGATATGAACTCCTTAAAATATCTTTCCTACAATTTTATTCTGCATAAACTTAAAAAATAATTACATCATAGAATTTAAGCACTCTGCAGCAGGTAAGATCTCCACCCAGCAGATTAATCCAGTCTCCAGCCTGGCTTGTCAGAAACCCAGCCTACAAGGACCCACCATGCAGAGACCCGCCCTTCAGAGGAGAGTATTTCAAGCGCAGGAATGCTTAAGCCTAAGACACAGGTACACCCGACAGAGCAGAAACCAGCTTTCCCCGTTGAGCTTCGCCGCTGCACGGCCGCGTGATTTACCTCCAAATTACCGTAAATATTCAACCCACCCCTCTGAGAGAGTCCCACAAAGTAATGAGAATATAGCGTCCGATGGCAGAGCCCAGCAAGCTGTTCGATGCGTGTTCGATATGCCAAATCCAGTAACAGAAATGTTTATTTTCCTGACCCCAAAAAGAGCCCTTAATACGGCAGCAGTAAGAAAGGCAAACAAACAGTGCCTTACAAAATTTCATGGCCATCCAAGGCAGCCAAAACGAAGAAGGACTAAAATAACTGTCTATACTTTCAATGAACGTACATTGGCATCGGAAGCATATATTGAGGATCTGATGCTGCAAGCAAAAAAGATCAAGTACGTCATCATTGGTCTGACTGAGATGAGGAGGTGTCAGTCGAATAATGCTGTATTTGATACCGGAGAAGAATTGTTCCTTGGAACATGCGACGAAAGAGGCGTCGGTGGCATTGGTGTCCTTGTCAACACGAACATGGCTGTCAACATTGATTCATTTGAATGCCTAACAAACCGAATAGTACGATTACACTTGAAGAGATGTGGTCCACTGCCAGCAATTTCTATCTTCATTGTCTACGCACCAACATCCACATACAAAGAAGATGAAATTGAGAAATTCTACATGGAATTGGAGGAGTTCTATAAAAAAAGATCACACCTTCTACAAGATCATAGTCGGTGATTTTAATGCCAAGATAGGACCAAGAAGATCAGCTGAAGAACTCCGCATCGAGACCCATGGCCTAGAATGGAACGAACAGGGTGAGAGACTATCTGAGTTCATCATGTCCACCAAGACCATTCATGGCAACTCACAGTTCCAGAAACCTGAAGCGAAACGTTGGACATGGGAATCTCCTGGCGGACAGTTCCACAATGAAATTGACCACATCATCTTCAATCGACGGTTTTGTCTGACCGATGTAGCTGTCGTCCCCAAATTCCAAACAGGATCGAACCACCGTCTCCTTCGTGCAAAATTCTACTTCCCGCAATGGGGGAGAAAAGGCTGCAAAGTTTAAGAAGAGATCTCCCAGAACGACCACCAACTGAGAACTCTTTGGCACCACTGCGGCAACATGGGAAGATACCATCATTGACGACATGGATGAAGAATACAACCGACTGGTTCAGCACCTCCATGATTGCACGAAGAATGCTGAGAGAGAGAAAGACACAAAAGGACGCCTGTCTTCAGAAACTCTCGAGCTCATTCGCCAACGTGGAAAGGGGCGAGCCTCAGGAGACCAAATGCTAACATCCAAGCTTGCTAAACAGTGCAGAGAAGCGATAAAAGAAGACCTCAAAGACAGAAGAGCAGAAATACTGGAAGATGCAGCAGAAGCCGGGAAAAGCATTCACACTGCCTGCCTGTCCTTTGCCAATTATAAGACCAAGATGACTGCCCTCCGACGCCCTGATGGATCTATCACATCTTCCAGAAAGGCAATGGAGAAGATTATCCAGGACTTCTACTCAAATCTCTTTGATAGTCACATCCACCTGCCCACATACCAAATTCCACAGGATGGATATGTCATTCCCAACGTTCTCCCTTCTGAAATCCGACATACCATCTCGTCAGTAAAGAAGGGAACAGCACCAGGCCCAGACAAAGTCAGACCCGAACACCTGAAGAATCTGCCGTCGGTACTCATCAATACACTAGCTCGGCTCTTCACACGCTACCTGTCCGAATGCAAGGTGCCCTCCCAATGGAAAACCAGCAGGATAGTTCTACTGTTCAAGAAGGGAGACATTCACGACATCGGCAATTATCACCCCATCTGCCTGTTGTCTATTATCTACAAGCTGTTTACAGGAGTCATCCTGAACAGGATTAGCAGAACACTAGATGAAGGACAACCATGCGAGCAAGCAGGCTTCCAGAAAGGATTCAGCACAATCGACTATATCCACATGGTAACCAAGCTCATTGAGGTTTGTAGGGAATACAAGATGCCACTCTGTCTCACGTTCATTGATTCACAGAAAGCCTTTTATTCTGTGGAGACTGAAGCAGTCATGGAAGCTCTAGCCAAACAGGGCGTTCAAACCCAATACATCAAGATCCTTCGTGAGCTGTATTACGGATTCACCACCAGGATCTCACCATTCTACAAAGAAGTGATCATTGATGTCAAAAGAGGGGGTTCGACAGGGTGATACCATTTCACCAAAACTCTTCAGTGCCACCCTCGAGAACATCATGCAACAATTAGAATGGGGAGGAATGGGAGTGAAGATAGATGGTCGGCAACTACACCACCTCCGCTTCGCTGATGACATTGTTCTAATAACACCAAACATTAGCCAAGCGGCACAAATGCTGGCTGACTTTGACTGAGAATGTGGAATGATAGGTCTATAGCTGAATCTAAAGAAAACTATGTTCATGAAGAATGAACTAGTTCCAGAGGCCCCATTCACTCTCAATGGAACAAACATCTCTGAATGCAGCAGTTATGTGTACCTAGGTCGAGAAATCAACATGATGAATGACCTAAAACCTGAGCTGCGCAGGAGGAAGAGAGCGGCATGGAATGCCTTCAAAGGCATCAAAGAAATAGCTAAAAGGACAAAGAACATCCGGCTCCGGGCATATCTCTTTGACTCCACTGTTCTCCCTGCATTAACATATGCCTCAGAGACCTGGGCCCTATGAAAGCAAGATGAGAATGCTATTCGGTCTCCCAGAGGGGAATTGAAAGAGCTATGCTTGGAATATCAAGCCTCACTCAAGTGAGAGAAGAAATCCGGAGTTCTGACCTCCGTCGCTATTCCAGAATTAGGGATGCTGTCTCGTTTGCCAAGGCATCGAAAATCAGATGGGCTGGACATGTAATGCGATTTGGAGACAACCGCTGGACTAGAGCCATTACCGACTGAATCCCATGGGATGTAAAAGATCATGTGGCTGCCCACCTACAAGATGGTCAGACTTCCTTGTAAAGACCCTGAATGACTGGTTTGAGGTTCTTCATATTCCTGAATCAATCAGATGCCATTGGCACGTGATAGGATTCAGTGGAAATGTTACTGGCACCCGCTAGAGCAAATCGATGAATAACGGGATTCAAGTGATCAAGTGATCAAGTAGTTTTTGCATTTATAAATGGGAAAATGATATGAACTCCTTAAAATATCTTTCCTACAATTTTATTCTGCATAAACTTAAAAATAATTACATCATAGAATTTAAGCATTGACTTGCCTACTAAAGCATACAAATATATTGAATTTACACATACATACTGCCATAGATAATATATTACTGCATTGAATTATAAATAGCCTTCTTTCTCTGCAAAACTCGTTAAGGCTAAACTTCCATAGATTGTACTTAAGTCTATTTAAAATGTCAATTGCTTTACTAGTATTACAAAAAGAAAATAAGACAAAGGTATGATTTTTAAATCCCGAATCTAAGGTATCCCACTAGAAGTCAAGTCAATTTAAGAGAGAGAGAATTGAACTTTTGACATTGACCACAAAGTTATCATATCCTAATTTTTCATAGTGCAGCTGTGTGTGTTTTTGTATAGTGGCTAGGGGGTTGCTTTCTCTAATGATGTGTGGCAGACCCAGAGTGTGATTCAATGGGAGGACCCCCGCATAGCCAGAGATGACCTGGGCCATCTGATGGACTTGGGGTCTCCAGGGATGCAGGGCCAAGTTTTTTGGTCACACCCAGCAATGCTCATGGGTTACTCCTGGATCTGCACTCAGGAATTACTCCTGGCAGTGCTCAGGGGACCATATGGGACACTGGGGATCTAACCCAAGCCAGCACAGGCCTGCTGCACACAAGGCCAATGCCCTACCCACTGGACGATCATTCCAGCCCCAGGACCAATTTTTAAGGTACCATGTGGTGCTGGGAATAGGAAAGGGTCAGTAACCTGAAAGGCAAGCAGGAAACAAAACTTTTCCTTCTCTAATCATATTATATTTTAGTTCTTATGAAAGCAGTTCATAAGAACTATAGAAGTAAAGACTTGGGCAACAGTTTAGCTCTCAGGATAGGTAAAATTAATAAGCATAAAACATGCCAACAGAAGTTTTGCTTCTTTATGACATGGTTTCATAGTTTTATAATACTCATGAAGGGTAATGAGTTAAACTATTTTTATAGGAAATCACTCATGTTATCTGGAAAGACTCATATATACTTGTACACAGATTTCTGAAGTGAAAAACTCTGTATTTGGAATTAATGTCTCAAATAATCACTTTTATGTCTTCTGTCTAAAGACTATTCATATACTTTCATCTTTGGATTCCTTGTCTATAAAAAGGACAAGAATGATATTTACTGAACCAGTCTGTTATCATAAAGTCTCATAGTTTAAATATATATTATCTTCTTAGTACAAGAATACCAATCTCTCTCTTAAGCATTGAATCTCTATATACATCTAGGTACTCAGTTATACAACAAACAAACCAAAGATAAACCAACTCAGTGTTGGCTTGGGATTTAGTATTCCTCAACCTTCAGTTCATTTTTCTTATTCTGGTTTCTACAAAGCACTCTTCTAATATGTTTTATTATGTTTCTTTAAGAACATTAACATTAACGGGTCACCGTATTGTTTGCCACGTGCCGTTTTAGCCCCTCCTTTTTATTTATTTATTTATTTTTTTTTTGCTTTTTGGGTCACACCCGGCGATGCTCAGGGGTTACTCCTGGCTCTGTGCTCAGGAATTACTCCTGGCGGTGCTCGGGGACCATATGGGATGCCGGGATTGAACCCGGGCCGGCAGGGCCGGCCACGCCGTGCAAGGCAAACGCCCTACCCGCTGGGCTATCGCTCCGGCAGAACCTCACAACAAGCCAGACGACCCCCACCCACTCCATGGGCGCCACCATTTTCCACATTGGACTTCCCTCTCTTCAGAACTCCACCCAGCCGACCAGCCCATCACAGCCCGGATCATCGACACCCACCCTGGAGCAGTTACTTCCTCAATCCGGCCCAGGTATGCTGGTCCAGAGACTCTCAGACATGGGGCAGAGCGGTTCCTTGCTCTCCCTGTGCCCAGCCGTTCATGAGGCAGTCGGGAGGCATGGTGGGTTCCAGCCTTGGCCCACCACCCCGGCAGAACCTCACAACAAGCCAGACGACCCCCACCCACTCCATGGGCGCCGCCATTTTCCACATTGGACTTCCCTCTCTTCAGAACTCCACCCAGCCGACCAGCCCATCACAGCCCGGTTTGCGCGCCGCAGCGGCCACGCGGTTCATCAATAAAGGCTTTATTTGGAGGTGTTTATAGAGTATGCCTCCCACACGGCAAGCCTAGCAAGCTGCTCGTGTTGTATTTGATATGCCAAATGCCAGTAACAATTATATTAGATCATTCTCATGACCTAATATAATGGTTTGAGGCTCTTTATGTTCCTGTACCAAGCCGATGCCCTTGGCTCTACAGCATGTGACAGGACATATTGAGATATTACTGGTGTCCGCTCTAGCAAATAGATGATTAACGGGAAGATCGTGATCGTGATGTTTCTTTAAAAGACACTTTTTTATTGAGATATAATTTACCAATGAAATGAGAAGAAATTTAAGAGATGGACAGATAGTACAGGATATGAGTTGCTTTCCTTGCATGTGGCCAACTCTGATTCAGTCCTGGAACACTTATTGTCCCACAAATGCCACTAGGTTTACTCAGAAAGAGAACTCTGAATAACCTCTGAATATCTCCAACTACTGTTCAGCACATGCCACCCAACAGGAAGTAATATAAAGTATATATACTGGTATCATGGTTCACTGGATATATATATATGTGTGTATATATATGAAATCTATATATATCTATATGTGTTATATACATGCATATATTATTTATTCATCTATTTATTTATTTATTTTGAAAGAGTCTACACACATGTGCTTAATTAACACATCTGTCCCTGCATATATTTATCATATGTTCCCCCTTTGGTGAGAATCACATTTTAGTTTCTTTAGGTTATCTACTATGAATATTACTTATATTTTTAAGAAAGCTTTCCTTTTCATGTATAAATATATAATAAAATTTTAATGCATAACCAATCCCAAATACAAGAGATTAAAAAAACCCTCAGGTGACAGGAAAGCAGCAACAAATCCCATTGTAGGAAGAAATTGGTTGATGTAGGGGAAACCCTGGCAGCTACCACTTGTGATTTTAACAAATTACAGGAACTAGGAAGTGAGTCTTGGGATCAACAAGGTGAGAATCTGAATTCTGATGCCCTTCCCTGCACCTCACAGGCTCGGGCATCACATCTTTTCTCTGAGTTCTGATCTTGTCCTGATTGCTAGAAGAGTCAATTCATCCTTTTGGGGGATCCATCGAAGGGTGTGCAAGTGATCCAATTCCAGTCAATAAGAAACCAAATAAAAGAATCTGGCAGAAACCTCGAGAAAAATTATTCCTAGCAGTTAAGGGCCATGAAAAGCCTTTCTTCTTCAAACTTCCTATATATAGGCACAAAAGAGTGCTTTAATTATTATCAACCTCCCAGTTAATCTAGAAGAACCTATCTGAAAACACAGGGAAAGAACCTGGTCTTTGATTTCAGTGTTAAAACATTCACCCAAACAACTCTAAGAACTTCTATCATTTTAGACCTGAAATTATTTATGCCAATGCCTTTCTTTATCAATGAGATTTGAGTCATGTATTCTGATCTCTGTACTCAAAAACATCCAAAGTACCATAAGCTAAACGTACTTTTATTAAACTTTCCCTTTAAGTGTAATGTTATAGATTTGTGACCCTCATCTGTTTCTTCCTTGCCATAGGGAATAACTTTCAGGACAACTGCTGTTCACACTCATCCATTTGTCTACCCAATTTGATTGATTTGAGCCTTGGGTCATATCTTTTAAAAACTTTGGCTTTATTTTTTTATACTCATAAAAATTTATGATGCTTCACTAACAGATATGTCATTTACTATATTTGCTAGTATTTTAACAAACGCTACCTTAAATTTTGGGGAGAACTTTCTTCAGGAATAATGTACCATGCAAAATATTCTATTGTTGGCTATTTAGTGATATTACTATTTTATTCAAAATGAATGCTATAATTTTATGGAAAACCTTTCACTATGGGATTAGAACACCGTGTCAATAAATTAAAATCTAATACATAAATTAATTTCTTTTGAACCAGATCTACACATGCTCTCCATAAACAAATTAGAATGCTGTTTTGACCTACTTCCAATCATTCTTAATATGCTTTTGACTACACATTACAAAGCGCAGAATTGAAAGTGGCTTCAGGGTTAGAAATGTAGCTCAAAAGTATAGTACATGTTTTGTATTCTATGTCCCTGAATTTGATTACAAATATACTCTCTAAAATTGACTTCAAATAATTTGTTTTATTTTTTTCATAATATAAAATTTTCTATATGTAGTTAATCTAGGATTGAATTTCAACATGTGAAAATTCTGTTGATATTCTAAGTCAGCTGTTCAGTGATTCTCTTGACATGTCTTCATGGTCTATACATGACTTTAAGAGTTACCCATGATTTCTTCAATTAAGAGTGCTAAAAGTCTGTAACTTGGAAGGGCACAGCCTTTTTGTAATATATATATATATTATGAAAAAAGATATTTGTCCATAAAATATATTTTTTTTAATAATTAAGCATTAGAATAGACTGTTCTTTCTTTCTCTATCATAGTGATACTTAATATATGAGCAAAATTTGAGCTCTGCTAATAAAAAAAAGAGTGAGGACCAGAAAGACGGTAGAGTGGGTAGGGCATTTGCCTTACACATCAGACCCCAGCATCCCATATGATCCCCTGTCAGGGAAACTGCTGGGGTCCCCAACAGTGCCAGGAAGCAAGTTCGCTCCTACCTCGGAAGCCAGTGGGGAATGGATGAAAACTCAGGAATCTGGGGCAGGTTTTCAAATGCTTTACTTGTCACAGGTTCAGGCATGCAAATCAGCAATAGGAAAAATCCTGTGCTTAGGATTTCCGGATAGAACCCCAGCCACGTGTAGGCCAAGATGGCAGCCATCATATGTTAAGGCCCTGTAAAGAGGGAGACAAAGACTCCCAAGAAGAGTGTGAGCCCACAAAGAGAGAGCCAAAAAGAAAGCAAGAGAGGAAGCAGGCTAGTTTTATAACCCTGCAACTCAGACCTCCCACTATTATGGGAAGCAGGGAGGGTCAAATACCCTTAGATAATTTCTCCCAGCACCTCACCTAGGCTCTTTTATATGCTAATGTTTTGAGCCAAGATCTGCCTGGAAATGCCTTTATAGGGTAGAAAAGGGGATTTCTGAGATGGCATGCCTCTGTACCAAAGACTATACTAATGCCAGTTAAATATTTCTCCAGGCCTTCACAAGAGTCTCATCTTTTGCTTCACGGTAGTATTGTAGTTTAGTTGCCTTTGAGTTATCAGAGAGCCCTGCTTGCTTGGAGGCAAACAACATTTCTCTCTGGTCTAATTACTTAGAGATCCAACTTGGCCAGGCAAGTATGCTGATAAGATCTAGCTAGTCCCATGATGATAGTGGTAGCATGAGAAAATATTTTTACCAGCCAGTATAGAATACATGGTCAGATAAACTGCCACATTTAAACTACCCCCTATCTATGAAGTGACCTATAGGAGGCAATCCAGGGCAGATGAAAAGGCTCTTAGTCCTGCAATAGTCCCCTGAGCACTACCAGGAATAATTCCTGAGTGCAGAGCCAGAAGTAACCTCTGAGCATTGTCAGGTGTGACCCAAAAAGCAAAAAAAAAGAGTGATAACTAACCATATGCAAACAATAGATATTTCTTATCATCTCCTATCACTGTATCACTGTCTTCCCATTCATCATCGATTTGCTCGAGCAGGCACCAGTAACATCTCCATATGTCCTGTCTCATGCTAGCAGAGCCCAAAGGCATCTGCTTGCTTCAGGAATATAAAGAGCCTCAAACCATTCCATCAGGTCATGTGAATGAGGTCTATAATTGTTACTGGTATTTGGCATATCAAATACGACACGGGTAGCTTGCCAGGCTCTGCCGTGCAGGTAGCATACTCTTGTAGTCATGTCCAAGTCCAGCATTTATTGATGAACTGTGCATCACCTTGCGGCCATGTGAGCCGGACTGTGATAGGCTGGTCTGCTGGGTGGAGTTATGACGAGGGAGAAGTCCAGATGTGGAAAATGGAGATCCTCATGGAGTGGGGGTCGTCTGGCTTGCTGCGAGGCTCTGCTGGGGTGGCGGGCCAGGACTAGAACCCGCCATCCCTCCCGGGCGCCTCGTGAGCGGCTGGTCACAGGGAGAGCCAGTAGTAGCTCTGCCCCATGTCCACCCCCAGCTCTCCTGGAGGAGCGGGGACCAGTTCCTTCCTAGCCTCCGCGACCCCATCAAAGCCGCCAGACCCCATTTACGACTGGGGGCAGGGCTGGGGAATCAAAGAGGAACTGCGGGCGCCTGCTAGAGAGGAGGCATGGAGGAGTGCAGCCACCAATCATCTCCTATAGGAGATAATTTAACCTTTCTCCTAAATAAGTCTACTCCTACCAGTTTCTACCAATAATTCACTTTGGATAGTAGGAATCATCCTCACCACTGTCAATAAAAAGCAATTTGTTAAAGTAAATAAGGAATGAAAAGGGGAAGAAAGTATTTGAAAAACAATGAGTCTTATGACTAAAACCAGTACAACCCAGTCACTCATGCATAATGTAATAGATGATCCATTCCACTTATTCAATATTTTGTCATTTAAGAAAATGTTTCATAAAAGAAAGATACTTTTACCTTGAAGAAATGACATAATCAAAATGAGTGTAAGAGTAGTAGTATAGTTATAACTAATATTGATAATTGACAAATAAATTTTATTTATCGTAGACAGGAGTCAATGGAGCCATGCTCAATGGAGCTCAGGGATTTTCCTGGCTCTGTGCTTAGGAGTCACTTCTAAGTGTGCTCAGGGGAGCATAGGTGATGCCCGCAGGGAATAAACCAAAGTCTAGCATGCCCAAGTCACCACACTCCCTAGCCCAAATATTCTTTTTAACCATCTCTCTGGTCCAGTACTGAGTCTCATCTCAACTGTTTAAGTGAACTAAGAACACAATGAAAGTAATTTATGAACAAGTTGAGGTACTGGCAAACAAGATTAGAAATAAATTCAAATTCCCTTGTATAAATTCTGCTTTGATCATTTCTTTTAAATCTCAGTTGCCAACTTAAACAATGCAACTCAGTCACCAATATCTTTTAACCTATTAGCTTGTCTTACTATCATATATTGGTTTTCCATGTGTTTCTCTAGCCTTCTTAGAAGATATTGTGTATGAAGGACAGTGATGATTACTTAAGAAAAAAAATTAGGGTTAGGATTAGGTCAGTTCTGTCCATTTTCCTCCTCATTTCCTGGTTTTGTACCTTTGGGTTTTCAGTACTAACAAGCCTTCCTTAAATCCAATCCATGAAAAGCTAGAAATGTAGCTCAGCGGTATGTTATATAACACGTAGGTGAATCCCTGGGCTTGATTTCTAGCACGAAATAATCTGTGTGTATATGGTGGGGAAGGATGAGGACGATGTATTAAATAAAATCATATCTTTAAATTTTTCATAATCACTTGATCACTTAACATCCCGTTATTCATCAATTTGCTTGAGCGGGCTCCAGTAACATCTCCATTTGATCCTATCATGTGCCAGTGTAGCCCAATGGCATCTGGTTGCTTCAGGAATACGAAGAACCTCAAACCGTTCATTCAGGGTCTTGATGAAGAAGTCTGACCATCTTGTAGGTGGGTGGCCACATCTTCATAATAATTTTTCTCTTAATCTGCTCTTTCTTCAAGCACTGAGCATTTTCTCTCATGTTCAGGAGAAATTTTAAAACAGTTTTATCTTGCAATGATAATTTGCAATAAGTCTTGTTATTTGCTTTCAGGTGTATAGATAAATTCTGCCTTGATATCTATCTTTCCAAATAATCTGGAATCTCCACTTTGGCATAGTTAAAATCTGCTATTTCACTATCCTATTTTCATTACTACGATCATGTCCTCAATTTGCTAAAATGTATTAAGTTTATCTTGATGGGGGTAAATCAATACATTTGTAATGTATTGTATGTAACTCTTACTCCTCCAGTATTCACTCATCAGTGATACATTTATCTTAACTAATCAGAGCATCCACTAAACAAAGATTGAGTGAGCACATATTGTGTACCAAGCAATAGAAAAGATTCATGACCTCAAGTTGCACAAGGCACAGTGATACCTATTTTAATACATATAAAAATCTAATTCTTAGTTTTCGTTGTTGTTTTTATTTGTTGGGTCTCCCAAATGGGGACCAACATTGTTCTTGGTGATTCTTAGTCGGCTGAACTATTGATTTAGTGCTAGGGCCCAAGTGTGTGCTGTTACTTTGCAGTACCCAGAATGACAAGGCCCACCTAGCGGTGCTAAGTATCCACCAAGGGTATACCAGGAATGCTTGGGAGGCCATATGGTGCAAAGAATCAAATATGGGTCCTTCCTTGCATGTAACTAACACCTGCAATATATTCCTTACCTCTTAATCCTCATTATTCTGATTTTTAAATAAGCACCTCATTCTTCCTAATGTGTAGGATCATTACTATATAATACACTACCTTCCTATTAAAAATCATTCAGTGAAGTTGGAGAGATAGGAGATAAAGCATCTGTTTTGCATGAGATCACTTTGGCTGATCTGGGTTCAGTTTTGGCATCACATATGGTTCCCTGAGCACTGACAGAGGTCATTCCTGAGCATAGAGTCAGTAGTAACCGCTGAGTACCTTCAGATGTGGCCACACCTTAACTCCTGCAAAAAATTCACTAAAGATATAGAAAAATGTTGGGGCTCTGCAGGGTCCCCAACAGATGTTGGGGTTCAGCAAGGTCCCTGGCCACGTTTGGGGCCAATGAACATTCCTCCCAACTGATGGGAAAAGGAACAAGACTACAGATTCTTGAAAATCTAAAACTCTTTCCTTTTCATCTCTCCTCACTCCAGCTCACTTTGAGCACACCTCAAGTCAAGTGTGCTAGTCATTTGCAAAAGGTTGGGGGAGGGGTAATGGACTTAATAAGAGGTAATGGACTTAAGTTCTGAAACAATAAGGAGTAAAAAACCTCTATCCTCAGGCAAACTACCAAAACCTAGAGATGGATCATGCCCTGGGGCTATAGTTCTACCCAGGACAAAAGTGGAATCCTGGCTGTTGTTTTCTCCTTTCCATAGCTGGTAAAAGTCATCCTAATATTTCTATTCACTTGATCACTTGATCACTTGAATCCCGTTATTCATTGATTTCCTCGAGCGGGTGCCAGTAACATTTCCATTGGACCCTATCATGTGCCAATGTAGCCCAATGGCATTTGGTTGATTCAGGAATATGAAGAGCCTCAAACCATTCCTTCAGGGTCTTGACAAGGAAGTCTGACCATCTTGTAGGTGGGCGGCCACGTGATCTTTTGAAATCCCGTGGGATCCAGTCAGTAATGGCTCTAGTCCAGCGGTTGTCTCCAAATCACATTACATGTCCAGCCCATCTGATTTTCGATGACTTGGCAAACGAGACAGCATCCCTGATTCTGGAATAGCGAAGGAGGTCAGACTCTGAATTCCTTCTCTCACTTGAGTGAGGCGTGATATTCCAAGCATAGCTCTTTCGATTCCTCTCTGGGAGACCCGAATAGCATTCTCATCCTGCTTTCTTAGGGCCCAGGTCTCTGAGGGTATGTTAATCCAGGGAGAATGGTGGAGTCAAAGAGATGTGCCCAGAGCCGGAGATTGTTTGTCCTTTTTTTCTTTCTTTCAAAGGCATTTCTTCAATGCCTTTGAAGGCATTCCATGCTGCTCTCTTCCTCCTGCACAGCTCAGGTTTTAGGTTGTTCATCATGTTGACTTCTCGACCTAGGTACATATAACTGCTGCATACACAGATACACCCGGCAGAGCAGAAACCAGCTTTCCCCGTTGAACCCCCTGCATTTCACGGACCACGAGAGCAACTTCCAACCCGAGTCCACTATCCTGATGGAGCCTCGGAAGAGCCCAGAGAAACCCCACACCTTGCTGGCGGCAATCTTCACCATCCACACTCCGCAGCTGGTAAGATCTCCACCCAACAGATTAATCCAGTCTCCAGCCCGGCTTTTCAGAAACCCTGCCTACAAGGACTCGCCCTGCAAAGATCCGCCCTTCAGAGGACAGTATTTCAAGCCCAGGAATGCTTGAGCCACAGATACAGATACACCAGGCAGAGCAGAAACCAGCTTTCCCCATTGCAGCCATGCAATTTACCTCCAAATTACCGTGAATATTCTACCCACCCCTCTGAGAGAGTCCAACAAAGTAATGAGAGTATAGTGCCTGCATGGCAGAGCCTGGCAAGCTGTCGGATGCGTGTTCGATATGCCAAACCCAGTAACAAAATATTTCTAGTCATTTTGTATAAATGCAATAAGAGATCATATTCACCCAGGATTAAGCTTACAGAGTGGCTATTCCTGGTAACATCTCACCATATATTACAGACTATATTCCTATGAATGTATAGCCTCTCTCAAGTGAGAGAAGGAATCTGGAGTTCTGACCTCCTTCGAAGATCTAGAGTCAGGGACACTCTCTCATTTGCCAAGGCATCAGAAATCAGATGGGCTGGACATGTAATGTGATTTGGAGACAACCTCTGGACTAGAGCCAGAGGTCTAGTACAGAGAGAATAACTGGATCCCACAAGACATCAAAAGATCATGTGGCCGCCCACCTACAGGATGGTCAGATTTCTTTGTCAAGACCTGAATGAAGGGTTTGAGGTTCTTCGTATTCCTAAAGCAAGCTGATACAATTGGGCTACACTGGCACGTGATAGGGTCAAATGGAAACGTGACTGGCACCCGCTTGAGCAAATCGACGAATATCAGAATGTCAAGTGATCAAGTGATCAAGTGACATTCCTATGACCTGATTTTTTTTTTCTTTTTCCTAGCCACCAACAAGGTCCTTTATCAGTTAGGGTGCTTATCTTTGGGTTATGACAGAGTTTGTTCCATGACCATACTCTTAGTTTATTATATTGCTCAGGATATTTAGTTCATCCCATGAGGATGCCGGGTAGCTTAATCAAGAAGTGTCCTGTTTCCATCCAGTCTCGCACTGAGACCCTTATTTTGAGGTGTAAGGAACTAGAATCAAAAGGGCAACTGAGGTTTTAAGTTAGGAAATAGGACAGATGCCCAGGAGTAATGATTTCAGAGTTAATTAACTCCTCTATCACAAATGCATAGTCTTAACTGTCTTCCTGTGACTGTAAAAAGACCTTTACTCTACCATAATAATATGTAAAGGGCATACAGGAAAGAGAAAAACAACCTTTTGGTTACAATATAAAACCCAGACTGGCAATTAGGAGACAGAGGACTGTGAACAAAGGGTAATCCAACAGAGAAGTTGAAGAAAAAGGTTCAAAAGTAAGGTTGCAGATATACTACAGAAGACAGGGCACTTGTCTTCTATGAGTGGACCCAGGTTCAATCTGAGGTGTTGTATAGGCTCCTCTGAGTCCACTGGGAGCAATCCTTGAATGCAGAGCCAGAAGTCACCCTTGAGCATCCCAAGTGTGATACCCCGAACAACAACAAAGTGTTTATAAAGGTATTTATAAAGATCATGTAATATGAGCTATTCAAGTGATTAGGCATTTTCCTCACCAGAACATTCCTTGAACTGTCTTTGTGTTGTCTTGAATCTCCAATACACCCTTTCATCCCCTTTTGAGTGGTGGTATCATAGCACGTAATTCTTGATAACAGGCATATATGTAAGAACTTTTTGAAACTAAGACACTGTGGGGAAACTGAAATAAGTTTTAAAGAACTTTCCTTTTCTTTGTCATACAAAATTAATTAATACATACAAGACTCCAAATGAGACAGCTTTGTGATGACCCATGGGAAATTATGAGGTTAGGAAGAAGGTATTGAAGTCAGACTGAAGCAATATTCTCTAATTCTGATATTACTAAACCTTGTAAAAACTGAAAAAAAGATTGTGATGATTCTCTTCTGAATTCATAAGATATTCACATTAATGCATTCACACAGCTCATGGTACTCTGCCATATGTAATTTGCCTTTTCATACACCTAGATCTTATGTAAACTGACCATCCTTCCAGACTGATTTTGAAATTGATAGGTGGTCAATGATTCATTATTTTTTCTGAGAAAATTTAAACATGATCATCATTTTGTCAGTTTAACACCACATATAAAAAATTTAATGAATTCATGTGGCAGAATTACATTTTTTCCATTTGACTAGCATTTGTTTTTCTTCTCCAAAACCATCTCCTTTGTGACATCGCTTCTTAAATTTTGCACCAAGTAGTACACAGTATATGTTTGCCTCTATTTTCTTTTTTATTTCTGATATATGTCATTTGCAGAATAATAATGACTCTAGGATGAGTTTCATGCCTAGCACTCAAATCAATGTTCACTCCATTCCTGGGAGGCATAGGGTGGAGCTTGTGGCAAGATTAGAAGAAGAGAGAGTACAAAATAGTAGGTACTTGACTTGCATGAAAAACAACCACAGCCATGGTACTGCTGAGTGGATTACACACCACCAACCACTCTAAAATAGAGAGACACAGAGAGAAAGAGGGAGAGGGAGAGAATAAATTCTTCTAGCTACTATGAACCACCATTTTCTGGAAAAAAGAGTTATAAACTTTTTGATTATGTATTTTCTCTGTGTGTGTGTGTGTGTGTGTGTGTGTGTTACCTGTCCTATCTGAACCTATTCCTTGGGATTGCGGTGAACTACTTTAAGTCACACCAAGTTCTTAGCACTAAATATTCATCATTTTCCCCAAATTTTATTTTTGAATGCACCATGGTTTTCCAACTTATTCATAGTTGGGTTTTAATTATACAATGCTCCATCCCCAATCCCGCCACCAGTTCATTTTTCCTCTACCAGTGTTCCCAGGTACCTTCTTCTAGCCCCGCCCCTTCCAGCCTGCCATCTCCACAGGCACCTTTGGAAATATGTTTACTTAAATTTGAGTCTTATGATTTCAGTGTGTTTGACTCTTTGGTTTGGATATTTAGCTTTATCATTCCTTAACACCACACATGTACATTGACCCTTGCCCCCTGTTGCTTCTCATCTGTATCTTCTCTCCCTCCTCACCCTACACACATTGTCTTTCCTTCTCCCTATACTTTGGGACCAAGGATGATTTAGCCATCCCCTTTTAAAATATTGCTTTTCCTCATCCAATTATCCTAAGTACCACATGCAAGTAATCCTTATCTTTCTACTTGGTTTACTTAGGTGTGCTTTGTTTTCTTTCAGTTATTTTAATCTCCAATGCTTCTTAAAAGAGTATATTATTGAGTGTTATATTACTGGAAGTAAAAACACAGTTTCCAATTTCATCAGATTTTTAAGTTCCTGAAAGTTAGAGAATCCCCTGTCTATTCTGTCTTCATTGTGAGGGTGTGGAACTTTAGAAGCAAGAATGAATAGACAAGTCTATTGTGTGCTTGTGAAAGAAAAATTATTGGCACAGCTACTATATCTCTTTATGAGGAAAATAGAAAAAGAGTAGAGAGGCAGAGCAAACATACTCAGTCATAAACTGTCCCCCCTGTTTAAAGCTTCTTATGCACTTTGATATATATTATTGCATTTTTTGTTGTGGGAGTGGATTTGGTATATTAGGTCACACCGACTGTACTCAGGGCTTACTTCTGGCTCTGCACTCTTGGATCATTTTTGGCAAGGGTTGGGGTACCATATAGGATGGGAAGGATTTGGACCCAGTTCACCATATGCAGAGCAGGCATGTTACCTACCACACTATCTTTTTGGTCTTGTACTTTGACATACTTGACTGTGAGATGAGTTTATAAGTTTAAGATCCCCACAAATGTTTTAGGTTCATTATCATTTAGATATTATCAAGAGAAAACAGCCAACTACAGGGGTAAATCAGAGGTAACTGAAGGTAGAAATGGTTCCAGAAAAAATTAAGGTCGTCACTAATTTCTAGAGACAAAAAATATTCTAAGTAGCATATTGAAGTAAGATAAAATACTGACAAAATTGTATCAACTGAATTAGCCCCAAGTAAATAGAGTCTTAGCCTCTTTCTTTTCTCAAAGAGATTCAAATATCCAGGCAGTCACTGTAAGTCAGTCTTGATAATGAAATTTATATTCTCCACGTACTTGAATGTTCTATACTTATTAATAAATGAGTAATTACTTATTAATAATTACTTATTAATAAATGAGTAATGTATTATATTAAATAAATTTAATTACTCAAAAAAGTGGGCACCACTTTTTATTACTAGCAAAAAGTAGAATTTAAAGAATAGAACTCAAAATATTTAAAATTTACGATCATTTCTGTAGAAATTAGCTGCTATACTATTTTTAATGGGATTAAAAATTTGGGCATGGGGCCGGAGCGGAGGCCCAGCGGGTAGGGTGTTTGCCTTGCATGTGGCAGGCCCATGCAGGCCCGGGTTCAATCCCTGGCATCCCATATGGTCCCCCCGAGCACCGCCAGGAGTAATTCCTGAGTGCAGAGCCAGGAGAAACCCCTGAGAATTGCCGGGTGTGAACCAAAAAGTAAAAAAAAAAAAATGGGGGCATAAAAGTATAAATATAAAAGGAATTTTATTTCATTCACTGTGGAATAGATTTCAGTCACAAATATTTTTAAATATATGTAGAATGGGAAGGAATGGGAGTGAAGATAAATGGTCAGCAACTACACCACCTCCAATTCGTTGATGACATCGTTCTAATAACACCAAACATTAGCCAAGCGGCACAAATGCTGGCTGACTTCGAACAACAATATGAAAACATTGGTCTACAGCTGAATTTCAGCAAAACTATGTTCATGAAAAATGAACTAGTTCCAGAGGCCCCATTCACTCTCAATGGAACAAACATCTCTGAATGCAGCAGTTATGTGTACCTAGGTCGAGAAGTCAACATGATGAACGACCTAAAACCTGAGCTGTGCAGGAGGAAGAGAGTGGCATGGAATGCCTTCAAAGGCATCGAAGAACTAGCTAAAAAGACAAAGAACCTCCCGGCTCTGGGCACATCTCTTCAACTCCACCGTTCTCCCTACATTAGCATACGCCTCAGAGACCTGGGCCCTACGAAAACAGGATGAGAATGTTATTTGGGTCTCCCAGAGAGGAATCGAAAGAGCTATGCTTGGAATATCAGGCCTCACTCAAGTGAGAGAAGGAATCCAGAGTTCCGACTCCATCGCTATTCCAGAGTCAGGGACGCAGTCTCATTTGCCAAGGCATCGAATATCAGATGGGCTGGACATGTAATGCGATTTGGAGACGACCGCTGGACTAGAGCCATTACCGACTGGATCCCGCGGGAAGTCAAAAGATCACGTGACCGCCCACCTACAATATGGTCAGACTTCTTCATCAAGGCCCTGAAAGAATGGTTTTGAGGCTCTTTGTATCCCTGAAGCAACCAGATGCCATTGGGCTACACTGGCATGTGATAGGGTCAAATGGAAATATTACTGCCGCCTGCTCGAGCAAATCGATAAATAACAGGATGTCAAGTGATCAAGTGGAATAGATTTCAATCACAAATATTTTTAAATATGGATAGTATAAATCAGAAGATAAACTTTAAAATTAATTAATTACTTTCTTTTTTGGCTTTGTTCTGCCTCTACACTCAGGGATCATTCCTGGTAATGATCAGGTACTATATGGGCTTCTGGGAATCGAACCCAGGTTAGCCATGTACAATGCAAGTTACTACCCATTGTTCTATCTCTGCAGCCCCTAGGCAGGTGAATTCTAAAATAAATTTTAATTAGTAATTCTGATAGATATTTCCAGAAAATTAAAATAATAGTCCTAAATTTAATGTTACCACAGTATGAAAAGCTTAAGTAAGCCAGATGTGTACTTAGAAACAGGAATATATTTTGACCTATTAAGATATATGCAATGCATAAAAGTTAAATATAAAACTAAAGCTGTAAACAGCTATTAAGATCTTTCCCAGTCATGAAGTCAACCCTGGTTCAAATCCCCTACACCTTTGGCTCCCCCACGAACAACACAAAATTATATGTCCCTGGTGAATTGTTCTAGTCTTTATATATGTGTGTTTTGTATCATAAAATACCTTGTCAGGATTTAGAGGACAATGCCTATAACCTGATCTACCATATAATGAAAATAAAACTACCTCAATGATTTGATACTGTGAATAAAGGGCATTATTATATAACTTTCATAGTACTTCAATCTTAACCTTCCTTAATTCATCATTACTGTTTTCAAAGGCTTTGTAGCACAATAAAAAAGACTACCATATGAAAATATATACTGTTAATTTGCATTTAAACCCAAATAACAAACTTAAAATGACTGGTAGCTTTTAGCCTTTAATGCT
This sequence comes from Cryptotis parvus, assembly GCA_021461705.1. Lineage (NCBI taxonomy): Eukaryota > Metazoa > Chordata > Mammalia > Eulipotyphla > Soricidae > Cryptotis > Cryptotis parvus. The sequence continues at coordinate 308,157 of JAJIBD010023548.1, read as the reverse complement.
GAGAAATAAACATGCTAAGTAATCCAACTTCAGAGACACTTATATATAGCGTTTTCAAGCCCAGAAAACTAAGCATTGTTGAGATTGAAGGTTACACAGTGTGAGGGGAAGAGCGAGGTTCTCAAAACCCCTTGGGTTACATCTATGTAATGCCAAATTCCTGTCCTATCTCTAAAACAGTCCTGGAAATAAATTGGGTGGAGGTTGGTTTATTGATGTGATTCAGGAGGACATCAGATCTGTGTGACCTTTTTCTTGGTAGAGAAATGAGCATAACTTTAAGGCTGGATGGTAAATCTATGTAGGGAATTGAGAAAACGTCAATGCTGTGTCTATTTATTGTTGAAGTCTCAAGGGGGCTGAAGTAAAAATTTGATTTTCTATGGATAAATCTCTAATTTTTTAGATTGTTAGCTCATTTCTGGTTATTTTATTTCCACAGAAAAGATGATAAGGTCTAGCCATCTTATTCATATGAGAGTTAGTAAGATAGACCCTCTGAATTTCAAAATATTATTAAAAGACTAAGTAATTATTATCACTGTACACTAAAAAATAAAATGTTTTTCTCTATTATTTTGAGAAAACTTAAAGATGACTGATATTAGTGCTGATGTTAGTATGAAAGATGAATTTCGGAATCATAGTTGGTGACTAAATTAATTTCACATTTTTTGAGAGATATTAATGCTATTTATAAGTTGTTTCTATATGTACAATTTTATGTTGTAAGTCATAATTTTAAAACTACTTGTTTTATTTTTTTTGGGAGAAGTCACACCTGGCAATGCTCAGAAGTTACTCCTGTCTCTGCACTCAGGAATTATTCCTGGCGGTGCTCGGGGGACCATTTGGGATGCCGGGGATCAAACCAGGGTCAGCTGCGTATAAGGTAAATGCCCTACCTGCTGTACTATAATCCCAGCCCCTAAAACTATTTGATTTAAGTCTTACTTAAGAGGCGGAGTAAGAATACAGCAGGTAAGTCATTTGCCTTTCTCGAAGCCAACCCAGGTTCAATCTCTGGCATGCCATATGGTCCCCTGAGCACGTCCGGAGAGATCCTTGAGCACAGAGCCATGAGTAAGTAATGCTGAGGCATTGCCAGTTGTGGCTCCAGAACAAAACAAACAAAACCCTTTAAAAACATCTCCAATTCAAACATAAAGACCTGTATAATAGGGAATTTATTTCAAAATTGTTGCAATTCAACCAGGAAGATAACCTAAAGTGGTGGAGCACGTGGTATAAGGCTTGTACATGAAGGCCTGGATTCAGCCGCTGGCAGAGTGTGTCCCCACATCACTAGAAGGTCAGCCCCAAATCTACAGAGCCCTGGAAGATCAAATAGCTCAGTCTGAAGACTGAACTGAGAGGCCATTATTCCAAGAGGCCCACACATTTCGAACAACGCCTCTTTAAGAAAAGGAATCCATCAGGATGAAAAGATAGTAAAGGACAAGGTGCTTACCTTGTGCGACCAATCCAGAGTTTTATCTCCAGCCCTGCATACACCGCCCCCAAGCACTAGCAGAAATCATCCCTGAGCACTGATAGGGATGGCTTCCAAACCAAAAGAAAAATTTTTAAATAAAAGCAAGTGTTGCTATGGTAAGGCATTTGCATTTTAAAAATATATGAATACTCATTAAGAGAACAGAGGTTATATTAATTCTGGTATACAATGCAACAAGAATTGTTCATAAGAAGAATAAACTATTATTATATCAAAACTAAAATAGAAAGACATTTCACGATATTTTATTTAGAAAAAAAACATATATACACATATACATGATATTATACATAATAAGAATACATTTGTGATAGCTAAAATCAATAATTTTTTCTATAATACTATATGCTGTGAAAACATAAAAGAACATCCCATAATAGTAATTGTGGATATTTCAAGGAAATAATTTATAGATTCTCACTTTCATATTTTACTTTATAAGATCTGTGCTGCTGAGATTTTTAACAGTATTCTTATTCTACTCCTGTGAAAAGAAAAAATGAAAGTTATAAATTGTCAGTGAAACAACAGTGATTTTTAATATAGTCTCACTTATAACAATACTATATTGCTACATTTATCTTCCATAGTTTTATAGATTTTTATATTATTTAATTTTTATAGTTTATTCTAAAAGGTAATTAGCTATGTTCTACGTTTTCTGTCTCAGATTAAATTCTAATATTAGAAGAGTATTTGAAATGCCACTCGCAATTAAAGTTGTTTGCAAATATTACTATAAAATAAAATATTTTCATAAAATAACATAATTCTATTAGTGTTATACTTAGAAATAATATACTTAGAAATAATATATATTAGATGGATAAACTTATAATACTAATCTACAGATAAAACTAATATTGAAAGTGATTGTTGCCTACATTGATTCTAACAATATATTAGTGCATAAAAAACCAAATTGCTTTTATTTCACTTGAAAATATAAATCCATAAAATCACCATTTCCAATGCCATCCTTTACAATGTCACGAAAGTATATTTATGAGTATTACCAAACCCAACATCAAAACTTTAATACCTTTTATAATATATTTTAATCACTATCACTATAACTATCCTCCTGTTGATCATCGATTTGCTCGAGCGGGCACCAGTAATATCTCCATATGTCCTGTCTCATGCTAGTAGAGCCCAAGGGCATCTGCTCAATCCGGGAACATAAAGAGCCTCAAACCATTATATTAGGTCATGGGAATGACCTAATATAATTGTTACTGGTATTTGGCATATCAAATACAACACGAGCAGCTTGATATTTAATATTTATAATATTTTTAATATTATTAACTACTATAATTTAAGTTAAAAATTTTTTAATATTTTTAACTAATATAATTGTTACTAGTATTTGGCATATCAAATACAACACGGGCAGCTTGATATTTAATATTTATAATATTTATAATATTTTTAAATCATAACTATAATAAACTTTAATAAAAGTATCACCTTAAAATTATAATATAAAACATTATTTCACTTGATTAATATGGAAGCAAAATAATGAAAATTCTTTTATGATAAAAAACATTTTGAAATGTGACATAAAATAATAAACTACCTTTTTCTTTTTGATATTTTGTTATAGTTTCATAAAATGGTTACAATAGTCTTAAATTATATGGTATTAATATGCAAGTTACTGCACTCTATCACCACAGAATTTCCAATCACCTTCCACCACTGTTCCACATTACCTTTAAATCAGTATTCATTTCTCAGCATCCTTAATCCATCTGTTTGGTAATAAATCGTGTAACCCAAAGTCAAGAGTTGTCATAGTTTGATACTGTATATTCCCCTGGGTTTTTTTAAATCTCTTTTTATTCCACAGATGCGTAAGATCATCTCCCTACTGACTTATTTTTTTCTACACAACATACTCAAATTGTATCCACTTCAGCAAAACGGATGGTTTCACCTTTTCTTACTGCTGCATAGTATTCGATTATGCATATGTATATTGCTGCATAGTATTCCATTATGCATATGTATTACATTATGTATATAACACAACTTTTTACCTATTCAGATGATTGGATATTTGGGTTGTTTCCATATTCTAGGTAATGTTCTAAGCACTGCATTTAATCTCCATATTGCTTCAGTAAAGAGTGAACCAGATGGCATTTCCATCAGCAGTGAAACTTATATAAATTTAAAAGTCCACCAAGAGTAGATATATCACTAGATCACTAGACATCCTGTTGTTCATTGATTTCCTTGAGTGGGCCCCAGAAACATTTCCGTTTGACCCTATCATGTGCCAGTGTAGCCCAATGGCATCTGGTTGTTTCAGGTATACGAAGAGCCTTGAACTGTTCACTCAGGATCTTGAGAAAAAAGTCTGACCACCTTGTAGGTGGGCAGCCACGTGATCTTTTGACGTCCCGTGGGATCCAGTCGGTAATGGCTCTAGTCCAGTGATTGTCTCCAAATTGCATTACATGTCCAGCCCATCTAATTTTCTATGCCTTGACAAATGAGACAGCGTCCCTGACTCTGGAACAGCGTCAAAGGTCGGAACTCGAATTCCTTCTCTCACTTGAGTGAGGTATGATATTCCAAGCATAGCTCTTTCAATTCCTCTCTGGGAGACCCAAATAGCGTTCTCATCCTGCTTTCGTAGGGCCCAGGTCTCTGAGGCGTATGTTAATGCAGGGAGAATGGTGGAGTTGAAGAGATGTGCCCTGAGCCGGAGGTTCTTTGTCCTTTTAGCTATTTCTTCGATGCTTTTGAAGGCATTCCATGCCACTCTCTTCCTCCTGAGCAGTAAAAAATATACACATGATAACCTCTAAATGAAATGTATTGCAATCCACAAGGTGTATGAAAGGGAAGCAAGAGAGAGAGAGAGAGAGAGAGAGAGAGAGAGAGAGAGGAGATAAAGAACATGCCATAGAGGCAGGCTTGGGGAAGGGGAGGGAAGTGGGGACATTGGTGGTGGGTAATGGGCACTGGTGGAGGGAGACTTTTAAGTCATTCACCTGTTGACTTCTCAACCGAGGTACACATAACTGCTGCATTCAGAGATGTTTGTTCCATTGAGGGTGAATGGGGCCTCTGGAACAAGTTCATTTTTCAACAACATTGTTTGTTGAGATTCAGCTGTAGACCCATCTTTCCACATTCTTGGTTGAAGTCAGCCAGCATTTGTACTGCTTGGCTAATGTTTGGTATTATTAGAATGATATCATCAACAAAACGGAGGTGGTATAGTTGCCGACCATCTATCTTCACTCCCATTCCTTCCCATGATGTTCTCAAGGGTGGCACTGAAGAGTTTCTGTGAAATGGTATCATCCTGTAGCAAAAGTAAATAAAGACAAAGCATCACATTAATCACAGAAGAAATCAGTGCTAAGAAACTTAACCAAACCATCAACAAAGCAGGATAAGAAGAGCTAGTGAGAATCATGGAAATAAAGGGAAATGAACACACAAATACACACACACACATATACATATATGTATATATGTAGATAGATAGATAGAAAGATAGATAGATAGATAGATAGATAGATAGATAGATAGATAGATAGATAGATAGATAGATAGATAGATAGATAGATAGATAGATAGATAGATAGATAGATAGATAGATAGATAGATAGATAGATAGATAGATAGATAGATAGATAGATAGATAGATAGATAGATAGATAGATAGATTATATCATATAAAGATGTTTGTTAGTAGAGTTACTGAATAAATAGGCAGTAGCACAATACTACTAGGGAATTTTAAGACTTCACTTAGAAAAGCAATAAGAAAGTGTTTATTTTATTTTTTAAATTAATGTTTTATTATACCACCATGAGATATACAATTACAATATGTTCATGTTTGAGTTTCAGTCAAACATACAGTGTTCCAGCACCCATCCCTACACCAGTGCCCATTACCTACCACCAATGTCCCCACTTCCCTCCCCCTTCCCCTAGCCTGCCTCTATGGCAGGTTCTTTATCTCCCTTCTCTCTCTCCCTCTTGCTTCCCTTTCTTACACCTTGTGGATTGCGATACATTTAGAGGTTATCATACATATATTTTTTACTATATTTAATGCTCAGTTCTCGGATGGTATTATCATTTTCTGGGACATTAGCAAACTGTTCCCTTCTCTGTCTTCTCTAACCTCTGACTCCCACATGTTTGTGGTATACCAGGTTTTGAGATATCGCCATGGGGATCAGGCTGTGTCCAGCTATGGAGTCCGGACATTGAGGATGGCTGTAGCTGTGTTGCATGAGGTTTTCTGGCTTCTGAATGCCTGGGGGTGGCGGGACAGGCCAAGGACCAGAACCTGCCCCAACCCAAGACGCTCCATCAGCCTAGCACAGAACGGGCAGGCAGAGTCTTCACTCAGCACCTGAGTACCTGGTGTCTGACTGAGAGCCTTAGCAGCAGTTCTGAATGGGGCCACCAGGCCTTTGTGGAGGGAGCCTAAGTTGGGGGAAAGTGGCCCCCACAGGAAGCTTTTATCTTAAATGATGCATTAAACCATATGTACTTAAGGAACACATGCAAAACTTGTCATTTAAGAATAAAAGAACATGCACTCTGTTCAGTAGCCAGTGGGACAGCCCAAGATCACAATATATACATGGTGTAGAGGAGGCCAGGAAGATGAACATTTGGAGACGACCGCTGGACTGAGCCGTTACTGACTAGATCCCACAGGATGTCAAAAGATCACGTGGCTGTCCAACTACAAGATGGTCAGACTTTTTCGTCAAGACCCTGAACGAACAGTTTGAGGCTCTTCGTATTCCTGAAGCAACCAGATGCCATTGGGCTGCACTGGCACGTGATAGGGCCAAATGGAAATGTTACTGGTGCCCAGTCGAGCAAATCAATGAATAACAGGATGTCAAGTGATCAAGTACAGGAGGCCCAAGTTTGATCTCCTACACTACAAAATCTCCAAGTATCTTTACAGAGCAACTACTGGGCACTTATCCAGGAGCGTCCTGAACACTGCGGCTGTGGTCACCCTCCAGATATAAACATATATTCTTCTCAAGTGTACACAGAACAAATTTCTATTGCTACACTTCTGGAGGGAACAAAACATCTCAATAACTTTCGCTTTCAAATCTTATGACGTATCTCTTTTGACCACAAGACTATAAAACAGTTGTATTATTTTTTGCCACTATACTTTGCAGTGAGTTTTCTTCCACAAAAAAGACATTACAATTTATTCCTCTAGTAGAACAGATTTCTAAAAGAGGACCAGGTTAATTGTTGCAGTCCACAGTGATTACTCATGTTATTTGTTTTAGAAAATGCCATGGCCTTTCTTACAGCTTACTCTTCCAGATAACCTTAGTTAGAGATTGGTTTTTGACCAATTTTCCTATCATCCTCTTCTAATCAGAGTAAAATTTGATTTTTAAGTATAGAGTAAAATTTGTTTTTTAAGTACTTTTTGATTGAAAGTACATTGAAGTTGTGGAGAATTTTGGAATAAAGGTGATAGATTATTTAAAATATTGTATCGCCATTGTCCACTATTACACAGTGTTTTTATATTTCATATACAAGGAAATATTCACTTGTTATTTGTTATTTCATAAGAGAGTAAATGGTTTTTTATTAAGAAATAGGAGCTGGTACTTGTTCTTTAATCCATATTCTCCCTTGAGTATTAGTCTGGTTGTGTGTTTGTGTATTTGCTTGCTTTTTTCCACTCTGGAGAAGCCATTTCTTTCTTGAACATATACTTCCTTTTTTTACACTCATATCTTTTTAAATATGTTTCATTCTATAAAAACTATCCAGAAGAAAGAAAAAAAAGAAAGAAGGAAGGAAGGAAGGAAGGAAGGAAGGAAGGAAGGAAGGAAAGGAAGAAAGAAAGAAAGAAAGAAAGAAAGAAAGAAAGAAAGAAAGAAAGAAAGAAAGAAAGAAAGAAAGAAAGAAAGAAAGAAAGAAAGAAAGAAAGAAAGAAAGAAAGAAAGAAAGAAAGAAAGAAAGAAAGAAAGAAAAGAAAGAAAGAAAGAAAGAAAGAAAGAAAGAAAGAAAGAAAGAAAGAAAGAAAGAAAGAAAAAAGAAAGAAAGAAAGGAGGGAAGGAGGGAGAGAGGGAGGGAAGGAGGGAGAGAGGGAGGGAAAGGAAGGAAGAAAGGAAGGAAGAAGAGGAAGAGAAAGGAAAAGAAAGGAGAGAGGAAGGAAAAAAAAGAATCAAAAGGAAATTCATGCCTAACTGCACCCAGTACACAAAGACAAACATAAGAAAATATCCCAACAAGAAGAGTAGAAGGAACAATTGGGGACAAATAAATAGTAATTTGCTAAGAGAAAAAAATATATTAACATCAATAACAAAGAACTAAGTGTACCTAGGTCGAGAAGTCAACATGATGAATGACCTGAAACCTGAGTTGCGCAGGAGGAAAAGACCGGCATGGACTGCCTTGAAAAGCATCAAAACAATAGTCAAAAGAACAAAGAACCTCCGGCTATGGCACACCTCTATGACTCTGCGTTCTCCGTGCATTGACATACACCTCAGAGACCTGGGCCCTACAAAAGCAGGATGAGAATGATATTCGGATCTCCCAAAGAGGTATCGAAAGAGCTATGCTTGGAATATCACGCTCACTCAAGTGAGAAAGGGAATCTGGAGTTCCGACCTCTGTCACTATTCTAAAATCAAGAGGCTGTCTCATCTGCCAGAACATCGAAAATCAGATGAGCTGGTCATATAACGTGATCTGGAGATGACCCTTGGACTAGAGCCATTACCGATTGGATCCCAAGGGACGCCAAAAGATCGTGGTGGCCACCCTGCAAGATGGTCGGACTTCCTTATCAGGACCATAAACAAACAGTTTGAATCTCTTAATATCCCTGAAACAGATGCCATTGGACTACACTGGCACGTGATAGGATCAAATGGAAACATTACTGGTACCCGCTCGAGCAACTTGATGAATAGTGGGATATCAAGTGATCAAGTGATCACCAAAGAACAAAATAATAGAATGATGTCTTCATCACTGTATCGCTGTATCACTGTCTTCCCGTTCATCATCGATTTGCTGGAATGGGCACCAGTAACATTTCCATATGTGCTGTCTCCTGCTAGTAGAGCCCAAGGGCATCTGCTTGCTCCAGGAGCATAAAGATCCTCAAACCATTCCATGAGCTCATGGGAATGATGTCTAGAATTGTTACTGGTATTTGGCATATCAAATATGACACCTGTAGCTTGCCAGGCTCTGCCGTGCAGGTAGCATACTCTTGTAGTCATTTCTAAATCCAGCGTTTATTGAAGCGGGCTGTGGTAGGCTGGTCTGCTGGGTGGAGTTCTGACGAGAGGGAAGTCCGGATATGGAAAATGGAGGCCCTCATGGAGTGGGGGGATAGTCTGGCTTGTTGCAAGGCTCTGCTGGGGTGGTGGGCCAGGGCAGAACCCGCCGTCCCTCCTGGGTGCCTCATGAGTGGCTAGGTGCAGGGAGAGCCAGTAGTAGCTCTGCCCCATGTCTGTGAGACTCACAGATGTCTTCATATTATGAAGAAATTGCACCCTCAAATTTGATTCAGATATCTAATTTATTATTAAGGAAAAGCATTTGTAAAAGTTTAAAACTCTAGATGAAAGCTTTTGGGGTAAAGGGTTACTAAAATCAAGCTCTTCTAAATTCCAATGAATACCTAGTACTTCCATAGTTAATCAAACACTACTTTTTCTGACAATAAATTAAGATGATTTGAAATAAATAAAACCAGATAATAATATATAACATGATTTTATGTTGTTCTTATTGATCGATAGTATCAAGTCTTCATTTGAACTTTGATTTGATTCCGACACCATTCTGGAGCATATTAAAATATTTTGATAGGATTTCTCTTACAATATAAAGGTATTTCTTTCCCCTGTAAAAAGAATATTTGTAAGAACCAAACCAAATATACTGCCCTTCTGGCGACTCATATTGTCCAAACTTCTAACTTTCATAAAATAGGCATTTACAAGCTCTTTAGATTATAAAACTTCATATGTTTGAGACTCACAGACATGGAGCAGAGCTGCTGCTGGCTTTCCCTGTGCCCAGCCACTCTTGAGGCATCCAGGACGGATGGTGGGTTTTAGCCTGGACCGCCACCCCAGCAGAGCCTTGCCACAAGCTAGACAACCCCCCACTCCATGAGGGCCTCCATTTTCCACATCCAGACTTCCCTGTCATCAGAACTCCTCCCAGCAGACCAGCTTATCACAGCCCGGCTCATCAAGATCCACCCTGCAGCAGTCTTTTTTTAAATCCGGCCAGGTATGCTGATCCAGAGACTCACAGACATGGGGGTAGAGCTGTTACTGGCTCTCCCTGTGCCCAGCCACTCTTGAGGCACCCAGGAGGGATGGTGGATTCTAGCCTGGACCGCCACCCCAGCAGAGCCTTGCAACAAGCTAGATGACCCCCGACTCCATGAGGGCCTCCATTTTCCACATCCAGACTTCCCTCTCATCAGAACTCCACCCCGCAGACCAGCCTATCACAGCCTGGCTCATCGAGATCCACCCTGCAGCAGTCTTTTTTAAATCCGGCCCAGGTATGCTGATGCAGAGACTCACAGACATGGGGTAGAGCTGCTACTAGCTTTCCCTGTGCCCAGCCACTCTCAAGGCGCCCAGGACAGATGGTGGGTTCTAGCGTGGACCGCCACCACATCAGAGCCTTGCAACAAGCTAGAAGACCCCCACTCCATGAGAGCCTCCATTTTCCACATCCAGACTTCCCTCTCATCAGAACTTCTCCCAGCAGACCAGCCTATCTCAGTCTGGCTTGGGCGGCCGCTATGCGGCGCGCAGTTCATCAATAAATGCTGAATTTAGAGATGACTATAAGAGTATGCTACCCGCACGGCAGAGCCTGGCAAGCTACCCGTGTTGTATTTGATATGCCAAATACCAGTAACAATTTTATACCTCATTCCCATGACCGGATGGAATGGTTTGAGGCTATTTATGTTCCTGGAGTAAGCAGGTGCCCTTGGGCTCTACTAGCATGAGACAGAACATATGGAGATGTTACTGGTGCCTGCTCGAGCAAATCAATGATGAACGGAAGACAGTGATACAGTGATACAGTGATGCGTTTGCCATCATCAACGATTCCTTTTCTTCAAATAAATTACAAGATTGTGAAAATGAAAAGTATTAGAAAAAATGAGTAAAATTTGCCAAAGTTACTATAAAAGTAACTTCATAAGTTTATTTTGTCATAAGCCAGGTAGGATTTAATAATCAACTTAGATTTACCTGTCTTATTCCGATTTAGGTTTGACTGTGTCTAATATAATAAAAATGCAGATAGAGCATTTTTGCTGACTGAGTCTATTCTCCATTATTGAATAAAAAGGTTTTATTTTATTTTCCTGAGAATTTTCTTTCTAGGACAAGACAAATTTCTGATACTAGTATTGCAGTCTGAAGATTTGCATTATATAAGAAAGCAATTAGATACAGGGCAATGTGATTTCTTAATATTGGCCTTAACAATATTACTCTAGTAGTTATTTTAAAAATAAAAATCAATAGGATTTAATTGTGGCTAATATTCAGTTGTTCAACTAGAGATATGACAGACAGGGCAAAGTAGGGAACAATAAATATTCTCTTCTTTACAAAATGAACCTTACTGATGTTTTTTATATCAACTCGAGGTATTGCAGGTATGGCTGTGGTGCCCGGCTGTGTTGGCAGGTGGCAGACAGGAGACAAGCCTGTCTACACCCAGGGTTCTGCCCCATGGGCCCTGGGCAGTTCATGGCCGACATAGAAAAAGACTGGGCTCTCCCTGGGATGAACCCAGAGCCACGGCAGAGCCTGGCAAGCTACCCATGGTGTATTTGATATGCCTAAAACAGTAACAATAATGGACCTAATTCCCAATGAGTGGAGATGTTATTGGCACCTGCTCGAGCAAATCAATGAACAACAGGAAGACTAGTGGTACAAGTAATACAAGTGAACAGCACAGAAAAAATAAATTCTCATCAATACAGACTTTCAGATTATAAGATTATGACGGATTTACAAGATTATAGTAGCAATACTACAGTGGGTAGGGCATTTTCTTTATATATATGGTCAACTCTGTTAGGTATAGAGCTCTATACGGTCCTCCAAGCCTGCCGGTGATTATCCATGTGCATAGAGTCAGGGTAAGCCCTGAAGCCTCCTGTCTGTGTTCATTAAAGAAGCAAAAAATTATGGTAGTTAAGGCAAGGTTAATGTTTGCATAGGCTCTGTAATGTGTATCTTCCTGAACCCTTGCTAGAGATCTTATATATCACAGAGGAAACAATAATATCATTGATTTCCTTAGAGGAAAAAGTGAAACCAGGAACAAAAAGTAATCCCATACTTCATATCAGATACAGAATTAATTTCAGGTAATTTTCAGTTTGAAAGTTTATATATATATATATAATCAAAATGCTTCTATAATATAATGCAGAAAAATATATTAATATATTGAACTTGATCACTTGATCACTTGAATCCCGTTACTCATCGATTTGCTCGAGCGGGCGCCAGTAACATTTCCATTGGACCCTATCACGTGCCAATGTAGCCCAATGGCATCTGGTTGATTCAGGAATATGAAGAGCCTCAAACCGTTCTTTCAGGGTCTTAACAAGGAAGTCTGACCATCTTGTAGGTGGGCGGCCACGTGATCTTTTGACATCCCGTGGGATCCAGTCGGTAACGGCTCTAGTCCAGCGGTTGTCTCCAAATCGCATTACATGTCCAGCCCATCTGATTTTCGATGCCTTGGCAAACGAGACGGCGTCCCTGGTTCTGGAATAGCGACGGAGGTCAGAACTCCGGATTCCTTCTCTCACTTGAGTGAGGCGTGATATTCCAAGCATAGCTCTTTCGATGCCTCTCTGGGAGACCCGAATAGCATTCTCATCCTGCTTTCGTAGGGCCCAGGTCTCTGAGGCATATGTTAATGCAGGGAGAACGGTGGAGTCGAAGAGATGTGCCCGGAGCCGGAGGTTCTTTGTCCTTTTAGCTATTTCTTCGATGCCTTTGAAGGCATTCCATGCCGCTCTCTTCCTCCTGCGCAGCTCAGGTTTTAGGTCATTCATCATGTTGACTTCTCGACCTAGATACACATAACTGCTGCATTCAGAGATGCTTGTTCCATTGAGAGAGAATGGGGCCTCTGGAACTAGTTCATTTCTCATGAACATAGTTTTCTTCAGATTCAGCTGTAGACCTACCTTTCCACATTCTCGTGTAAATAATAAATTACTGAGTAGCCCCAGTAATGCTCAGGAGTTATCCTGGCTCTGTGTTCAGGAATTAATCTTGGCAATGCCTGGGGACCATATGAGGTGCAGGGATTAAACCAGGGTTGACCATATGCAAGGCAAACCTCCCACCTGCTGTGGTGTCTGGTCCCAATAAAGCTTTTTTAAATTATATATAGAACACATGTCATAAGGGGAAATGCTACTAAAATTGACAATACCAAAGTAAAACTTTATAAAAATGTACATATTATACCAGTAACAATTATAGACCTCATTCCCATGACCTGAGGCTCTTTATGTTCCTGGAGCAAGCAGGTGCCCTTGGGCTTTACTTGCATGAGACAGGACATATGGAGATGTTACTGGTGCCCGCTCGAGCAAATCGATGATGAATGGGAAGACAGTGATACAGTGATACCATATTAAAATGAAATTTAAAGATGACCTATAACTAACAAAGGATTAGAATTCAGTATACCACACATATACATTAAAACTTAACTGAAAAAATTTAATTTTTTTTATTATACCACCATGTGATCTGCAATTAAAAGATGCTCATGATTGGGTTTGAGTCATACAGTGTTCCAGCACCCGTCCCTCCACCAGGTCCCTATTCCCACCACCATGTCCCCAAATTCCCTCCCCCTTCCCCCAGCCTGCATCTATAGCAGGCACTTTTCCTTTGCCTCTCTCTCTCTCTCTTCTCTCTCTTCTCTGTCTCTGTCCGTCTCTCTCTTTGTCTCTCTGTCTCTCTCTCCTCTTACACATTGTGGCTTGCCCTACAAACATTTGATGATTATCATAAAAATCCCTTTGTGTACATTCAATGTTCAATTCTAGTGTGGCATTACCATTTCCCACAATTAGTAGAACACTAGTATATATTTATATCCAACTAATGAATGCAGTCATTCTATACCTATCCTTTGCCTTCTCACTAATTTCACTCCGCATGATCATCTCCATGTCCATCCATGTGCGGGTAAACTTCATGACTTCACCTTTTCTGACAGCTGCATAGTATTCCATTGTGTAGATATACCTAGTTTCTTTAGTCAGTCTTCTGTTCTCAGGCATTCATGTTCTTTCTGGCACAGAATAGTGCTGTGAGGAATATCAAAGTGCAGATAGTGTTTCTTCTGTGTGTTTTTGGTTCTCATGGATATATTCCCAGGAGTTGTATTGCTGTGTCAATTGGGAGCTCTATCTAATTTTTGGAGGAATGTCCATATTGTTTTCCAAAAGGGCTGGACCAGTCAGCTCTCCCAACAGTGGATGAGAGTCTCTCTTCCCTAACATCCACGCCAGCACCGGTTGTTCTTGCTCTTTTGGATGTGTGTCAGTCTCTGTGGCATGAGATGATTCCTCATTGTTGTTTTCATTTGATGACTAATGATGAATAGCACACTTTTTCATATGCCTTTTGACCATTTGAATTTCTTCTTTTTTGGAAGTTTCTATTCATTTCTTCTCCCTATTTTTTGATGGGGTTAGCTATTTTATTCTTGTAAAGTGCTACCAGTGTCTGATATATCCTGGATATTAACCCCAGGCTTGTCTACACCCAGGGCTCTGCCCCATGGGCCCTGGCTGATTGTTGATCTAACATAGAAAAAGAAAAAGACTGGGTTCCTCCCCCTGGGATAAACCCAGAGTCACGGCAGAGCCTGGCAAGCTACCCGTGGTGTATCTAATATGCCAAAAACTGTAACAATAATGGACCTTATTCCCAATGAATGGAGACATTACTGGTGCCCACTCGAGCAAATAGATGAACAACAGGAAGACAAGTGATACAAGTGATTAACCCCTTATCAGATGGGTATTGAGTGTATATTCTTTCCCAGTCTGTGGGCTATCTCTGTATCTTGGTCGCCACTTCTTTTGAGATATAGAAGCTTTCAGTTTTATATAATCCCATGTTTATCTTTGCTTCCATTTGCTTTGTCAGTGGTGAACAAAACACTTATATCACTTGTATCACTTGTCTTCCCGTTGTACATCGATTTGCTCAAGAGGGCACCAGTAACATCTCCATATGTCCTGTTGCAAGCAAGTGTAGCCCAAGGGCATCTGCTTGCTCCAGGAACAGGAAGAGCCTCAAACCATTCTTCAAGTTACGGGAATGAGGTTCATAATTGTTACTGGTTTTTGGTATATCAAATAAAAAAGCGTGTAGCTTGCCAGGCTCTGCCGTGTAGGTGGTATACTCTCAATAGAAGACTCTCATCTCGATCATTTATGATGAAACTCAAAGCAGAAAGATCAGGTTTTCTCTTGGGTGGAGCTCTGAGGAGCTGTGGAGTCTGGATGTTGAGAATGACTGACCTCATGATGTAGTGGTTGCTCAGGCTTCTTGCTAGGCTCACTGGGATGACGGATTTAAGCTAGAACCTGTCTAGAACTGTATACAGTGTATAAATGTAAAAGAGCCAAGGAAGGACCTGATCTTAACATCTAGTACTAAAACTGTCATGCAGCCACTCCACGGCCGCGTGCTGACGGAGCTGTGGGTCTGGCGTGCCTCTCTTCTAGGGTAGCTGGCATGAAGATGGAGGAATGGGCAGAGGAATGGGCAAATCCCCGGTCCAAGTCCAGCAAGTGAGGCCCCTCCCTCGCTTGTTCATGTGAGTGAACCCTTGGAGCAATGTTGGACTCGTTCAGGGGCTGGCTGGAGCCCCTTACCTCCCTCCAGAGGTCAGCTCCATGAGTTGCTTCCATGTGGGGCCAAGCGGTGCAGCTGTGGGTCTGGAGTGGTTGGGTCTGGATCTCTTCCAGGGTTGCCGACAGACCTGTGGGTCTGGCATGTCTCTCTTCCGGGTAGCTGGCATGGAGGTGGAGGAAAGGGCCGAGGAGCCCAAATCCCCGCTCCAAGTCTGGCCAGTCCAACGAAGCACAACGAAACACAAGTCGAACGAAACACTATCAGCTGAAAATTTAATGATGTTTTATTTCATTTGCTGAAATTCATTTTGGAAATGTATTGTTAAATCTAGCAAAGGCTTCTCAATCATTAATAACATCTGCATTTAAATCGCAGTGTAATGCCATTTCACACTCCTCAGACTATACCCTTGACGGTATTACCCATTTTCATGTTGTTCACTTTGGAGAGTGAAAATCGCTGACATAAATGACCATAGGCTGTAAGTTGTTGGTAAGAAACTCCATATCAGGAACATACCACATGCTAAGGTATCTGCTCCTAGGTGGTATTTAAATGGCAAAACTTTCATTAGTCATATATAAAAAAATATAAATAAACATATTCACAATGGCATAACTTAAGAAAGCAAAACTTTTCATCAAAACATGAATGAAACATCAAAACATTTATACAATTTTATGCAGTAATAAAAAATGAGTAAACCAGATTCACTCACATCAAGACAAATTATTTTCACAAATACAATGCTGCTTTACAAAAAGTGCTTGTTTCAGCAACACATAAACTAAAATTAGAACATTCAGAGAAGATTAGCATGGCCCTACACAAAGATCACATGCAAATTCATGAAGCATTCCATATTTTTAAATGATCCCATGATGAAATATAATTTTCATAAATGTTCTCTTCCTGAAAATATAAATCCATTAGCCATTTATTTTTTACCAAGCAATATAATCATTATAATTTTTTTTTGGGGGCAAGCCTTTGGAGGTGGCTGGGAAAATGGGACAATGAAGAAGGGAAGGTCACACTGGTGATGGGGTTGGTGTTGGAACATTGAATGTCTGTGAAAACTATTTATGAACAATGTTCAAATAAAGTAAAAATAGAGAAATAAAAATATTTTTTAAAAACCAGAGAGTAGCTTCAAAAGAACACATACTAGGGGCAGGAGCGATAGCCCAGCCGATAGGGCGTTTACCTTGCATGCAGCCAGCCCATGGTGCCCTGAGTTCAATCCCTGGCATCCCATATGGTCCTCCGAGCACCACAAGGAGTAATTCCTGAGTGAAGAGCCAGGAGGAAACCCTGAGCATCGCCGGGTGTGACCCATAAAAAGCCAAAAAAAAAAAAAAACACATACTACATTATAGCATTGATATAAAGATTACATTTCCAAAGCAATGCTAAAATATCATTAACCATAAAAGTATATGATATTTGTGAATGCAAAAATGTACTAATAAATACACAACTTAGGAAGAGCTTATCTCCTTTATTGTGAGGGAGCACAGAGAGTGAATCAGGAAAGAGGCTTCAATATTAATAACAACATTTTGCTTCCTAAGGTGTTTTATATATCAAATCAGTAATCAATATTAAAAATGAAATTTAATTTCAATGCATTTTATCCAAATGCATTAAAAGCCATAATAAACATTTTGTTTAGCTATAACAGATTGCTAATGTGAGGCACTAACTTCATAGTAAAGGTCATCTAAAATTAATTGATTTGAAGAATTAACTTTAATGACTCCCCACTCTCTTTGTTTTTTTTTAAATTTTTTTATTATACCACCGTGAAACACACAATTACAAAGGTGTTCATAATTGTTTCTTGGTAATACAGTATTCCAGCACCCATCCCTCCACCAGTGCCCCATTTCCACCACCAATGTACCCTCCCCCTCCCGTCCCCCACCCGCCTTAATAGCAGGTACCCCAGTTTCCTCTCTTTCTCTCTCTATCTCTCTCTCTCTATCTCTGCATCTCTCTCCCTCTTATTTTACACATTATGGCTAGCCCTGCAGATATTTAGAGTTTATCACTTAAGTCTCTTTGTGTATATTCAGTGGTGAGTTTTAATCTGCCATTACCATTTCCCATATTTATTAAAACACTGGTATCTATATCCTATTAATGAATGCAGTCATTCTATATCTGTCCTTTTCCTTCTGGCTAATTTCACTCAGCATGATAGACTCCATGTCCATCCATTTGCAGGCAAATTTCATAATTTCATCCTTTCTGACAGCCGCATAGTATTCCATAGTGTAGATGAACCACAGTTTCTTTAGCCAGTCCTCTGTTCTCGGGCATTTAGGTTGTTTCCAGATTCTAGCTATAGTGAATAGCGCAGAGATGAATAAAGAAGTACAGATAGTGTTTCTGCTATGTGTTTTTCGGTCTCTCGGGTATATTCCCAGGAGTGCCATTGCTGGATCAAATGGGAGCTCAATATCTAGCTTTCGGAGGAATGCCCATATTGTTTTCCAAAAGGGCTGGACCAGTCGGCACTCCCCACTCTCTTTTGATCACTTCTCCCCTACTTTACAGAAGTCAGCCAGAATCACACAAGATGCCCCATCTTTATTGGGGTAATCCATTGATACTCATGCTCTTTTATCAAGCTCTACCAGTTCTTCAGAACAGTCTCTCTATTTACCAAACTGAATGTGCTTCCTTTATCTCTAAGAAGCAATATTTAATTAATCCAATCATGATACATTTTAATAATCAGTAGTCTAAAGATGTCATGATTTCAATAAATTGTATTTTAAACAAGGGATTATCAAAATAGGAAAGTTTTTATGGTAAGGGTGACATTTCAGACCCAAGGAAAATTTTCAGGTAGATATTTAGCACCTGATTATTTTCAGTTGTATTTGATATGCCAAATACCAGTAACAATTATAGACCTCATTCCCATGACCTGATGGAATGGTTTGAGGCTCTTTATGTTCCTGGAGCAAGCAGGTGCCCTTGGGCTCTACTTACACAAGACAAGTCATATGGAGATGTTACTGGTGCCCGCTCGAGCAAATCCATGATCAATGGGAAGACAGTGTGATACAGTGATATTTTCAGTTATGCCTTTTACTTTCAAATAAGGTTAGTTCTGTTTAATCTTTGAAAAGTGTTATCCTTTACAAATTCTAATATTATGAATCTAAGGAATTGATTAGCAATTTATACACTTTTATAGACATAGTATTTAACTCCTCAAGTTATAATCTGGACAGCTAATCTGCTCAATTGCCTTGATCTTATTTTTGAAGTTGCTGTGGTTGTTTGAGGTTGAACCTTAGCTTGAAAGAATGACGGTCTAAGAATATTTAGCATTTGTCTTTCTGCATTTCCAGAGGGTTGATAACTGATGACGGGCAACTTGAGTTTAAAGACAGCATCTTCATTTGCATTTCAATACTTCCATAATTCTATGAAACGACTGAAATCCCTTCAATATACTCTATTGTTTAGATAGTGAAGGTGGCCACATTTTGTTCAAGATTCATAAATCTTAGAAAAAAATTGGGCCTTTGTATTCAAAGTCTATTGTATGGAGAAAATGCTTCTCTCCTTATTTTTTTCTATGCTAAAATCATGCTTGTTCAACCCTACAAGCACTACATCCCATCTGCACATCTTTAAGATCTTTTGTCTGTCTGGATCCTTATGGCCTGAAATCAAGGTTCTAGAATAAGTACAAGGGGAGAGGAGGACATGGAATTGAAAGTATATTACAGCAGTGCCTTTAGCTCCTAAATGCGGTTCCAATAACTTATCTTTCTCCACATTGAAAAGGAAAAAAAATGTGATTCATTAGGGAAGAGGGAGGGAGGGTAATTTCCACTGAAAGCAAGGAGAGGCAACTCTTCACTGGCTGATCCGTTGGCTGATTGCAAGGATATGGAGTTACTCATAATTGACTGGTTTTAATTCCTTCTTTCTTTCTTGGTGTTAAATTGAGAAATGTGGTTTCAAGGTCTGCAAAAATTGTACCTGCAGTTCACTCCAGGTTCATTGTTTATCATCACACGTGGTCCCTGAGCACCCACTCGTTGATGGTCTTAGTACATCGACAAGAGTGAATCCTGAGCGAAAAGAAAGAAAAGGGAGAGAGAGAAAAGAGAAAGAGGAAGGAGAGAAAGAGAGGGAGAGAGAGAGGGAGAGAGAGGGGAAGAGAGGGAGAGAGAGAGGAGAGGAGAGAGAGAGAGAGACAGACAGAGAGAGAGAGAGATGGATTTAAGTCACTTACCTTGCCTGCCGCATAATAGTGGTTACCCTGCCCTCCTGAGCAGTCAGAGTATCTGCAGGCCTATGGGGTATGACCCATCCTTGCTCCCCAAGAAATAATTTTTAAAAATTCTGAGCTCACCGACATAGAGGTTAGTGGGAATCTTCCTGAGATGAGTCTTTGCATGCCTGTGAGTATAGAAACTTTTTCAGCAAATAGTCTTAGGAAAGAATTAAATAAAAGAATTTATGTGAAAGCTCTAAGTAAACAGAATCTAAAAGAGCAGAAACCTGCAAAGGACGGTGACGATTGTATAATTCTGTTGTGCCAGGTTATTTTTGCAGATTTTCAATTGGTTACTAAAATTTGTCCTATCCCTTCAGCTCAGATACTGAGATGTGATAAAGGTTTACGCAGATCAAACTATGGGTGAAAAATCGAGCTCCATGAGGGCAATTCAAAAACTGATCTTTAAAGGATCTTTCATCTCCTTGCCAGCTCAGAACACTTCCTCCATGGTGTTTTGTAACACATTTTAAAGTGATCCAGCTCTTCAAAATACACTCTCCTTCTTTCCCCTTCTACATTCAAATCATATGAAGCACCAGGAAGCTGTCCTTAAAAAATCAGCCCCTCACCTGGCCCTTAGAAAGCGGGAACTAATCTCTGCAGTGTAGGTTTTAGTCTTCAAAGTCTCTCCCTAAACCCCGAGCAGCCAAGAAGGATGAGTTTTGACCTTGAGAACTTGTTTCTTCCAGATATTAGAATAAAAGCTATTTTCTTCTAAGTCACCTCGGTTTATACCCACCCAAGTGGCAACTGAACCCACCCAGTCTCACTGCATTAGCAGTGTAGGAAGGACTAGATGGCCTCAGCCCTGCCAAGATCACGGGCCACGGTATAGCCTAGAGAATATCAAAGAAGATTCCAGAGAGACTAATCCAGTCTCAGGAGAGAATTCAGCAGATGGGCTTAGAGAATACAAGAGGAGCCTAAATATAGCACTAGTTCCTCAACATATTTGAAAAATCGATTGATGCTTATGAAAGTCTAAAGAGAAGTGTGAAAATAAAGTACACATGCCTTCAGGGCAAGTTGGGTCACGTCTGAGTGAGAATGTGACTGTGAATGTGTACCTGTGCTCATGGGACGAGGAGAGTGTGCGTCTGTGACTGCGAGGGTGTGTGTCTTAGAGGGTGCACTGGGAGGAGGTGAAAGACCACGTGAGGGGTGTGAGGGTATGAGACTCAGAAAGAGGAGTGTGTGTTTGTGTGAGGCACATGTGAGTGTGTGAGAGGATGTTTGTGTGTGTGCAAGAGTATGTGCTCAAGGCAGGACAGAGCGTGAGAGTGAACTTGTATGTGCATGTGTGAGGAGAGTGTGAGAGAATGTTCTGTGTTTGTGTGTGTGAGGGTGTGCTCATGATATAAGTGTGAGGATGTTGTGTGAGAGTTTGTGTGATGGAATGTGCTCTTGGCATGAGGAGAGTGTGAGAGAATGCTGTGAGTGTGACAGTTTGTGTGTGAGGCTGTGTACTCATGGCAGGCGAGTGTGAGTGTTGTGATTGTGAATGTGTGCTCATGGCAGGGAGAGTGAAATTGTGGAGGGAGACAGTGTCTGTGAGGTTGTGTGAGTGTTGTCTCTGTGTGTGCGCCCGCTCTTGACAGAGGGAGAGTGTATGAGAATGCGAGGGGGTGTGAATGTGTCTGGGTGCTCTGGCAGGAGGAAAGAGTGGGAGTGTGAGAAAGTGTGAGCAACAGGGCCTGTGTGTGGGGAGAGTGAGTGTAAAAATGTGAGTGAGTGTGAGTGTGCTCTCATGGCAAGAGCAGAGTGTGAGAATGTGGGGGTGTGTGAGGCTATGAGGGTATATGTGAGAGTGGAAGGATGTGTGTGAATGTGAGGGTGTGTGTGAGGATGGGAGGGGCTGTGTAGACAGTGTGAGGGTGCGTGTGAGAGTGTGAGGGGTGTGTGAGGGTCGAGGGACTATGAGAATGTGAGGGTGTGTCTGAGGGTGTGAGGCGTGCGTGAGTGTGAAGGGGTGTGAGTGGTTGTGTGAGGGTGTGAGTGTGAGGGTTGTGTGAGGGGTGTGAGTGTGAGGGGTTGTGTGAGGAGTGTGAGTGTGAGGGGTGGTGTGAGGGTGTGAGGGGATGCATGATGGTGTGTGGAGTGTGAGGGGTGTGTGGAGTGTGAGGGGTGTGTGAGGATGTGGGGGTGTCTGAGTGCATGAGGGTGTGTGAGTGTGAAGGGGTGTGTGAGGGTGTGAGGGGTGTGTGAGGGTGCGCGTTTCTGGCCCTGGGAGAGCCTGTGCGGGTGAGGCTGTGTGTGGGGACAGGGAGGCGGCTGCAAACCTACACCTCCGGGAAGCCCCTTCCTTCCCCTCCCCTTCCCCCTCACCTCCCCTTTCCCTTCTCCCTCACCTCCCCCTTCCCTTCCCCTTTCCCTTCTCCCTTCCCTTCCTCTTCCCTTCCCTTTCTCCTTCCCCTTCCCCTCATCTTCCCTTCCACTTTCCCTTCCCCTTCCCTTCTTCCTCACCTTCCCTCCCCTTCCCCCTCATCTTCCCCTTCCACTTCCCTTCCCCTCATCTTCCCTTCCCTTCCCCTCATCTTCCCTTCCCCTTCCCCTCATTTTCCCTTCCCCTTCCCTTCCCTTCCCCCTCCCCTTCCCTTCATCTTCCCCTTCCCTTCCCCTTCTCCCTCACCTCCCCTTCCCCTTCCCTTCCCCTTCCCTTCCCTTCCCCTTCCCCTTCCCTTCCCTCTCATCTTCCCTTCCCCTTCCCCTTCCCCTTCCCCGCTCCGGGCCGCAGGAGCGAGGGCGGGAAGGTGCGAGCGGGCCCCAAGGTCGCCGGGAGCCGCAGCGGCGAGGCCGAGGCGCGAGCAGAGACTTTCCTGGGCCGCCGCCAACAACCTGCAGCGGGCGAGGCGGGCGGGAGAGGAACCCCGAGGAGCGCGCGGGGCGCGGGCTGGCGTCGGCGGCGGGTGCGGGAGCCGGGGGGCGAGCCGGGGGGCGCCCGCGCTGCAGGAGCGCCGGGGCCGTGGGGGGAGCCGCGCGCCTCCCTCCGCCTGCGCCGGGGCCGCCCGTTCCCGCGCGCTCGGGGGAGCCGCGGCCGTGGAGCCGGAGCCCGCGTGCGCGCCCGCTCGCTTCGCCGCCGGGATCTGCCTCCCTGCCCTCCGGGGCTGCCGGCGTAGAGGTCAGAGGGGCCGGCGAGGATCTCCCCGAGCCCCCGGGAAGGAAGGGCCGGGCTTGCCGGGAGCCCGGTGCTCCCCTGCCGGCGCTGGAAAATCTCCTTGCCATCGCTCACACTTTGAAGCCGCTGCAGCTGGTGTCGTCGGAAAGGGGTGGGAAGAGAGGCGAGGGAGAGAGAAGGGGGCGGGGAGAGCGGGGAGACCCCGCGGGAGCCGGAGCTGCGCCTCCTCGCCCGCCAATCCCGGCACCTGCGCCGAGCCGCTGCACCCAGGGGACCCCAGTTCGGGCGAACCCCGGCTCGGAGCCACGGACACCCCCGCCAGTCCCGGGCCAGACCCGCGGCCGCTGCCCACCGCCGGCGCCTGCAGTGGGCGGGCGCGCCCCTCGGAGCCCCCCGTGACGCCGCGTCCCCGGGGATCCTCGCCCGAGAGGCGCGGCCGCGGCCAGGGGGCTACGGAGTTGGGAGCCCGATTCGCCGCTTCTCCGCCCAGGATTGATCGTGTGTGGAGCCGGCCCGGGCGGGGGAGGCAGCTGCGCCCCCCAACGCTGCTGTTGCTGCCGCCGCCGCTGCGGTCACTAGCGCGGCGCGGGGCCGGCGGGGGCCGGGGCTGGACGCGCTCCTGCCTCCCCTGCCAGCGCCGGGGCTGCCCACGGCCGCTTCCCGCGCGGACCTCCCCCGGCCGGCCACCCAAGGGCACCGGCACCATGGTCTAAGGAGGCACCTGCCTGGAATCCCCGCGGCCGCCTCCAACGCCTCCGCCCCCGCCTGCGAGGACCCCCGCGCCCACTTCACTGCGGCCCCCAATTCACTTTCAGGAATAACCCGCGGTCGCCGCTCGAGTCTCGCTCTCCGGAATCTCATGGGCAGCTGCTCCCGCCGGCGATGTGAGTTGCAGCCCGGGGGCTCAGGGCCCCGCGGGGTGGGAGGCGGCGGGGGACGGGGAGAGCCCCAGGGGTGGGACCCTAGCGGCGGGCGGGGCTGGGGGACCGAGGGGCGATTTGGGGGCTCGCGCCGTGGCCGGCGGGCGCTGCGGGCTCGGGTCGGCGCGGGTGGTCCTGGCGATGGGGCGAGGTGGTGGTGGGGTGGGGGTGCAGGTGGGTGCTCTTGGGTGGGTGGGTGCACGCGAGCACCCGGTGGCCTGGGCGGCGGGAGACCCTAAGGGGTTGCGCGGTGGAGAAAGGCGAGGTAGAGGGTGGGAGTGGGTGGGGGGACGCTCTGCCCGACCATGTGCAGGCCGGGGTGGGCTCAGCTGCTCCCCGCAGCATCTTGGGGAATCTCTTCGGAGGTTTTCCCTAGAGGTGTTGCAAGCGCTTGTTCGGTGGTGGCATTGACACGCGCACGGGCACACTTGTAGCCGCTCGCCTCGGTGTCTCGGAAGGCGCAGTCTTAGCGTTCCATTCCGGTGGGGGCAAAAAATGCACTTGGGCGCTTCTCATGGCTTGGGGATGTCCAAGGAAAAGGAGAGGCTGGGGGTCTAGAGAGGGCGGAGGATGGGCAGAGTGGGGGGTCCGGGGTGACCGCGGAGTGCAGGCGGGCTCTGGAGGTCGGGGAGAAGGTGGTCCCCTTCCCGGAGCCGGGCAACTCCTGCCCACACAGCGGCTTTGTGTGGCTGCCAAGCTGGTGCCCCCCAGCGCGGCTCCCCGTCCTGAGCGCCGGCCCGGGCATCGCGGGCATCTGGCCGCCGCCTGGCAGAGTCCTTAAGGTTGCCCAGGCTGGTTCGGCTCCTGGGTGGGAAGAATGAAGGGGAGCACGTGAAGACGACAGGAATCATGGCCCCTCGCTCGTGCACCATAGATCGGCTTCCGCAGGGCTCCAGGCTTTCTGTTGGCGGAGTCTAGAACGGGCAAGGGGGTCTCTGCACGGATTGCATGGATTTAAAAAAGAAAAAAAAATCCTGTGACCTCATAATCAAGGAGCTGGCTGCAAAATTGCTCCATTCCACTACTTCTTGGCCATCGGGGCTGAAGGAAGGACCCGCCCCGCGCGCGCCCGCTCTCTGCGCCCCGGCAAGTCACAAAGCGAGCAGGCTGGTGCGGAGTCCCCGCTCGGGCTGCACCGGAGCCATCTGCGACTCCCACGTTCCTTGCGAAGTTCCCTTTCCCGGGAATTGGCTTGGCGGTGGGGAGGGGGTGGGAGAGGAAGGGGCGGCCGCGAGCCCCGAGCTCCGCCGCCTGCTTTTCCCCCATCACTTTCCCACTTCGCTGGGGGAGCAGCGAATCCACCTTCAGTGGGATCTGGGTCAGCCCGCGCGTGGACAGGTCTGCAAGGCGCTGCGATGGGGCTCCCTGGACAGCGGGAAGGCGTGTGGGGGGTGGGGGGGCGTGCAACTCCCGCAACATTTCCAAGCACAATAGAGATTTGGAGCGCGTGGGCGCGAGGCGTGCATTCCAGCGAAGCCAGGACACGTGATCGCTCCAACGGGGGAGAGACGGTGTTAGGAACTCGGTTTTCTTTGTTCCAGGCTCAGCCTATTAGAGGCTCAGCATCCCGGGCTGCTGGGGTCCTTCAGGAGCAAGGGAAGGTGGTGGCGGTGGGACCAAGTTGCCCCCGATGGGCTGGGCGTGCAGGTAGAGCGACCCCGCGGGGAGGCTGCCCTCCTGGGCTCCAACCCCCGCAGCCCCTCCCCCGCTGCCCACCTATTTGAAGGCCACGAGTTCCCTCGGGAGCCCGGGCGGAAAAGTTCGCCGGCCCCAGCACACACGTGGGTCCGCCAGCGCCTGGGAACCTGCTGCCGCGGCTCCAACACTGGTTCAGTCACCTCCCAGCCCGGTGTCACGCCCGCCCCAGCCAGACGGCGCACTGATTTTAGACACTCGGAGAGAAAAGAACTCTCTCTCTCTCTCTCTCTCTCTCTCTCTCTCTCTCTCTCTCTCTCTCTCTCTCTCTCTCTCTCTCTCTCTCTCTCACCTGTCTCTCCCTCTCTCCCTCTCTCCCTCTCCTTCACCCTCTTTCTCTCTGTCCTCTCTCCCTCCCTCTCTCTCCCTCTCCTCTGTCTTCCTCTCCCTCTCCCTTTTTTCTCTCCCTCTCCTTCTCTCTCTTTCTCTCCCTACCTCTCCCTCCCTCCCTCCCTCCCCCTCCCTCCCTCCCTCCCTCCCTCCCTCCCTCCCTCTCTCTGTTCCCCCCCACCTCTCCCTGCTGCTTGGAAACCATGAATTTTAGAGGAAAGCGGGTATAGGAATGATTTTCTCCTTCTCTGAGCGCTGGAGGCTAAGGACTGAAACACAAGGGTGCTGATGAGCAGGGTCTTCCTCGGCCGTCCTAGGGTTCTTCTCGGGCCCCTGGAGTGCAGGTGCTCCGGGTTCACTGGAGGGAGACAGAGGTAGAGACTCTATTCCTCAGCTGCTTACACGGACAGGTATTGCATTTTTCACTCTGTGCTTTTATAAACCTCTTTCATGGGCTGGAGTTTTTTTTTTAATGTGGGCTATTTCTGTCCTATACTGCATTGCATCATGCTGAATGTCATGGGAAAGAAAGCAGAATTGGTTCTCATGACATATTATGAGGTGAGACATCTTTATACATTCTGTTTCGTACTTGACTATCCAAGAAAAGATGTGTGCTTACCATGGCAACCCATAAGGCATCACGTGTGCCTGCACATAGCAGATTCAGAATTAGAAACACTTCTTAAAGAAAGCAACCTGGACCAATTACAGTAGCCATGTTTTATTCAGATTTTTTTTCACACCGCTTTAGGTTGGCATTAAAATTTTTTCTTAATTAAAATCTCATTCCACTTTCTTTTGTAAGCTTTTAATTTTCTGCTTTCTCAATAAGCTGCACGGCATAGCTTGAAGTATTTTTGTCTGTATTTTTTGTTTTGAATTTTTAAATGTGGAGATAGAAGTTTATATCATTGTGAATTTTATTGCATATGAAAGTCATTTAATTTAAATTTAGGGAATGTGTTTTCAGTTCAGAATACATGGCTGTCACTTGCTATAAAACTGATCTTTTAAATTATTGCATGAAAACGTTCCTTAGAAGAGTTGAAAATGTGAAGAAAGGTTACTTTTTTAACTGATGTATCAAAATTTCCACATTTTTATCACACCTGGTGATGCTTAGGGGTTACTCCTGGCTCTGCACTCAGGATTTACTCCTGGCGGTGCTCAAGGGACCATATGGGATCCTGGGGATGGAACCCGGGTCAGCTGCGTGCAAGGCAAATGCCCTCCCCACTGTACTATCACTCCAGCCCCCAAATTTCCAAATTATATGCCAATTTCATCATCTGATCACTACATCCTCAACATAAGGGTTGGTTATATATTTTTATGATCTTTTAGTGTAACTCCATATCCAAATTAACAGTACACAGAAAGTACCAACAATTGATAAGTTACAGTTTTTTTTGTGGGTTCTTATTTTCCTATTCACATATACTATTAAATAATTTTGCGTTGTTATTCATTTGGAGATTCAGTGTTATTAATTTAGTTAACATGAAATCAATTACACCATAGATAAAAGACATTATATGGAGTATCTTGTTCTCCAGTGAAAAATGACTGCTTTGTGGAGTCATCATCTGCCTTTTTTGGAGGAGTGAGTCTAGTCAGTCCTGTTCATTTGTATGGACTGTAAGGAAATCATTAATTGACATCTGAGACTCAGAACAGACCTGCAGTATGTGCCAAGCCCAAATGACCACGGCAAGGAATTGATATCTCCAAGTAAAGACACACTAAAGATAACTCTGAAATCTCCTGAGAGCATTAAAGCACTTTTAAATCTTCATAGGGTGCATATCAGTATTCAACTTTTAATACCTTAATACCAGCAACAGAAAATAATTATTCAGCCAGAGCTTGTGGGGAGTGGGTGCGACATAATGTGCACGTACAGACTCAGGAATTGTCCTTGAAAACTCAAAATGGAAGCATCGTTTGCAAGATGATGGCCTCAAATTCTTATTGTTTTTCTTTGTAAAGTTCTTAGTCATTTTTGCATACCATGTTCGACTCACTAGGAATAGTTTTTGTTGGGAAAAGTTCAGATGAATTATCTGTAGATTGGAGAAGAGGAAGGAAAAGACCTCGGGGTGCTGGGGTCAGAGCAATTGTCCAGTGGGGACAGCACCTGCCTTGCATGCAGCCCACCGGGTTCGATCCCTGGCTTCCCCATATGGTCCTTTCGAGCACCGCCATGAGTAATTCCTGAGTGCAGAGCCATGTGCAACCCCTGAGCATTGCTGGGTGTGACCCAAAAAAGCAAAAAAAGAAAAGACTCTTGGGGTACCTCCAGAATTAGCCTGTGGTTTTAGGTAATATAATACAATCACTTTTACTGCTGTAAAATGAGGTAGTAATAATTGTTAGTGTATAATTCTAGTGTATAGCAAATAATTTACAAGGTTATACGTGAAGAGTGGCTTGACATTATAGAAGAGTACACAAAAAGTTTTTCATACAAATAAGTTCTCTGATGTAATGTGTGTGAGGTTGTGTATTGTGTGGTATAGTATTCTTTAGAGGTATTCTAACGAAATAGGCAGCTACCACTATTTCCTACTTGGATTTAAATACTTAAGCAGAGAAATCATGAGTACCTGTCATCAGAAACCGTCTCCCTGATCAAGTTGCTTGTGGTCTGTAACAACAATGGTATTAACAGCCACTGCTTGTTTAACGCCTACCACACATAGTGTTCTCCTTTGAGTAATCCCAGTAAAGACTTCATTAGAACATTGGTGAGCCAGAGCCATAGTACGGTGGGGAGGGCATTTGCTTTTCACACAGCTGACCCAGGTTCAGTCCCCTGCATCTGCCACGAGTAATTCCTGAGTACAGAGCCAGAGGAAATATTAGAGTTTAAAGACATCGGAAGAGTTAAAAGACATCCAGAAAATGCTAAAGATAATATATGTCTTCCTTACTTAATCACATACCATTTCTCTAAGAAACATACTTGTTCTTGCTACAAATGATGGAAATGATCTTAGAATTATTTCCTGACAAAAAACTATTTATTTTGAATCACTTTTTTCAATATAATGTCTACATTTGGCAATATGGCAACATATTACTTTTTGTGATCATCTAATTTTAGCACTGGTAATATTTCTGCTTATCCTCACATAGTTCATTTGTGGCAGAAACATTGAGTCAATTACCGGAAACTGTCCATAAAACACACAGTGTGGACATTTTCAATAAGCAAAATCAAGACAATAGCTGCCATGTCTACTTTGAAACTAAGATGGTATTTTTGATATATCAGTCTCTGGAGGGGTATCCTATTGCTATTTAAGTTATTAACTCTATTAGAAAAATTATCATTTATCATTCAGTGACACATGAAAAATGATTAAATGTAATAACCCAAAGGACTCCCTTCATACACTCATTTTCATTACCTAGTTCACTGCTTGATAAACTACTTAGAATCTCTATGCTACATATCACTTTGTTGTAATACACATAATGGCAATAGCAGTTACCAGAGAGAAAATATTGACATTTATATTAGCATTGGCGTGATCTGCTTAATTGTAAGACAATGCAGTAGATGGTTACATGTTTAGAGAATTCATTTAATTGCATCTTAAGATACGTTCTTTTCATCTATCTGGGCCAGAGTGTTTGCTTTACAATAAGATTGAATAAAGTTGAGAGAATTTTGAGTTTTGGGGGTATTGTGATACCATGTCCAAGGAGCATCATAACACATTTATTTGGAATAAGGTAGTTGAAAGATAGATATGCCGATGTGTGTGTATGTGTGCGTGTGTTTTAAGATGGAGAAAATTGCATTTTATGTTAATCAAGGGTTAGCAGGAAGAGTACAAGTGAGAATTTGCTGACCTGAATGGAAGAGAAAGATGAACAAAGAATGAAAACAATTAGAATATACTGAAATAAAAGTTCGTGGAGCGTATGCCCCAGCTCTGTCTCAAACTATCTTATTAGGTGTCTGTCTCAGACTGCAGCTGACTATGGATAACTGAAACTATGGAAAGCTAAGCCATAGATTAGGGGCAATATTGTCATAGCAAAATATTTTATAAATAGCTGACTACGTTCTCAAATTATGTGGTAATTTAAGGAGTCACGTTGAGATAGTACCTGAGTGGTATGAAGCATTGGTTCCACTGAAGGTGAGGAATGGACACAGAGCTAAAATGTGTCCACCAAATGTGACAAGAACAGTGTGCCTGAGAGGGTTTCAAAGTGCAAATAATTGGACTTCTTGAGTCTTGAATGCTCAAGTATTCCGCCTCTGGTGCAGGGACGATCTTACAGTGACAGGCTGACGGGGCTGGGATTTACATCACATATTTTAAGAACAATTTCATGTTGAATATTAATATCAGTATCCTTCGGCGTCCCTGTCCTTTGAAACAGTTTTGTAAAAAGTCCCTATTTCAAGTGTGATTAACTTTTAAGACAATTATACAAGCTATAGTAATTAAATCTAATACCAATTTAAACTTTGATTGTTAAATATTAACAATGTCCTTGGGGTAATAGCATAGTGTTGAACGTTGGGCCCATGGGCCACAGACATAGGTGGTGATAGTGTATTCACTCACACACACACAGCGGGAGTTACACTTTTTCCTGAGCTGATAATGCTCAGATACTGACAGTTCTCCCAAGGCCTGGCATTTTCATAAACAAAACAAAGAAACCAATGGGGTTTGGGGCACTTGGCTTGGAGTCTAAGAAGCAAAGAACCAGATCACTTATGGGTGTACTGGCAGAAATAGGGATATTTTCTGGAATATCCCATACTTAGGAATGACTGAAATTCTTTATGTCTGAACAAAGAGTAGGAGAAGGAACCCTAATTTAATAAATCCAATTACTGAAGCCAGCCAGTGTGATCATCCCACTCAATGTGTGTATTTTTCTTGTTTCATTTTTTGAGGCGGGTTTTGGATTACACTTAATGATGCTCAGGGCTTAATTCTGGCTCTGCACTCAGGAATTGCTCCTGGCAGTGCTTGGGGAATCATATGGGATGCCTGGGTTTGAACCTAGGTCGGCTACTTGCCAAGCAAAAGCCCTACTTGCTGTACTAGCACTCTGCTCTCTCATTTTGCGTCCTGAATTTTGGACTGAGTTTGCATTTAGTCCAGTGTGTTTTTTGGATAGTTGCCTTACCTTGTCTACTCTAATGTCTAAACTAGTTTAATAAGGTAAATTTAGCATTTATCAGGTCTTCTTTTTTTAAAGAAATATAAATTTATTTAAGGCATATGGAAATTGGGGCCAGGGAGAGAGTACAGCAGGTAAGGTCCAGTTTTTGCACACAGCTAACCTGGTGTCGATTTCCCTGAACACCTCATGATTCCCTGAACACCTCCAGGAGTGACTTTGGGTGCATACCTGAGCCTAGACAGGTATGACCTAACACCCTCCACCGATCCTCAAACTCTGGAATTAATTTTAATAATATTTAAATATCTTAAATTTAGATACTCTTTCCTTTTTTAATGAAAAAGATATTTTAATTTTGCTCCTATAAGTTTGATACTAACTAAATTGATATTAGATAATGGAGAAATGTTCAGTTCATTTCAAGTAAATGCTTTTTCTCTTTCATATGATAATTTTATTAAGGCTCAATCAATAAGGTTTCTTTGTTGTTTGTTTGTCTGTAGTTTTGGTGGTCACACCCAGCAATGCTCAGGGGTTCAAAACACTCAAATGTTTTGAGGTGAACTTAGGTGTTTCTAAGAATATGGTCTTAAACATTGACCAGGAAAAATGTTCTAATCAGGAAAATAAACTATGATACAGATAGAATTCATGAGACTTGCTTATTTCTGTTCATTTCTCTTTTGACGGGTGACACACACCCAGTGCTCAGGGCTTAATCTTTACTTTGGGATGAGGAATCATTCCTGGCTGAGCTCTGGATTATATTCGAAGTGCCTGGGTTCAACCCAGGTTGACAGTGGCTGAATCAAATACCTTAGATGCTGTGCTAATTTCTGTTAATTTTTGTAAACTAACAGTTTAAATTAAATATATGTTTTTAAAATTGCTATTTTATTGCTAAATATATGTTTAGTATCTGTTATGACTTGTCTTTATTATGATGAGAAGTAAATTTTTTTGGGAATTTTTTTCAAGCCTGATATTGCTAATTCTACTTTATCTGAAGTTTTGGTTATTGGGAAACTCAAAATTTTCATAACTGATTGTCAAATATATTGGCAGCAGTTATAAGGTGTTCTTGAAATTATAGTATATCTCTTAAAATATGTTTGGCTTATCGGCAATGATATATAAAATATTTACAAACAAAAGTATTGATTTAATAAGATATGCCTACACGTAGTTACATTTAATAACCCCTTTTTTCAAAAGCAAGAGAAAACTTCCTAGTATTGCAGTAGTGTTTAAAATGGAAGAAAAATATGATGACTAAATTAGCACCTACATATCAGCACATTAGTGATGCTTTTCATGTGTGGAGTGGTTCTTATTCTTGCCAGCCTTCAGCGTACTGTTCTGGGACTTGTGGGTGTGATAGAACGGAAAATATTTCTGTATCTGTGAATATGATCCCACACACCCTTTTACATGAAAAAATCTGGATGTCGCAAGACTAGGTTTTAAGGATAAGACAGAGTGTCAGCACCTACCAGTCCGGGTATGCATTGCTGCCATAGCTTTAGCTTTAGCTTTTGCTAAAGCATCCTGCTTTAGCTTTCAAATAGACACAAAGAATGAGATGGCTGAGTGGTCTTTTGTGTTTGCTGGCTTGCTTTTTCTGTCTTGACACAGCTGGCATTTATTTTCTGCAGATCAAAAGCAAATTGCTGAAACTCAAACTTAGTAGACAGCAATGTGAGATATGTATAAGAAATGGTGTTTACTATGTACACTTGGTAGATAACAAAGTGAGATGCAGAGGTGATGTGTTCTCATATTTTAGTACAGGAAAAAACGACCAGAATAAAATATGCATTCAATTTTTTTAAGACGGTCATAGAGAATAAGCATTACTGTCTGTCATATGAATTAATGGAATCACATTTTAGTGAAAATGGGTACATGCCTATTTAGGGACACATATAAGATCAGAAAACTGAGGCGACATTTGGTAGCTGAGAATATGTTTATCTGAGTATCTAAAATGTGCTGGTGAGTAAAAATATTAGATCAAGATCTATAGCAATAGTGTTTAGACACTGTTTTTCTTAAATATAGTTGTAAATAAGTAATCTATCTCCTCCCCATAAAGTAACAGTACTTGTCTTCTATAGCATTTGACAAGGCATATTTTTTTCTCTTCTGCTTATTAATTAGAATAAGTTCAACCCTAAAAAAGTGTAGTGTAATGATTGCTACTGAGTAATATGTCAGCCTCTGCAGTCAATGTTAGGGGTTGATGGTCACGCCATGGGACTCATTTTTTTAATCAGGACAACCTTGGATTTCCACAGTACGTTTCTTCCTGGCATGTATAAAGTTTGCCTGTTTTTTTTTTTAAGTTTTCAGTTTGTTTTTGGAGAATACCTGGCAGTGCTCAGAGCTTAATCCTTCTTCTGCGCTCAGGAATCACTCCTGGCGGGCTCAGGGGATCACGTGGACTTTCTTCCAAAGATGGAATCGGGGTCCACCGAGTACTAGCAAGTGCCCTGCCCACTGGCACTATCATGGTGACCCAGTTTGTCTAAATTTTAAAATTAAGTATGTTCCTAATCCTTTCTCTTTATTCCTTGGTAGAATTCTTTTGTACATTTATTGGTGAAAAGAGTTGAAAAAAAATTTAAGCATTTAATTTAGCTTCAGAGACTATGAGTGAATACTTTTATTTTACACATCAAATTTTTTATTGCTTAGTGGACAAAAGATTATGTTTCGGCCACAGAAGATAGAACATTTTACTGGAAGTCAAATGATGGCCTAATAGCTTTACATCATAAATATGACTTCTTGTATTTTAAGTGAAAAGGAAGGCAACAAGAGTTGGATGAAATTGCCTGGAGGATTTTGCATTTACTCCCAGATCTGAATCATGAGAAATACTCTCTGAATTGAATATAGATCATCATTAAGTTGGCCAATTCTTTTTTTAGAGTCCTGAGTTGAAATTTGAAAAATTCAAAGACTCTGAATCATTTACTGAAACTTAGAGTTCCTTGATTACCCCTTTTAAAAACAATTCATTATTTTAAAAAGAGACTGTTTAAAAAAAGGAAAAAAGACTGTAGTTTTTAGACTAACATGGTGACTGTCTTCACCCAAAGATCACATTCAATTAATCTTTTCAGAATGTTTCAGTACTTTCAGATCTTCATCCCTAGGTCATCAATTGTTTCAAAAACTCTCCCAAACCCATTCTCTAGTAATGGCTCAACTGTTCTACTCTTAGTGACCTCTCTCACAGGACAGTTCAGAAACAGGCAGGTGCTTGCAAATAAACGGCATGAATGAGTGGTTTCGTTTACGTTTCTGGAGGCTAAGTAGCTTACAGCTCACTGTGGTTCCCCTAGTGTCTTCCTTCCTTTTTTGAGAGCATCAGAGGACTGTACCTCACAGACCCTTTGAATTTAGGCACATTTGGTAAGTGACCAGGAGAGATGTGCCTGTGCTGAATAATGGCGTTCATGAGACAGGCAGACCCCAGACCATTACAAGATTTATTGACCCACTAGAGAATTTACGCCTTGTATTCTACATGTGAAATCTTTAAGCTTATTTAAACAGAAGAGTGATGGAAACTAACTGGTTTTTGTTTTGTTTTCGGGTAATAACCAACCATGCTCTGGCTTACTGGGCTTCCTCAGGGACTCACCCTGGGACCATATTACCATGTTAGGGATAGTACCCGGGTCAGCTACATGCAAGACAAACACCTGGCCATCTATAATATCTCTCCAACCACTGATTAGTTTTGTAAATGATCACTCACGCTATTAACAGTGCATTAAAGAGATTTAGACCAGAAAAGGGGTGATAAATTAGAAGGTGTTTAGAGTAGATTGGGTAGAGATGATGGTATTTTTGTATTTGGATTTCAATAGTTGAGATGGAAAGAGAAAAACAGAAGTGAGATATGCTTTGTAGGTACGCTTTTGGATTTCTGGCTGAAACAGTAGCGGGAGAGGGCCAGTGAGAAAACCCGACTGTCAAAAGCAACTAGAAACCCAGAGGTAATAAATTTATTATCTGAAAAATTCTGCAGATGGAGCTTCTATTCCAGTATAACTAAAGAATTGACACTATTATAAAGGAAACAGAATTATTGTCTGACACCAGAGAAAGAATGAATCTGAGTATTCATTTATAAAATTAAACACCCCTATATAAAATTACTAGCTATGTAGCGAGTACTTTTGTGGGAAGAATTAAAACCCTTTTATAAGGAAAAAATGTAAAGATTTCAAATAAACAATAATGGGTATCTATTAGAGTAACTCACTTCTAAAGAAAACTATGTTTATGAAAAATGAACTAGTTCCAGAGGCCCCATTCACTCTCAATGGAACAGACATCTCTGAATGCAGTAGTTATGTGTACCTAGGTCGAGAAGTCAACATGATGAACAACCAAAACCTGACCTGTGCAGGAGGAAGAGAGCGGCATGGAATGCCTTCAAAGGCATCGAAGAAATAGCTAAAAGGACAAAGAATCTCCGGCTCCGGGCACATCTCTTTGACTCCACCATTCTCCCTGCATTAACATACGCCTCAGAGACCTGGGCCCTATGAAAGCAGGATGAGAATGCTATTCGGTTCTCCCAGAGAGAATCAAAAGTGCTATGCTTGGAATATCACGCCTCACTCAAGTGAGAGAAGGAATCTGGAGTTCCGACCTCCATCGCTATTCCAGAACCAGGGACGCCGTCTCATTTGCCAAGGCATCGAAAATCAGATGGGCTGGACATGTAATGCGATTTGGAGACAACCGCTGGACTAGAGCCATTACCGACTGGATCCCACGGGATATCAAAAGATCACGTGGCTGCCCACCTACAAGATGGTCAGACTTCCTTGTCAAGACCCTGAAGGAACGGTTTGAGGCTCTTCATATTCCTGAATCAA
Source organism: Cryptotis parvus (assembly GCA_021461705.1). Lineage (NCBI taxonomy): Eukaryota > Metazoa > Chordata > Mammalia > Eulipotyphla > Soricidae > Cryptotis > Cryptotis parvus. The sequence goes on along the minus strand of JAJIBD010023548.1, from coordinate 272,238 downwards.
CCAGATGCCATTGGGCTACATTGGCACATGATAGGGTCCAATGGAAATGTTACTGGCACCTGCTTGAGCAAATCGATGAATAATGGAATTTAAGTGATCAAGTGATCAAGTGAACTCACTTTATTTTTAATTTTTTTTAAATTAATTTTTTTTGGTTTTTGGGGTCCACCTATCTGTGCTAAGCGGTTACTCCTGATCTTGACTCAGCGATCACTCCTGGAAGGGTTCTGGGTGACTTTATGTGGTACTGGGAAGTAAACGTGGGTCAGCGGCGGAGTGCAAGGCCAGTGCCTGAGCTGCTGGTCCCTAGAGTAACTCTTTATATTGAGTTCTATTTTCTGACATGAAGGACATCTAGTCCTTTCATTAAGAACTTCTTTTATAACTTTCTATTGTTTCTTTATGGTTTGAAAAGAAGAGTTTACCTTTGGTACTTTTATAGTTTATTTCTTGAGATACGCAGAAGAAATCATAATGATATTTTATTTTTTCTTGAGGAACCATATTAATATTTTATTTGTTTGTGTGGATTTTAATGATGGTGCTCGGGGATCATAGGGGATGCCCTGGGTGGAAACGGTGTTGTCCACATGCAAGGCAAATGCCCTACCTGCTGTACTATTGCTCCTCCCCAACCATAATAATGTGTTAAGGGAGTTCAAATACTCCCTAGACCTGGAGTCTTGAGCTCCAACGCTCTCCCTCACTGAAGCAGAATAACAATGAATGCATTATCTATTTTCCTGAATTTTTTGACCATCGGAATTTCCAGTGCTGATTTCTCCCAATTAACATACCCTGGAAATTCCTGCCTCCATCCATGTATAAGTGAACTGACAAACCTTTCTACTTACAGGTTATTATTCTATTACAATGTTGAGGAGTGTGTGGAGCTGCATATAACACAAGAACCAACAATTAGCAGTTGACCTGAGTATGATATTTATTTCCACCCTGTTCCCAGTTAGTTTTTTTGTGGCGATAACTGGCAATCCCCAAACATCTCAGTGAATTATAGCCACAAATGTTTCTTTGATGTGTGGGGAGGCAGCAACTTTGCAAGATTCACCACACCTGATCTTCTCACCGCAGGGTACAGCTGAAAGGAGTAATTATGACTTGGAGTATGTTCTCGTAGTAATGGGCAGGAACAAGAGGCAAAAAAACAACCCACTCTTGAGTTCATGGAGCTTCTGCTCCTATAATCTATTTCATACATTATAGTCCATTTACACTTCAGTGTTGAACATAAGTGCCATGATAAAATCTGATACAGCAAGAGAACAGAGATTCTATTAAGGCTCGGTGATGCACTGGGAACTCCAGATTATTGTCTCCCCGCTTGGTGAACTGGCAGGATCTTTAGGATTTATATACTTGGAATGACTTTTCTTACTTTAATATAATTAGTTTCAGCTGGGCTAGGAACAAAGATGATAGCATCAGTAAAAATAACTGACGTCTCTAGGATTTTTCTTTTGTAGAAAAAAGATTATGACCATTATGCTGATGTGTTTTTTACAGTTTTCCTTGAGATTGTATTTTAATTTTTTGTTTTGATTGAGTTCAATGTATTTAATAAGTTTCTCACGGCAACTTTATTAAGTCGTAATTTTTTCTGTAGTTTATAAGGCACTTGAAAAAATATCTTGGATTTTACATGAATCATAATTCCATTTTAATTTGGAGGAAATTTCATCTCTTTTTTGGTTATGGATGCAGTTTAGATATGGATAACTACATTGCTAAAATTTAATGAATATCTGTATACTAATTTAGACTTTAGGAATTGATGTGCTCTTATATATTGAATAAAGAACTCAGTTCATAAAGCTAGAAATATAAAGTCCTTCAATTAAAAAGTCTTTCATATTTTATTTTTGTTCAGTTTTACTTTGGTTAAATTCTAGATTATAACCATTATTTTATGAGTCATTTTTACAAGGGAAATTTTTCCTTTGGCTTTCCTGCTTAACAAATAGCATCATTAAAATTCCTAGTATTTCTAATTAATATAAATTATTCCTAAGTAACTATATTGGATCGTAGATACCTATGCCTCCTTCAACGTTCTTTGAGACCACTTGGACACCTATTTTGAATACCAGAACAATCCTCACAAGATGAAATGTTTTCAGATATTTTGTAATAATTAAACATTTTTATCATGTGAAATAAAGAACTCCGTGCCTCAAAGGAGACAGAACTGCTGTGTTTAAAAATAAAAACTGTGTTTTACATTCAAAACAATTATGCCATGATATAATTATTTTATAATTCTCACTTCCTATTTTGCAGAAGAGAATTTTAGCCACAGTTGGGGAAATTATAACAAATATAGTCATTATTTTTCAACTATAGATTTCAAACATTTCATTGAGTAAAGTCCCCTGAATCGTCCTATGGGCAGAAACAGAGCTGTGTCGCATCAGCTCTTCATTTTTTTCTTGGATTGACAGAGGGTGATATTATCCACACAAAGACTCCCAGAGGATTTCACTTTATCATACCAATTATCAGCGGATATTCCAGGCCTCTCCAAGATAGAAAGGTATTTAGGACTGCCAGTTCTGCCTCTTAATGATTATCTTCTATTCCTTACAAATAAGCAAAATGGTTGAGAAAATGCCACTCCAGGATACTGTCAGGCAGATGAAATGACTTAGCCATTTTGCTGAGTTATAGCTCATTGGGTGGCGTTAGCTTTGTCTCCTAGAGCTTGACGTCATGTGTCCCTCATCCCAAATATCTGGACAAGACCAGTTAGAGACTTGGGGAGGTGGATTCTAGGGTCAACAGGAAACAAAGGTTCAGAGGCAAAGGTGGACAAAGAACGATTCATTCCTCAGGAAGTTATTTCTGTTGTTCCACGTGACAGAAATAGTTGAGGGTTTTGGGAAGTCTATTTTCTGAGACATGGGAATTTTTCTTGTTGGCAGGCCTCCGTTACTTTTCTTATCATCTGCCTCAATGGTTTTGAAGTTTTTATTTTATCAGGTAGACAAATTATTTGAGACATGGAACAAGCTCTACAGTTTTCCTGACAAGACCTTCAGGTTGGTTATTTCACTCTAGCTCACTTCCTACCTGTACACAATTGTTGGCCTTCTTTCAGTGCTTTGGAGAAGGCTTGTTTCTTCAGACCGAGGGGTCTTTACATGTTTTCCCTAAATATCTCTTTGCTCCTGGTTAATTCCTCCCTTCCTGTTTCAACAGAGTGATTTTTTTCCTGGAGGATGTCTCTGCTAGTGTGTTCTTTTTAGGGCCTATACATGTCACACAATGTTATGCCCCGTGCTCCAAAAAAGTAATCTACAGTTATTACTGTCTGATCCTTTGAAATTATTTATAGTGAATGTTTACAGAAATTATAAAACAAAACCATGCATGTGGAACAACAGAAAAAAAAGCAGTTCATATTTAATGAGAAACAACTATCATTTCAGAAATATATCCAGGCAAATTACATATGTGTATTTATAGAAACAATATCACTTATATCACTTGTCTTCCCGTTGTTGATCGGTTTGCTCAAGCGGGCACCAGTAACATCTCCATACGTCCTGTTGCAAGCAACTGTACCCCAGGAAAGGGGAACAATTTCCTTTCCTGCTTGCTCCAGGAAAGGAAAAGCCTCTAACCATTCCTTCAGGTCATGGGAATGAGCTCCATAATTGTTACTGGTTTTTTGACTTATTGAATAAAACATGGGTAGCTTGCCAGGCTCTGCCTGGCAAGAGCCTGGCAAGCTACCCACAAAAGTACTCGCTACATAGCTATATAGAAACAATATACTTTTATATAATACTCACCATAGATGTAATATATATGATTATACACTGATATAAATCAATATATATAGACAAATATATTTAGACAAGGAATAAAATACATGTACAATCTTCAAAGGCCTTTGTGCCAAGTCAAGGGAAGAATGAAAATGCATACAATTTATAGACTAGAGCCAGCGTGACTTACAAGCCTAGCAAACAGCCACATTGGGTTCACACTGGGTACAGTCTTTTGATTGCAGTCAAGAATAAGCCCCTGCATATAAAAGGGTATGGCCTCAAAACAAAAATAATCCCCCAAAACCAAAAATATAATTCATAGACTAACATTCTTTGCTTTTACTGAAATGCTATACGTTGTAAGAGAATGCTATGATATAATGAAAACTTCATGTTGTGGAATATTTTCTTCTTTTTCCCCCCTAGGAATTCATTTACTTTTTTGCATCTTTCACGCCAGATAAAATATAAAGGCTTTTCTTAATATAAGCCTCACCACTATGGAAATATCTATGACACAAATACTTATAGGTGCTGTGACAATGAGAGCCTGTGACAAATCCTGCAGATGTCAAAGAATGGGTTGTAGGAGATCACAGTAAACATTTCTTAGAAGTACAATATGTGATAAAACACTTGCAGCCAGTTAAATGGGGGCCACTGACCTTGTCAGAGTGACACCGCCAGCCACTGGTGAATTCAGAAAGCAAAGCATACGGAAGTACTGAGAAGAGGATCCTTCCACGTTTTTAATTAGCCAACTCTTCTCTTCCTTTAAATTTTACAAGACAATGCAGTTGGTTTTGTAATACTACAAATTTCGTGGAGATCTTATTGATGTAGCTCAATATTTTTACTTCCAGAAATGACTCTTCAAATCAAGGAACTGATTTGAATCAAGGGAATGTGATAATACAATCTCTTGCTATATCTTACAGGTGCTGGACTTGGTCTTCTTACAGGTGCTAGGACTTGGACTCGACTCCCACCAAAGATTATGACCTCCACTTTCATGAGAGGATAGACAAAAGTCATTGATGTTTTAGTGAACTTAAAGTATTGACCGATGTGAAGACCCTTTTTCTTTCCTACCAGCATGTTCCTGTGTAGGAATTTAATACGGTTTTGTAATTGGTCTTTCTGACTTTAGTCCGCTCTGCCCTTCTCTCAAATTAATCTTTGTGAGCTCTTCTTGTAAAATTAATTTTCCTTCCAAGAGATCTCCAGTTGCTTCCCACTGATTATCATAAGCCTCAGTTCCTTCATAGTCCAATTTATTCAAGCCTTTCTTATCCTTACAACTTTTCAAACTTATTTCAACTCTTTCTTTTTATACAAATGTTCTACTCCATTGAAATTTAACTGAGTTTTCCAAAAGACCTTCCCAGTAATATTGTGGTTGAAAATGCAGTATGCTCTTGTCACTAGATTCAACTCCATCTTTTCAAATTTATTTTGTTTTAGATGCCATGATTTAAATACTCTTAAAGATAGCTGACATAGATGCACCATTCCGACATGACATCCGCCACCAGCGTCCGCGATCACTCCACCATTTACCCCTCCCCCGTTCGATTCTGCCGACATACCCTCATCATTGTAAGCTTCCGACTGAGGATGAATTCTCAGTTCCAGCTACCTTTGGGCATTTGTTATTTCCTTACTATATTTATTTGCATCTCACATACAAGGAAGATCTTTCTGTCTGTTTTACTCCTTCTGATGAGCTTTGTTCAGCACAACTCTCTGAAACTTCATAGACATAGAAGCATATTTTGTCTTTTCTTAAATCTGAATCGTACTTGGCTGTGTATATGTACCATGGTTTCCTTATCCAGTCATCTGCTTCCGACACTGGGGTTGCTTCCAGATTTGGGTTATTGTTAATACAGTTATAATGAACCTAGACATGCAGATGCCTTTTCCTTATAGTTTCTGGGTCCTTGGGGCATATATATATATATATATATATATATATATATATATACATACATACATATATGTGGAGATATAGTTGCTGAATCTCATGGAAGCACAATTCCTAGGTTTTTAGAAGTGTCCATATCATTTTCAAAATGGCTGGACCAGTAGTAAATGACGGTTCCCTTTTTCCACATCTATGCCAACACTGATTGGTTCTGTTCTTTGTGATGTGTGCCAGTCTCACTGGTATGGACTGATGTGATGATTAAACACACTAGTGTTGGAGATGGAAGCTGTGGGTCCCTACACAAAAGCCACAACTCAAGTCCTCCATTCAACTCTTTCATTGTTTTTCATCACACCCAGTCTAGGGTTTACTCCTGCTCTGTGCTCAGGGATCAAGTCTGCTGGGCTTAGGGGACCATGTGGAATACAGGAATGGAACTCCAGGTCAGCCACAGGCAAGGCAACTGCCTTACTAACCATAATATCTCTAGACCCTCTTCATTCAACTTTTTGATCTATGAGCTTTATGAATCTGGACCTACTAAGTCCAGTACTTCATCCATTCCTCAGTGAGCTTCAGTTTCCTCCCCTGTAAGATGAGGACATTGCAATAATCATGATATATACTCATAGGAAGATAATATGGGAAAATAGATATAGAGCAGAGAGCCTTGTGGTACTCATGAGATATATGAAATACTCGTTCTCAGACTATTTGTTTGATTGTGTTCCTATACCCTTTAGAAGGAACAGTGATGGAGCTAGGGTGCCTGCCTTGCAAACGTGGCTGACCTCGGTTCAATCCTGGGCACCCCATATGGTGTCCCAACCTGCCAGTAGTGATCCCTGAGCATAGAGCCAGGAGTAAGCTCTGAGCATTGTTGGGTATAACCCCATACCAAGCAAACAAAAGCAGTAGTGAGTTTCCTACAGTCACAGTATATGTCTATTTTTTTTTTTTTTTTTGCTTTTTGGGTCACACCTGGTGACACTCAGGGGTTACTCCTGGCTCTGCACTCTGGAATTACTCCTGGTGGTGCTCAGGGGACCATATGGGATGCCGGGATCAAACCCAGGCCAGCGCAGGCCGGCCGCATGCAAGGCAAACTCCCTACCCACTGGGCTATCGCTCCAGACCCTCACAGTACAGTATATGTCTATTGTCAAGACAAAATGTGCTTGGAAATACATGGTATTTGTGGGCAGGAACATGGGCTAAAGCTTTGGCTCCAGAGCATATGGAATGGCTCAGATTCTGCCTCACACCAACTGCAAGTCTACTGATAGGCTTTTCAGAGTCTGGATTTCTGGCTGATAGAATATGCAAAGTTATCCTGGGGGGTAATCCATGCTATTTACTTAAAAATTATTCTTCTACCTCTTGATAAGTGTTATTTATTATCATTAAAAAATAAAGTTGTCTTTTCAGTTTAGCAAATGCTAGTGTAGACTATTTTATTGAATTATTTATGTAAAGAAAGTCATTTTACTACCTTTATTCTTGGCATTTCAAGTGTTGTTTCATCTTTGATAAACACCTAAAAACATAAGTACTTGTAATTTATTCCTTTGAAATGCTGTCCTTTTCATTATTAATCAGCAAAACCCAAAATGCTCACAGAGTCTATTGTTAATCACTGCATTGAATGTGTTCATAAATTTGTGGGACAAAATAGAACGAACCAAATACCAAATGTCACTTGTAGTATTATCTTGCCTTCAGCTCATGTACCTAGAGGATCTGCAGGTATCCTCAGAGAGTATCCTGCTGAGTGAAGTTAAAGGATGTGACAAAAAATGCTCATTTCATAAGTGGTACATAAAGAAACATATAATAGTAGGTAACAGTTCACCCAACTACAACATGAGAACTGGTCTTCAGTAGGAAGCAGGCCAATGGGGTGGAAATGATGATAAGGGGAACCCTAAAACAGTGGTGAAGTGGTCACTCTGGAAAAGGCGGGGTGCTGGAAGGTACTCAAGAACTTACCAATGAAACTACTGCAAATCACAATGCCTAAAAAAGAAAGAAAAAATGTGCCGCCATAGAGGCTGGGGAAGGGTCAGGGTTGGAGGGAAATGGGGCGTTAGTGGAGGCGTGCAGACATTGATTGGTGAAGGGAATAGTGTTGAAACATTATTAGCTTGAAACTCAATCATGAATAACTTTGTCAATCACGTTGGCACTGTGATGTAACAAAGAAAAGAAGGTAAGAAATAGATTGCAGACATTTATTTGCTCCCCTAGAGGCCTGTTGTCTATGGCCTGGGATCACTTTGAAGCAGTGTGCATTACAATGTGGTACAATCAGGGTAATGAAATGTCCTCCTCTTTACCCTCCTTTTGGAGGATAATGTTGATTCTCAATGTCCCCTAACCAAATAGCTGACGATTCCCTCCATTATCAGCATATGGTTGTTTCCCGAACGATACCCCACACACTTTCTTTTTTTTTTTTTGCTTTTTTGGGTCACACCTGGCAATACTCAGGGGTTTCTCCTGGCTCTGCACTCAGGAATTACTCCTGGCCGTGCTCGGGGACCATATGGGATGCCGGGAACTCACCCAGGCCAGCATGGGCTGGCCGCATGCAAGGCAAATGCCCTACCCGCTGGACTATCACTCTGGCCCCGCCCACACACTTTTATGAGCTGAAATTCCTAAAGGCCAACACCAATGGAATTCCTTCATTGGTTCTGCTGCTGTCTCCTCCCAGCCCTGGGGGTCAGGTTCTGTGCATTGCCCCTGCTCTTTGGTGTATCATGATCCCTGAGTGGTCTTCTCTTCCTTTGGATTCTTCTTCCAACCCAAGCTCTCTGATCCTCTCCATTCTTGAGACTTTGTGAATAGGGGTCTGCTTTGGGCTGATCTGATTTAAAACCATGCCTTAATCTTGGACTCAGATTCTTTATGTGTAACAGTCTCTGTGATTTCTGCTCTAACTGTCCTCTAATGTGCATTTTATATTAATGGCATAATTGAGCTATTGGAAGCAGCAAAACTGTCTACTGCCTTACCCCAGGATTCTTTTCTAGTAGAAATACTGGGGAACTTCTTTATATTCTTTCAAAGTGTCGCTTTGTCCACGAAGCATTTCTATTTTATCCTTTTCTTTCATCAGTTCCAAGTCTTGGTTTTCCCCTTTATGTTTTGAAAGCAATTTGCATACATCTATCCAAAACCTACTCAAGTTATTTATTTTAATCTTCAGTGTCTTTACCACTGGGATAGTAATATATCAGAAATCTTGCCTTATCCTTTTATTACACACCAAGCTGTTAACCCACAGTAGCAACTCAATAAATAGTTGAAAAAAAGATAGTGAAATCAAGAACTAGATATCAAAGTAACAACTAGCCTATGATTCCATATTGCTAATCCTATCAGGCATAATATAATCTTGCAATTTTGCCTATATTGATTAACTGACAGCCTCCAGAATTTTTCTGCTGGTCCTTGAAAAGTTACTGCTACATAACACTTGATTACCTGCATTAAAACATACAAATATTTTATGTTAAAGAGTGATTATTACTTGTTTGTGAACTATTTGTCTTTTTTCACTGATCCTTATATGCGAAAAAAACTTAAAAATTACTAGTACAAGTAGTGTCTTGCTTGACCTTGTTGGATGTAGCTAAAAGAATGTTACACCTTTGGTTTTCTAAAGTGAAACCATGAACCCTAGCTGAAATACAATCAGTGGAGAGCAGTGCAGAAAGCATCGAGCTTGGGAGGTAACACTTGGAGATGAGGCCCCACATGCTAACTTGGGAATCTGAGTATGTTGCCTTATGTCACCTTTTAGGATTGCGCAACAAGTGAGATGTTTTATAAACCACGAGAGACTGGATTTTAGTTAATTCATATTAAAGACTAAGCTTTACTATTTTAATATTTTAGTATGATTACATTTATAATTAGAATCATAAACCCTTATGTGACAAAATAATAGTAATTTGGAAACTTGGTTTTGATTTGGGACAAAGCCAACAGTGGTCTGGATCTACTGCCGGCTCATTCCTGGGGGCTCTTCCTTATGGGGCTCTGGGGACACGTGGTGCCAGGCTTCAAATGAGTCCTCTGAACTCTCCATGGTCAAAATATAACTGAAAATGACTTGCAACTGATTTCAAAGTATCTAACACAACCTCATTTTTAACTTGCTAAATTCCACATTTCTTTGATAAACTTTCACTTTCTGTCTAAAAGCACTTTCGTTCCTCTTCTGTGCTGCTTCTGGTGGTAGCGGTCGTGAGGGGTAGGGCATAGTGGAAGGAGGCTGACAACTCTCCTCTCTGCCATCCTCTTTGGCTCTCGGGGCTCTGTCAAGGTATCCAGCTCTAGGACAATTGCTCTGACTAACGCTCCGTTTCCTTTTATGATCACCTCTTGGTCACTCCTCAGTGAGGTACCTACAATTAATGTTTTCCTTGTTCTAGCTTTTTGTGCCTTAAGGTCCACTATTCTTTCATCACTTCAGATGCACCTGGGAAACATCGCTCAGAACTTCTCCTTCTCCCTGGAGTATGAAGAACTCTAGGAGGTGCTTCTACATCCCTTGTCTATAGAAACTTCGTGAATTGTGGGTCCACGGTGTTAAGAAAGGCTTCTGGGCTCTTCTTTTGAGAAGAGAAAGAACAAGTCTGGCATTAAGGTTACTCGGATGTTGCTGCCGTTCGTGCATTGAGCTCTCAGTCCTTCTCATATTGTTGGACACCCCTAGGTGAGCGAACTCTAGTTTGTTCACATTTATTCATTCTCTTAATCGTTCTCTTGATCTTACTCTCTTCCTTCCTCCCTTTCTCTCTTACTTCTTCCCTGCTTTTTCTTTGTGTTGATGCTAGGAATCAAATCCCATGACTCTACCTGTAAGATATCACCTTAGAATACTCCAGAGTCCATGCAAAATGTACTCCAAAGTCCTGTAACTGAAACTGTATGCCTGGCTCTGATCCTTCAGTCTCTCTGTTGAAATGCCTTTGCTTCCATTGGGGCAGAGAATCAGATATTACATCATCAAGTGCCTCTTTGTATGCTGTGGCACAGTCACAGTCTATGCCCATTTCTCCTAGCTTTATCTATACTAGTTAATATTCAGTACTTGAATTACAAGAAAAATTCCTTTCAACAAGTGGTTTTATTCCTGATATGTTAGATAAGGATCTAATTATACTTATCTATAAGCTGAGGCTTATAGTGTTGTTTCTTCAAAGTACCATGAGTATTAGTATCTTGTGCAAATAAAGTACCTAATATATTTGTAGCATATAGTACTTGCTCAATAAAATTAGGTCCTTACTCACACCTACTATTTAAATAATATATAACTACATTAAGGAAGCTCATTATGCTCTAAATATTGTAAAAGCAATGAAGTATGGAAAATCTTTTCTAGAAATGACTACCATGTGACGTGATAAACTTATATAAATTAGAAATGACCTGTGAGAAATGTCGTGCCATCTCTGGAGCCTTTAGAAAGAAGTACATAAAATTTCTCAAAAAATTTTTTGGGGGTTACACCCGGCAATGTTTGGGGTTTTTTCCTGGCTCTGCACTAAGGAATTACTCCTGGCAGTGCTTGGGGGAACATATGGGATGCCAGGGATCAAACATGGGCAGGCATGGGCGGCCACGTGCAAGGCAAATGCCCTACCAGCTGGCTATCACTCTGGCCCCGAACTTTTCAAATTTTAACTTGGTGGTATATCTAAGCACTTGATCACTTGGCATCCCGTTATTCATCGATTTGCTTGAGCGGGCGCCAGTAATATTTACATTTGACCCTATCATGTGCCAATGTAGCCCAATGACATCTGGTTGTTTCAGGAATGCAAAGAGCCTCGACTCGTTTGTTCACGGTCTTGACAAGGAAGTCTGACCATCTTGTAGGTGGGCGGCCACGTGATCTTTTGACATCCCGTGGGATCCAGTCGGTAATGGTTCTAGTCCAGTGGTCGTCTCCAAATCGCATTACATGTCCAGCCCATCTGATTTTCGATGCCTTGGCAAACGAGAAGTGTCCCTGATTCTGGATCATCGATGGAGGTTGGAACTCCGATTCCTTCTTTCACTTGAGTGAGGCGTGATATTCCAAGCATAGCCCTTTCGATTCCTCTTTGGGAGACCCGAATAGCATTCTCATCCTGCTTTCGTAGGGCCCAGGTCTCTGAGGGGTATGTTAATTCAGGGAGAATGGTGGAGTTGAAGAGATGTGCCCGGAGCCAGAGGTTCTTTGTTTTTTGTTTTTTTTTTTTTATTTCTTCGATGCCTTTGAAGGCATTCCATGCCACTCTTTTCCTCCTGCACAGCTCAGGTTTTAGGTAGTTCATTTTGACTTCTCGACCTAGGTACACATAACTGCTGCATTTAGAGATGTTTGTTCATTGAGAGTGAATGGGGCCTCTGGAACTAGTTCATTTTTCATGAACATAGTTTTGTTGAGATTCAGCTGTAGACCTAGATTTCCACATTCTCAGTCGAAGTCAGCCAGCATTTGTGTCACTTGGCTAATGTTTGGTGTTACTAGAATGATGTCATCAGCGAAGTGGAGGTGGTGTAGTTGCCAACCATCTATCTTCACTCCCATTCCTTCCCATTCTAATTGTTGCATGATGTTCTCGAGGGTGGCACTGGAGAGTTTTGGTGAAATGTTATCACCCTGCCAAATTCCTCTTTTGACATCAATGATCACTTCCTTGTAGAATAGTGAGATCCTGGTGGTGAAACCATAATATAGCTCATGAAGGATCTTGAAGTATTGGGTTTTTATGCCCTGTTTGGCTAGGGCTTCAATGACTGCTTCAGTCTCCACAGAATCAAAGGCTTTCTTTAAATCAATGAATTTGAGACAGCACGGTATCTTGAACTCTCTATAAACTTCAATGAGCTTGGTTACTGTGTGAATATGGTGGATTGTGCTGAATCCTTTTCTCAAGCTTGCTTGCATGGTTGTCCTTCTTCTAATGTTCTGCCAATCCTGTTCAGGATCAGTCGAGTGAACAATTTGTAGATGGAAAGTATCAGGAGAAATAAAGGAAGAAGGGATAGCAATCTTGTTCCTTTTAACTGAGCCTACAAAGACATACTGTTGACCATCTTCATCACTTTTAAGTCAGATGCATTAAGTTTGTCCACACCGGGGGCCACCATCATCACCATTCATTTCCAGAACAATCTTCTACCTGCAACTCTCAGGATCTTACCCAGGAAACCATGTCACCACTCCCTCCTCCCAAGCCCTAGTCCTACTAAATATTTCTAAAATTAAACAAATAGGCAACAAGCTAGCACAACAGTGGCATAATGAAAAAAAATTTTGGGGGGGAAAGCCTTGCCTCACTGGCATCTGGTTGCATAACTTAATCATATTTGGATTTGGTCGCTTTATGGATCAAGGCGATCTCTCCTTGTTGAGTTCATCTGTAAATGCATGAGATGAAAGCCTACTACTGAGAATGCACCACCCACACAACAGGGCCTGGCAAGCTATCCATGTCGTATTTGATATGCTAAAAATCATAATTTGGAGGTAAATCAGCGGCCGCTGCCCGGCCGTGGCGCAATGGGGAAAGCTGGTTTCTGCTCTGCCGGGTATACCTGTGTCTTAGGCTCAAGCATTCCTGGGCTTGAAATACTCTCCTCTGAAGGGCGGGTCTCTGCAGGGCGGGTCCTTGTAGGCTGGATTTCTGACAAGCTGGGCTGGAGACTGGATTAATCTGTGGGCTGGAGACTGGATTAATATGCTGGGGGGAGATCTTACCAGCTGCAGAGTGTGGATTGTGACACAGATCGGTGCCAGCAAGGTGTGGGTGTTTCTCTGGGCTCCTCCGAGGCTCCATCGGGATGGTGGACTCGGGTCGGAAGTTGCTCTCGTGGTCCATGGAATGCAGGGGGTTCAACGGGAAAGCTGGTTTCTGCTCTGCCGGGTGTACCTTACAGAGAAAGCAGGAGAGCACAGGCATTGCCATCAATGGACACGCTACCTGTCCAAATGCAAGGTGCCCTCCCAATGGAAAACCAGCAGGACAGTTCTACTGTTCAAGAAGGGAGACATTCACGACATCGGCAACGATCGCCCCCATCTGCCTGTTGTCTGTCATCTACAAGCTGTTTACACGAGTCATCCTGAACAGGATTAGCAGAACACTAGATGAAGGACAACCATGCGAGCAAGCAGGTTTCCGGAAAGGATTCAGCACAATCGACCATATCCACACAGTAACCAAGCTCATTGAGGTTTGTAGGGAGTACAAGATGCCGCTCTGTCTCACGTTCATTGATTTACAGAAAGCCTTTGATTCTGTGGAGACTGAAGCAGTCATCGAAGCCCTAGTCAAACAGGGTGTTCAAACCCAATACATCAAGATCCTTCGTGAGCTGTATTACGGATTCACCACCAGGATCTCACCATTCTACAAAAAAAATGATCATTGATGTCAAAAGAGGGTTCGACATGGTGATACCATCTCACCAAAACTCTTCAGTGCCACCCTCGAGAACATCATGAGACAATTAGAATGGGAAGGAATGGGAGTGAAGATAGATGGTTGGCAACTACACCACCTCCACTTCGCTGATGACATCGTTCTAATAACACCAAACATTAGCCAAGCGGCACAAATGCTGGCTGACTTTGACCGAGAATGTGGAAAGGTAGGTCTACAGCTGAACCTGAAGAAAACTATGTTCATGAGAAATGAACTAGTTCCAGAGGCCCCATTCACTCTCAATGGAACAAACATCTGTGAATGCAGCAGTTATGTGTACCTAGGTCGAGAAGTCAACATGATGAACGACCTAAAACCTGAGCTGCGCAGGAGGAAGAGAGCGGCATGGAATGCCTTCAAAGGCATCGAAGAAATAGCTAAAAAGGACAAAAAACCCTCCGGCTCCGGGCACATCTCTTCGACTCCACCGTTCTCCCTGCATTAACATACGCCTCAGAGACCTGGGCCCTACGAAAGCAGGATGAGAATGCTATTCGGGTCTCCCAGAGAGGCATCGAAAGAGCTATGCTTGGAATATCACGTCTCACTCAAGTGAGAGAAGGAATCTGGAGTTCTGACCTCCGTTGCTATTCCAGAATCAGGGACGCTGTCTCGTTTGCCAAGGCATCGAAAATCAGATGGGCTGGACATGTAATACCATTTGGAGACAACCGCTGGACTAGAGCCGTTACCGACTGGATCCCACGGGATGTCAAAAGATCACGTGGCCGCCCCACCTACAAGATGGTCAGACTTCCTTGTTAAGACCCTGAAGGAACGGTTTGAGGCTCTTCATATTCCTGAATCAACCAGATGCCATTGGGCTACATTGGCACGTGATAGGGTCCAATGGAAATGTTACTGGTGCCCGCTCGAGCAAATCGATGAATAACGGATTCAAGTGATCAAGTGATCAAGTGATCAAAAATCAGTAACAGTTATAGACCTCATTTCTGTGACCTGAAGGAATGTTCTGAGGATCTTCATATTCCTGGAGCAAGCAGATGCCCTTGGAATATGGTGCCCGCTCAAGCAGATCGATGAACAATGGGAAGACAAGAGATACAAGTGATACAGTTCTAGGGGAGGTTCTAGCCGTGGCCCATCATCCCAGTGAGTCTAATAAGAATGCAGGGGAACCCCCACACCATGAGGTCAGTCATTCTCAACATTTAGACTTCACAGCTCTTCAGAGCTCTGTCTAAGAGAAAAGCAGATCTCTCCCTGTTGAGGTTCATCAGAAAATCTCAGGATGAGAGCCTACTACTGTGAGTGTAGCACTCACACGGCAGAGCCTGGTAAGCTGCCCATGTTTTATTTGATATGCCAAAAAACCAGTATCAGTTATAGACCCCATTCCCATGACTTGAAGGAATGGTTTGAGACTCTTCATGTTCCTGGAGCAAGCAGATGACCTTGGGCTACACTTGCTTGCGACAGGATGTATGGAGATGTTACTGGTGCCGCCTCCGAGCAAATCAAATGAACAATGTGAAGACCAGTGATACAAGTGGAACCCAGGTCAACCAGGTGCAAGGCAAGCGCCTGACACACTATGCCATCCTTAGAGCCCCTAGAATATCTTTTCAAAGAATATCTGCCATCTTTACTCAGTAAAACAAAAGATGTTCTCCCCAAACATGTTCCTTCCTCTGTTCTCTCTACTATTCTTCTTGTCCTATAGAAACCAATTTTAAGAAAATCAATCCAATCCTAATTCCTATATGCAGTGTACTGTGACCATAGATTTTATAATTTCTACTCTCTAGTCACTGTCGTCCAGAAGAACATAAAGATTATTGTTACACTCCAGGTGCTTCATAGGGAAGTGTAGCTTATTTTGAGTCTCATATTCTTTTTCTCTTTCCTCCACGCAACCTTGTTCATGCACACACACTTTCATATTTTGATCTGGTGTTGAAAAATGTGAAATTTTCTTTTGTTTTGGGTCCACATATGATATTTCTCAGAACTTACTACTTGTTCTGTCCTCAGGTATCACCCTGCAGACTTAGGTTACCAAAGATCTATCGTGTCTTTTACATGCCAGGCAGCCTCCTTACCCACCATAGTATCTCTCTGGCTTAATGAAAATTTTACTTGAAATAAACATTGAATAAAATTTCTATGCAAAAGAAAATAAGAGCATCACCTGATAGATATTGTTAACAAAAAATTTAGAGAGACTGTTTTATCTTACACAAAAAATTAAAAAGAAAAACATACACATGGGGGGCTTATAGTTCAAAAAAATGCTGATTTTGAAAAGCTTTTGAAAAATTTTATCTCTTTCGAGTTTTAAGTTAATTCATTATAAGTTCTTGATGCCAAAACACCATTATAAATTTTCTATCTAGAGAGTGAACCTTGCCAAATTTGAGTTCAAGACAAAATTTATGACAGTTTTCTGTCTACTAAGATTTTAGCAAAATCATAAATTGTGCATTTAGGGGACATTGTAAAAATTTAAGAATTTATATTGGGGGGTAGCTATGCCAAACATTTTACTTTCAAATTTAATATAGCAGCTAATATTTTCATTAATCAGACATACCTTTATAAAAATGTTCTACATACATTTAAGTTTGACATCGTGTGTGGGAGAAAGGAAATTTCCCTGACTTTGCCAATGATTTGAGATGATGAGTAATTGTCTTTAGGTGCTAAAGGCAAGTCTAGGCTCCAAATCCAAGAATCGTGACATTTAAACTCCACTTCTTAATAGCATCTACATGTTACTTTTTTACAGTAAATTTCATATCTATGGATTTTACAAAGACTGTTTTTATAGAAATTAAACTTATATTTTAATATAGGATATAAAAAAATTTTGAGTGACACATAAATATGAAAATGATATAATATGGATTACTTAGAGCTTTTTGCTATACTTGGAACTGGTGTTAACAGAGATACACCTTTGAACTATTATCAACAAATTAAAAACTGTAAGTTCGGTGAAAGACAACAGGAAAATTAGAGTTGTACTTTTTTTTTTGTTTTTATTTTTGTGCCATACTTGACAGGGCTCAGGGATAACTCCTGGTTTTGTGCTTAGGAATCACTCCTGGTCAAATTCAAGAGACCACAGACCACATGGGTACCATGAATCAAAATTGAGTTAGCTGCTTGCAAAGCAATCAAACTTCCTTGATGTACTATTACTAAAGCCCCTAATTCAGGTTGTTTTAAAAATAATAAAACTATATTTGGTCATCTAAAATGTGCTTTGTATTACTACATATGGTTTTTGCTTCTAGAATCAATTCAAAAATGGTTAAAGTATTACAGATTTATTCTTAAGAAAAATAGTAAATGCTCATTATTCTGTAGTTTATTTTTAAATGTACTAGCAGTTCAAGATGCCAGCACAAACATAGCTTTGTCAGTTGTGCTAGCAATGATTTTTTTTCTTACCTTAATATCCACTTGTTCTTAAAACTCCTAGTTAAATCAAATTGCAGTAATGTCTAAGGAAATTGACAAACATTGTAATACACTATAGATTCCATCTCTTCTGTACTTTTTATTTACCTTTTTCATATGCACTTTTGTTTGAGACATGCTGAATACTTTATTTCTGTTTTATATATATATATATACTGACTATATTCTATCAATAAATATATAATATATATGCATATATATTATTTTATTAATTTTTTTTGGTAAGCCTTGAATTTAGATCTCAGGCTTTTGCAGGGAGAGGGCCTAGACCTAAATGGAATCCTCACTCAATAGCGGAAGCTGCTGCTGGGACATTCTGACGTCAGGACCACATACCACTGACCCAAATTCCCTCATCCTGTCCACATGATGCATCTCCAATTTCTTAGACAATCTTTAACTTATCTAAAGCCAATCCAACCTTTGACCCTTTTACCTCTCTCATGTGGGAATCAGTCACAGAAAATGAGACAAACACATAAGGAGCCAATACATATAAACCCTTAGTGTGCACATCTAAGCTCAGTGGGTACAAGAAGATTAGAAGCTGAGTATTTTACTTGACTATCAGAATGCACCTTAATTCTATTTTTGTCCTTACTTCCTCTTTATCTAAAGATCCTAAATTTTCCAATTCTACGCTTGCCTGGGGCAGATATTTTTCTATTCTCTTCATTCCCCCTATATTATTCTTTACCAGGTAAACTTTGCAAACCCTATATATTCTAATCACTGTCATCCCGTTGTTTATCGATTTGCTCGAGTGGGCACCAGTAACATCTCCATACGTCCTGTCACAAACAAGTGTAACCCAAGGACATCTGCTTACTCCAGGAACAGGAAGAGCCTTAAACCATTCTTCAGGTCTTGGAATTGAGGTGCATAATTGTTACTAGTTTTTGGCATAACAGATAAATAAAACATGGGTAGCTTGCCAGGCTCTGTCATGAATATTAGAATATTAGAATAACTTAGATATTCTAATATCTAAATTATTTACCTAGAGGAATATTCCATCTTCGGTTCTTTTTTGGTTAGGGGGACAAATTCCCACATTAGATGATTGATCTCTTAATTTCCCTACAGCTTAATTTTTTTCATATGAAATTTGGATGATGCTATTAGAATAATGTTGGTTAAATGAAGCAATCCTTGAAGTTTCCAGTACTGTGAATTCAGTAAATGCCAGAGATTACTACTATGCCTCATTTTTATGTCTGTATAGTATTTTGTGAATTTGAGAGACTAAATAACCGGTCTGCCGTTTGAAGACATGGCTATGCACACATATACCTGATCAGCAGTAGTATCTAAATTAAATATCTGTGTACCTTATTCTCTTCCTCTATTGGATAAACTTGTTAAAATACATCATTAGATGTAAAACTCCTGATGGTTGACTATACATACATCAAGGTCTCATTATGCGTACCAACACATTGTTTTCCAAAACAGTTATCTTTATTTTTATTCTGCAGGTATATGGGATATACATGGTCCAATAAATATTCTTGTGGACTCTTCTTAAAGGTGTCTCCCAGAAAAATTCGATTCTGAGGCCGACAATTTCTGTTTGACTACTAGAAGTTCTGAAATTTCCTGGGGATTATCTTTATAACCTGCTTCTTAGTTCTTGCTATGGAATCCTTTGTCTCCTAAATTATATAGTAGCTAAGTTGCTAAGACTTGTGTCTACTCAATCCAAAACAGTCTTCATTATGTCTGAAGTTAGTATTCCAGTGGCGCTATACATACACCCTTTCTCTGTTCCTCAGCTATCCCCACTCTCTAACCCTGGTGCCAACTGGTATTGTCTCCAAATGAACATCTAGTCAAATCCTACATTTACCTTCTCTTCATTGTCTTGCTTTCCTTTTTTCTCACAATTACTTCCCTATCTTTCATTAGTGCTTGCTACCATTTTCCTAGGTGGAAAATACTGGCCCCCTGTGAGGAACTGAATGCCTGAATGAGGCAGTGGTGGCAATTTCTATTCTTTCTCTTGAAGTAGATTTCCAGGGTTTGCTAAGTAAATGCTCTCTGAAAAGTAGCAATCGACCATATAGTTCTGGGGACCTTTGGTCTATCTCCTATTTTACCTACACTATCTTAAACTATGGGAAGGAGTCTTACATCTTTCCCATTCCATAACAAAATACATAGAGGATGATATCCCTGTATCTAAAATAGTTTATAGAAATAATTATTGCTATCTTTTATGAAGCACTCTTTTAATTATTTAGCATGGATTAGTTCAACCTCACAGTTGCCTTATAAGGTAAAGACTGTTATCATGGTCTTGCTTCAAAAGAATCAGAAAGCAGCAAGGCTTGTAACTGGTAAAAGAAGAATGGGTTTCATACCCAGGACTCAGTTTTTAATCACTGCTGGACTAGTGGATGCCCAGTAACTCCCTGTTTTTCCAGGAATAATTACTCTACTACAAGTGCTTCCATGACTACTAACCTTACCTTTATTTTCTCTCACAGTAGGGAGTCCAGACTCTGTTAGCAGCCCTGGCTGTCAGATGTGATAGGAGATAGATCTCATTACTCATTCCACCAGCCTTGAGTTCTGCCAGATGGCCTTTCGTAATCTACTACTGTGGCTGATGAAATCTGTACAGATACCCCCTCATGCCCCTTTTCAAAATATTTGGGTTCAATTGTTCTATTTAAGTCCCTGGTACTTTTTCTTTAGCTTGTTCGGCTTTTATAATTGAATACATTTTATTTAAAAATTTATATTTAATAACATAAATGATTACCTACTCTTAGGCTATTAAACAGTCTCAAATAGAATAGATAGTGGGACTCGACATAAGGATTTAATCACCTTCCACATGATTCTTCTAAGCAATTTTCCTCAGTCACTCTCAAATGAGTAATGGTACCCATGGGTCTAAATTTGTAGAAGTCCTGTCCAGGTACTTTGAATAAATACTTTTTGTCATTCTGATTTGAGAGAAGTCTGTCCTTCATAATAAGAACACTTAATTTATGCCAAACATTCTTCTGAATTATTTATTAGAATCATCTCAATTTCAATGCTAGGATCATTTTTGGATTAAAAGTTAAATCCAGAAAAGTTAAGTAACTGTTCAAGACCTCAAAGTACATTAAATGGTAAAATCTGCCTTAATCCTGGCCATTGGATAGTTGGTTTTTACAGTTAATCCCTGTGCAAAAAACCGTCTTATATAATGCCCCTCCGCATGGATTCCCGCATGGGAAACAAGCAGTATTTTCTCCTCTGCAGTTTAATAGGAGCATCACAAAAATTGGAGAGTAACAGATTACTTTGAGTTCTGAACATAAAGGAATGGATAAAAAAAAATTTCAACTGAAGTCTCAGCCAGAGAATCTATTTTATTTGGATTCTCCCTCACCCCTTTACCCAACAGCTCCTAAATACCTGTTTCATAATGAAGTGCTACTTGTAAATACAACTTCTGGCTTTCTGTAGAACCATCTTTCCTCTTCAAGTTTAACTGCAAGTGAATCAACTGGGTCTTTGGGAACCTGGTCATTAAGTAGCTGAAGTTGCTGAAGCTGGACCACTTCTGCTCCCAGTTGAAATGTAAACTGACGTTTGAGCATTTCCTGGGGCTAACGTGGAGGGATGACATGGCGTTTGGCCACACACAGCCCCTGGATTCGGTTTTGGAGTGTTTGTCATCCAGTGAACGTCCTGCCTCACCTTCCTTCCCTCACTGGGTGTGAGAGCTTCCGCCCTCAGCAGCCCACACACCGCCTGCCCTCACACAGCACACAGAGATCTTTCCACAGAATGACTAAAACAGCCTTAGTGTGTTAGCGAGGCGGGCAAAGAATGATTAATTCACATTTTCCACAGAAAGGATTATAAAACTGACAGCGAAAGATTAATATGCCTGTGATCTATTTTAAGTTAATTTCAAAGAATAAGAAAGCCCACCCCTCTTATTTGTCCTTATCTATATGTTCCCCAGCCTGTCTCCCCCGTCTACCCTCTTCCCTTCAGGTAACCTCAGTCCTCTTAGCATGCTCTTGTTTTGTTTTTTTTTTGTCCATTCCCCCTTTCCCATTCTTCCACTGCGCACGGTCATGAAATCATCTTCTGCATGTTTGCATTGTGCGATTCACTCACTGCAAATGGCAAGATTTCCTCTTTTCTAAAGCTGAGTAATATTCAGTTGCACTAATCTACCACAGATTCTGTACTCATTCATCTGTTCTTTAGGCATGTAAGTTTTTTCCATCTTTATGACTGTAAGTAACCATACAATAGATGAAGTTTTAGAACTTTGTGTTTGAAGTTTTCATATTATTCAGTTACATGGCCAACAGGGAAGTTGATGGCAATAGAGTTTTAAAGCCAGTACTTGAATTCAACTTTTCAACTTCGTAAACCAAATAGCATATTGTTCTTTATTCGTTTATTCCGGAGGTCTCCCAAGTAATGCTCATGGGGCCTTGTAGCTGCTTCTGACAATTCTAGGACAGACAGGCCCTGGTCTGTGGGGATCTCCAGTGCTGCATCTGGAAGCCTCAGGAGACCATGTGGCACCAGGGACCAAACTGAGGTGGGCTGCATGCAAAACATGCGCCTGAATCTCTATTCTCTCCCTACTATATAGACTTTACATTATTGTTCTATTCATCAAGAAATTTATTTCTATGTGCCAAGACTATTTGGCATGTTTTAAGGATAAAGCACCAAACAAAATAGAAGGTGCTGATCTTCTAGGGGTCCTCAAGAGGTAAATAATGGGTAGGTGAAAAATATTGATAATAAGTTACCTGTAGACTCTACTAGGGGATAATAAATATTTCAATAATGATAATATCACTTGATCACTTGAATCCCGTTACTCATCGATTTGCTCGAGCGGGCGCCAGTAACATTTCCATTGGACCCTATCACGTGCCAATGTAGCCCAATGGCATCTGGTTGATTCAGGAATATGAAGAGCCTCAAACCGTTCCTTCAGGGTCTTAACAAGGAAGTCTGACCATCTTGTAGGTGGGCGGCCACGTGATCTTTTGACATCCCGTGGGATCCAGTCGGTAACGGCTCTAGTCCAGCGGTTGTCTCCAAATCGCATTACATGTCCAGCCCATCTGATTTTCGATGCCTTGGCAAAGCGAGACAGCGTCCCTGATTCTGGAATAGCGACGGAGGTCAGAACTCCGGATTCATTCTCTCACTTGAGTGAGACGTGATATTCCAAGCATAGCTCTTTCGATGCCTCTCTGGGAGACCCGAATAGCATTCTCATCCTGCTTTCGTAGGGCCCAGGTCTCTGAGGCGTATGTTAATGCAGGGAGAACGGTGGAGTCGAAGAGATGTGCCCGGAGCCGGAGGTTCTTTGTCCTTTTAGCTATTTCTTCGATGCCTTTGAAGGCATTCCATGCCCGCTCTCTTCCTCCTGCGCAGCTCAGGTTTTAGGTCATTCATCATGTTGACTTCTCGACCTAGGTACACATAACTGCTGCATTCAGAAATGTTTGTTCCATTGAGAGAGAATGGGGCCTCTGGAACTAGTTCATTTCTCATGAACATAGTTTTCTTCAGATTCAGCTGTAGACCTACCTTTCCACATTCTCGGTCAAAGTCAGCCAGCATTTGTGCCGCTTGGCTAATGTTTGGTGTTATTAGAGCGATGTCATCAGCGAAGCGGAGGTGGTGTAGTTGCCGACCATCTATCTTCACTCCCATTCCTTCCCATTCTAATTGTCTCATGATGTTCTCGAGGGTGGCACTGAAGAGTTTTGGTGAGATGGTATCACCCTGTCGAACCCCTCTTTTGACATCAATGATCACTTCTTTGTAGAATGGTGAGATCCTGGTGGTGAATCCATAATACAGCTCACGAAGGATCTTGATGTATTGGGTTTGAACACCCTGTTTGACTAGGGCTTCGATGGCTGCTTCAGTTTCCACAGAATCAAAGGCTTTCTGTAAATCAATGAGCGTGAGACAGAGCGGCATCTTGTACTCCCTACAAACCTCAATGAGCTTGGTTACTGTGTGGATATGGTCGATTGTGCTGAATCCTTTCCGGAAACCTGCTTGCTCGCATGGTTGACCTTCATCTAGTGTTCTGCTAATCCTGTTCAGGATGACTCGTGTAAACAGCTTGTAGATGACAGACAACAGGCAGATGGGGCGATAGTTGCCGATGTCATGAATGTCTCCCTTCTTGAACAGTAGAACTGTCCTGCTGGTTTTCCATTGGGAGGGCACCTTGCATTCGGACAGGTAGCGTGTGAAGAGCCGAGCTAGTGTATTGATGAGCACCGATGGCAGATTCTTCAGATGTTCGGGTCTGACTTTGTCTGGGCCTGGTGCTGTTCCCTTCTTTACCGATGAGATGGCATGTCTTATTTCAGAAGGGAGAACGTTGGGAATGGCGTATCCATCCTGTGCAATTTGGTATGTGGGCAGGTGGATGTGGCTATCAAAAGATTTGAGTAGAAGTCCTGGATAATCTTCTCCATTGCCTTTCTGGAAGATGTGATAGATCCATCAGGGCATCGGAGGGCAGTCATCTTGGTCTTATAGTTGGCGAAGGACAGGCGGGCAGTGCGAATACTTTTCCCGGCTTCTGCTGCATCTTCCAGTATTTCTGCTCTTCTGTCTTTGAGGTCTGCTTTTATCGCTTCTCTGCACTGTTTAGCAAGCTTGGGCGTTAGCATTTGGTCTCCTGAGGCTCGCGCCTTGCCACGTTGGCGAATGAGCTCGAGAGTTTCTGAAGACAAGCGTCCTTTTGTGTTTTTCTCTCTCTCGGCATTCTTCGCACAATCATGGAGGTGCTGAACCAGTCGGTTGTATTCTTCATCGATGTCATCAATGATGGTATCTTCCCATGTTGCCGCAATGGTGCTAAAGAGTTCCCAGTTGGTGGTCGTTCTGGGAGTTCTCTTCTTAAACTTTGCAGCCTTTTCTCCCCGTTGCGGGAAGTAGAATTTTGCACGAAGGAGGCGGTGGTCCGATCCTGTCTGGAATTTGGGGGCGACAGCAACATCGGTCAGACAAAACCGTCGATTGAAGATGATGTGGTCGATTTCATTGTGGAACTGTCCACCAGGAGATTCCCATGTCCAACGTTTCGCTTCAGCCTTCTGAAACTGTGAGTTCCCATGAATAGTCTTGGTGGACATGATGAACTCAGATAGTCTCTCACCCTGTTCGTTCCATTCTAGGCCATGGGTCCCGATGTGGAGTTCTTCAGCCGATCTTCTCGGTCCTATCTTGGCATTAAAATCACCGACTATGATCTTGTAGAAGGTGTGATCTTTTTATAGAACTCCTCCAATTCCATGTAGAATTTCTCAATTTCATCTTCTTTGTATGTGGATGTTGGTGCATAGACAATGAAGATAGAAATTGCTGGCAGTGGGCCACATCTCCTCAAGTGTAATCGTCCTATTCGGTTTGTTAGGCATTCAAATGAATCAATGTTGACAGCCATGTTCGTGTTGACAAGGACACCAACGCCACCGACACCTCTTTCATCACATGTACCAAGGAACAATTCTTCTCCGGTGTCAAATACAGCATGATGCGACTGACGCCTCCTCGTCTCAGTCAGACCAATGATGTCGTACTTGATCTTTCTTGCTTGCAGCATCAGATCCTCAATATATGCTTCCGTTGCCAGTGTACGTGCATTGAAAGTACAGACAGTCATTTTAGTCCTTCTTCGTTTTGGCAGCCTAGGACAGCCGTGAGATTTTATCAGGCACTGCTTGTTTGCCTTTCTTACTGCTGCCATATTAAGGGCTCTTTCGGGGTCAGGAAAATAAACATTTTTGTTACTGGGTTTGGCATATCGAACACGCATTGGACAGCTTGCCAGGCTCTGCCATGCGGGCACTATATTCTCATTGCTTTGTGGGGCTCTCTCAGAGGGGTGGGTAGAATATTTGTGGTAGTTTGGAGGTAAATTGCGAGCGGCCCGCGCAGCGTACCACGCGAAAAAGCTGGTTTCTGCTCTGCCGGGTGTACCTGTGTCTGAGGCTCAAGCATTCCTGGGTTTGAAATACTCTCCTCTGAAGGGCGGGTCTCTGCAGGGGCGGGTCCTTGTAGGCTGGGTTTCTGACAAGCTGGGCTGGGGACTGGATTAATCTGTGGGCTGGAGAGTGGATTAATATGCTGGGGGAGATCTTACCAGCTGCAGAGTGTGGATTGTGACACAGATCGCTGCCAGCAAGGTGTGGGAGTTTCTCTGGCCTCCTCCGAGGCTCCATCGGGATGGTGGACTCAGGTCCGAGTTGCTCTCGTGGTCCATGGAGTGCAGGGGGTTCAACGGGGAAAGCTGGTTTCTGCTCTGCCGGGTGTACCTGGTTTCTCTTCGGGGTTTCTTGAAGGGAGGGGGGACTCCGCCAGGTGGAAGCGAAACGGCAGAGAAGGAGGGGATGGGGAAAATGAGCGTTGGACGCGCGAGTCTGGAGCTAGAAGAGCCCGGTGCTCGTGCGGTGCCGTCGCGGGAGAACGCGAGCTCTGGGAAGCGCCGGGGAGGCACTTGGAGGGGATGGCCCGCCCGGAGCCGGGACACAGCCTCCTCTCGCCTCTCCTGCACACTGGAAAGTCTCCCTTGCAACCAGACATGTGGCCTGCATGTGACCTCTTATGCTATAAAAGCAAATCTGCTGGAAGACTTCCAGGGAACAAGTTTAATAGTGAAAACAGACCTGCCTCCTTGCCCAGACTGAACGACCTTCAATGATAATATAGCTAGTTGTATAGTTATGTTATCCTAAATAGAACTTGTTGAATGTTTAGTTCTAATTTTGATAGTCAGCTGTAGGCACTTCGGATAATAAAGATCATTAGACTTCAGTAATGATTCAGTCCTCTAATTTCAGTATTTATTAAAAATAAGTCTCTGCTTATTTGGAAAGCATATTGAATAGCCATTGGTTACCCTAGAGATAAACATTAGTGGAGCAAATGCCTGCTCCCTGCTGTCAGAATGTTGATGATGTTTTTGGGGAGGGAAAATATAAAACTAAGGGAAATATTATAATTGCATGTTTGGAAAAATAAATAATGATGTGAGAGTAGAACATAGTCATCCCAGCAAGATTCACAGAGACAGAAAGAGCTTCTGAGGCAACGTGATATTTACGTATTGTGAGGAAGAGAGTCTGGAAAGGGACCAATCCTAATTGTATACATTTAAAATCACATACAAAGTTGCTGAGATCACAAAGAATTTATTTCATTAAATTAAATGGATTAGAGTCTGTTTTCATCTAGATGGTTATATTCTCTGACTTGTTAAAAGCAAGGAAAAGATAATATCATTCTCACTGCATTTGTCCCTTTCTACCATATACTTTGAATAAAAACTTCTCATTAAGAGACTAGCCCCACTAGTGGTGACTCCTCCATCACTTGTATCACTTGTCTTCCCGTTATTCATCAATTTGCTTGAGCAGGTGCCAGTAACATCTCCATTTGTTAGGAATAAAATCCATTATTGTTACTGGTTTCGGCATAACGAATACACCACAGGTAGCTTGCCAGGCTCTGCCGTGGCTCTGGGTTCATCCCAGGGGGCCCAGTCTTTTTCTATGTCAGACCATCAACCATCCAGAGTCCACGGGGCAGAGACCTGGGTGTAGACAAGCCTGTCTCCTGTCTGTCACCTGCTGTCGCAGCTGGGCACTGCAGCCACACCTGCAACACCTCAAGAGGCAGGGACTCCTCCATACTGAGTTTGAATCCAGTATCAGTCATAGTGTCCCCAGCTCTCCATTTATATTCTTGTATATATGAAGACATATGCTTTCTCCTAGAAAAAATTACTGGCATATAAGAAATGCTCCAAAAATCACCACTGTTTTGGGAGAAATCCATTGACTTAAAATCCGAGAGTGTCTGTGAATTTGGCCATATTAAGAAGAAATATCTAGGGTATTCTGTGACACTGACTTGTCTATTTTGGATGCTATCCATGAAATTTGATCTTCAACATATATAGAAACAACTTGGAGTTAAATCCAACAGTAATACATAATGACATCAGGAACATGATAACTTTCTTTGCAGTCCCCACCTTTGCAAATACTCATGTAACTCAGTCAGTACATGTGAATAGTAGTAATAAAAAATGAGTGTTAATAATAGCTGTAGAACAGTATAGTAGGTATTGCACTTGCCATATATGCAGCCAAACCTGCTTCAGTTCCCAGCATGGCATATATTCACCAAAGCCCTCCAGGAATGAGCCCTGAGAACAGAGCAGGTGTTAGCCTTGAGCATCATTGGGTGTGCCTACTCCTTCAAATAAAGAGGGAACAAAGCAAGGGAGAGATGAAAAAAAACCCTAGAGAATTCTACAAGAGGAAATGCTTCTAACTATCAAATTTTGGGTGGCTAACTCCTGCTGGTGCTTGGGGGACATAATAGCTCTAGTGATAAAACCTGGTCCTCCTGTACACATAAATAGTTCTACAGCCTGTTTCCTCCTCACACCAGCCCCACTGAATTGTCTGTCCAGCTGCCAAATGGAATCTTTTGATCACTTGATCACTTGAATCCCGTTATTCATCAATTTCCTCGAGCGGGAGCCAGTAACATTTCCATTGGACCCTATCACGTGCCAGTGTAGCCCAATGGAATCTGGTTGATTCAGCAATATGAAGCGCCTCAAACCATGGCCAAACTGTGATATTACGCCTCACTCAAGTGAGAGAAGGAATCCGGAGTTCTGACCTCTGTCACTATTCCAGAATCAGGGATGCTGTCTCATTTGCCAAGGCATCGAAAATCAGATGGGCTGAACATGTAATGCGATTTTGAGACAACTGCTGGACTAGAGCCATTACCGACTGGATCCCACGGGATATCAAAAGATCACGTGGCCGCCCACCTACAAGATGGTCAGACTTCCTTATCAAGACCCTGAAGGAGCGGTTTGAGGCTCTTCATATTCCGGAATCTTTTATGTGAAGTAAAATTATTTGAAGACCAACATTCTGATACTGTCATTCTTGAGTACTTAGGTAGCAATGGGAATGAGGTTAGCAGACGTGGTGTTTTGAATCTGGGCTAACAGTTACTGCACAGACCTCCTGAGATGGTAACTAGATATATGGCCAACAAGGCAGGCTCAAATATTTCAGCTCTTTGAGCTAGAAAGTCATTATGGAATTTTTTATTTAGCAAATTTTTAAGTTAAATTTAGATTTTGTCTTTCTAAATCATACTCAGCTGTGCTAATGGTTTACTTCTGGGCTATACTCATGCCTGGCGGGGCCTCGGGGGACCATATATGATGCTGGAGATTAAACCCAGGTAGGACATGAACAAGGCAAGCACACTGCATGCTGTTATATCTCTTGTTCCTAAATTCATATTTTTTCCAAATTATAGCTAGTGCTTCTCTAGGGAGAAATACTGTTGGCTTCATCAATCAATTCATCTTTTATTTTCTAGTAACCAATTGATAAAATAATGATTCATTATGTAAGGCTATTATAACAATTAAGTTTCCAATTATAAAATGCTTTTCACATGCATTGATAGTCATTGCCACCTTGTGAAGGAGATATTATTACAAACATGAACTAAGTGTTGAGATTGGAGATCCAGAGAAGCAACGAAGAATTAATCAAGGAAACTTACCAATAATTAGGAACTGATGGAGTTTAAGATCAACTCAAGTCCTCTACCCCATGGTAAGTCCCATTTAATACCTCATGAAATGTGTGAGAGTATCTTGGATATACACTGCATTTGTTAGGGTTTCCTTAAGGAAGAGAACCAATAGGATGAAGAAGGAAGGAAGGTAGGGAGTGAGGGAGGGAAGGAAGGAAGGAAGGAAGGAAGGAAGGAATGAAGGAAGGAAGGGAGGAAGGGAGGAAGGAAGGAAGGAAGGAAGGAAGGAAAAGAAGAAAGGAAGGAAGGAGGAAAGGGAGAGAAGAAGGGAGGGAAGGAGAGAAGGGAGAGAAGAAGGGAGGGAGGAGAAAGCAGAGAATTTGGCTTTATTTACTTAGGTTGCTCTTGGGAGTGGTAACACCCAGCCATTCCCAGGGGTTACTCCCAGCTCTGTGCTCAAGGCCTACTCTTAGCAATGCTCAGGGTGCCAGAGATCAAACTTGGGACTGCTGCATACCATGACTGTTTAACCATTTGAGCTATCTCGGGCTAAAAGATTATTTTTACCACTATAATTTTGGTTCACCTAATTGTATACATTCTGAGAGTGCTTTTGGGCATCCCTTTTTAAGTAGTCACGGGCATGCCTGCCACTAATGTGTTTATATCTATTACACTTAACTGCCATCACTGCCCTCTGCCTGCTACACCCCTCCAGCCTAGCGCTGCAGTTCTGTACCTGAATCCAATGGTTAGTTGCCTTTGGATGGTTTTCTTCTATCCTCTTGGTATTTTCTTTATGCTCCACATATAAGTGAGCACTCTTGTACTTGTCTTTCTCTTTCTGAGTTACTTTCCTTTTCATAACTGCCTCAAGTTCTACCTATGTTGTGAAAATGGCACTGTTTTGTTTTAGAGCTGATAGACACATCTTCTCTTTACTCATCTGTTGCTGGGAACTTGAGTTGGTCCTTATCCTGACTCTTGTAGATAGTGCTGTAGATGGTGAACATAGATATGAGCATATTCTTGTGTCAATATTTTTATTTTATGGTTGGATATCAAATAGTAGAGGTAGATTTATTTAAGAAATTGGCTCACATGATTGTGTGAATTTGGTGATCCCCAAATCTCATGAGGTAAGCTGGCAGTCTGAGATCTCAGGGAAGTTTTCAATTGTTTTCAAAGGCGTTCTCTGGCAGGCTTCCTTCTTGCTTGTGGGGTAGGTCATTCATTTTACATTAAGGTTTTTAACTGATTGGATGAGGTCCACCCACATCATTGAGGATAATCTACTTTACTGAAAATTACCAATTTACATAGTCATCCCAAAACACCATAGAAATCTCCAGTATAACAATCGCCCAAATATTATGGGCACTACAAACCAGCCAAGTTCATACATAAAATTAACTGTTACAAATACCAAGGCCTTTTCAGCCAAAATGTCCAAAGATATATTAGATGCAATTAGCTAATTCAGGGATGCCTTTAGCAATGTCAGTGACCCAGCATCATGGGGATTTTTCATTTCAAGTGTCTCTACTGAAAGATGTTGGTTTGACTTTCATTTGAGTCCTTTATTCTGTTTTATATCCACATGCCTCAAACTATTTCAGGGTCACCATAGATTTCATAGACTCTATTCATACACATTTCTTACCTGACCTGGCAGGTAAATGAAGCGTAATAAGTGCTGCAGATGTGTCTGAAGCTCAGGGGAGAGTCACTCTGGAGAAAGTAGAAAATAAATCCTTGTGCATTGTTCATTTTCTGCACTTAGCTAATTGTACATTGCAATGGGAAGTGGGAGTGATCTGAGCTTGATCGGTGAAGAAACCAAAATAAGAAAAGGGTCCCTGGGGCTGGAGCGATAGCCCAGTGGGTAGGGCGTTTGCCTTGCACGTGGTCGGCCTGAGCCGGCCTGGGTTCGATCCCCGGCATCCCATATGGTCCCCCCAAGCACCGCCAGGAGTAATTCCTGAGTGCAGAGCCAGGAGTAGCCCTGAGCATTGCCGACCCAAAAAAGCAAAAAAAAAAAAAAAAGACCCTTGGCCTAGAAGATGAAATGGAGTGTCTAGGTGATTTGGTTCATAACTTCTTTTCGGTATACCTTTAATTTTTTTCATATTAACCAAAAAATTCTTACATCATTCTAAAGAATCAGGTTGGTAACGTTCTTGATCCTTAATATTGACACATAGAAATGTTGGGTTTTGTTTTGGTGGCCATACCTTGTGTTGCGCAGAGCTTGCTCATGGCTCTATGCTCAAGGATCACTCCTGGTGGTGCTCAGGGGACCTGATGTCATGCAGGGGTGGCGCCTGGCTCAGGCACTTTTTTTTTGGCTTTTTGCGTCACATCTGGCGATGCTAAGGGGTTACTCCTTGTTCTGTACTCACGAGTTACTACTGGCTGTGCTCTGGGGATCACATGGGATGTTAGGGATCAAATTCACGTCTCCTACTTGTGAGGTAACTGCTGTACCTGCTGTACTATCACTCTGGCCAAGTACCTTCTTGAAAACATGTGTAAAATCTACATTTTCATTGGGAACTTTACTTCTAGTCTCGAGGTAACATTTTCAAATTATAATGAGAAACTAGACAGAATATATTATGAACTTTAGTCTTTATGTGTGGAACCATGCCATAAATTATTTTCAAGTTTTATTTTTAGCCACTACAATAAACTATAATAGGATTTTTGACTGCATAAGATTTATAAAATAATCAAGATACTCTATAAGCAATGCATGACAAGTAGAAGGTAGTGCTAGATACCCAGGTACTCTTGTAGCAACAAACAACAGGAATAAGAAGTAAAGTGTAAAATGTAATGCAAATTGAAACTTGAAACTGGTGGTTGGGGTACAGGGAGGTTCAGCCTTGGTCTTTCCATTTATTCTATTGTGGTATGTGTTGCTTTCCAACAAGATATTCCTGTTATCTGCTTCACAGTCAGGCCCATTTTCTCCCTACTGGGATAAATCCAGATTGTTTTTGTGTATCTAACCTGTCCACAAATCAAGAATAGTTGCATTTGTAGCTGTAGGATAATTTGAGATAGATAGGTCTAAATCTGTTAGATTATTGAAATCTCTTGGCCAAAGATTGGCTGGTACGTGCCTCTGGCCAATAGAAAGGGATCTTCAGGCAAGAGTGATAGCTCAGTGGGAAAGGTGCTTGCCTTGCATATGGCTATCACGGCTCTGTCCCAATACCACATATGGTCCCCTGAGCCCAGTAGTAATCCCGAGTGCAGAACCAGGAGGAAGCCCTGAGCACAGCCAACTGTGGCTCCAAACACACGCCACCCCCCAAATGATCAACAATAACAATAACAACACAAGTGTCTCATTTGCATGAAGATGGAAAAATATCTTTCTATTCCCCTGAATATTTTCAGAAATTATATTGGACTAAGTCTTGACCCATCCTCACTCTAAACTTGATGCTATATGTCAGGTTAAGACAATATTCTAATATTCTTTATTGTTCCAACAGATAGAGCTATTCTAGTACTTTAAACCAAAAGCAAAATGTCTGTTCTGGCAATTCAGTGATCGTGCCTGTTTTTAATTCTTTGTTATCCACAACATACTAGAAAAAAATGAAATTTAACAATAAAATCAAACAAATCATATACTTCAAATCAAAGCAATAATGCATCGCCACCCTTATCAGCACTAAAGCTCCCACAAGTAAGTCCTTTAATATCTCTGGAGCTCAGTTTCCTTTACTGTAAATATAAATGGTGATAAATCTATTCCATGTGGATATGATACGCAGAGATATAAGCACTTTAGTATACTGCTGGGCGTCTTATAAGCTCTAAATGAAGGCTAATTCTCTATAAATGTTTGTTGACTATCATGTTCACTTCTACAGTTACTGTTTTTGTTTCAGAATTTTATAAATTTTGCTATCTCCTTCCATTTCCTATGGAAAACAAATAAAATGCATATTCTTACCATTTTAATGCCTATCTAATTATCTCTTTATGATGCCTCAGAGCTCAAAAAGTTACAAGTTGCTTAAAGTTTTATTGCTAAATGTGGCAAAACCTAGGATTTCTTAACTATTTCTAGGGCTCTATTTAATAAATTTAGAAAATGTCCTGGAAGGAAAAGAATTGAAGAAAGTGTTGCCTGCTAAACGTGGCAAAGTACATGACAACAGGAAAACTATTTGACAGACCAAATGTGGATATAATACAATCTAAATTAAGCTATTAAACTGTTCTTGGGAAAATCACTATATTACAGATTAAACCCCTATCCATTATATTTTTTATTTAAAAACGTAAAATGCATAACATATTTTCCAAGTTCTACTTTGTATATACTAGTTAAAAGTAGTGTTTGCAAATTACTTGTATTTGCAAATATTATGGATATAGGTTCCTAGTGATGGGGTCTTAATCATGTACAGTATTGACAAAAATAGAATTATCAGTAAGTAACAGAAAATTGAATTTATGAATTCTATATTTGTCTTCAGAAATACTGTTACTGTAGTATAAAGTAGCGTTCTTCAGAAATACTGTTCTATAGTATAAAGTAGTATTCTTCAGAAATGCTGTTACTATAGTATAAAGTAGTATTCTTCAGAAATGCTGTTACTGTAGTATAAAGTAGCGTTCTTCAAACACTGACTCATGGACCACTTCCAGTACAGGTCTAGAAAGGTTGAAAACAAGTGTTCTTCCTCCCCAGTGTTAACAACTGGTGCATGGACAGTGCTGGTGTACAGGTATAGAAAGGCCAAAGAACACTGGTATAAACAACACCACATTGAACAAAGTTCCAATCTGTCTTTAGTTTAATAACATTTGTGACCATCAGGAAATATCTCACATTTACGTATGAGTATGTCATAGATTGGGAAATAGACTTTTTATTCTAGAACTATAAATTAAAAGAAAGTTGTTTTTCACCCCTAATTTTTTTTAAATTTCACCAAATATTTTGATTTTGAGAGTAATTAGAGAGCAGAGGGATTTTTTCATTTAGCCCGTGTTGACATTTCCATTTCATTATTAGACATTAGTGAGCGCCCTTCCTCACTGTGAGTGACCACGGCTGACATTACTGACGCTCACGGTTTGCTCGGCCTCTCCCGGCGGTTACCCAGTGGCCTTTCCTGCTTCACACCTCACCAGAATCCAGACTGCATCCAGTCATCATGTCACCCTAGACTTCTCCTGCTGTGACAGTTTTCAAATCATTTAAGTTTTGATGATACTTTTGAGGCATGCAGGATCAGAGAATGTTTTTAGACTGTCACTCAATCGGGGAACATGATGTTTTATAATTATTAGTCTGTCAGTATAGATTAACGGATGCTTATTTTATAATTTTAAGTCATAAAATAAATTTTGCCCTGCATCATTCCCACTGTTGGCCTTTAGCTAGTAGATGATCTTTTACTTGACTCCCGGGTCCTTGTGTACATCCATACACAGTGTGCACTCCTGCGTACTCCCCGAATGTACACCCATAATTTGGTTCCTTAATTTTCTTTCTCACTCCAAGTTAGTTGGTCTCGCATTGTGTGTATTCTGTATCTCTTCTGGTGCTATTTCTCTCTGGAATTCTGATACCATTTATTAAAGAATAATAAAATTAAAAGCCAAATTTAGTGTATTAGAGAAATTATTGGCAATAGTGTATCATCCTTCTAAGCATTTTGGACATAAATATTTATATATAGGACATTTATATAAATATTCATATATTATGTCTATGCTTATTGTCCAATGATATACTAGATATATGCCTATGTATATATATATGTGTTTATATATCTATGCTCATATATATCTATATAGATGTGTCTATATGTATGTTTAGATATACAAATCCAGATAATACTTCTCTAAGTTATCTTCATTCTGTTATGCTAATCATAAGCAAATATGTCTCTAACTCAAATGTGTTACCACCTGGATTCTTCCATTGCCTTACTTATTCTTGTGTCTCTGTAATCTTACCATTCTAGTAGTAAAAATCCTGGTTCCCAGAATGAGTTATTATTCACTTAATAATGCAATAATATATCAATTGTATGCTTACTTGTTAATGTATACTCATTACATAATTGTTATATCATTTTCTTAGAGAAACATCTCTACTTACTTGAGTTATATTTATATGTTGCTACTTTTGCCTTTATTATTATAGGATTCTTTATTTCAAACTGTTACTTAGATCAGTACTTTTCCCCCTACCAATTTAGTTATTTTAAATATAGTATTAAAATCTTCAAATTTTTATTAATATTTTAAGATAAATATAAACATTGTTTTTTTTCAAATCAACATGAAAAAATTATTTCATGGTGCTATCAATACTTTCTTTTGCATAGTCTTATTTTTCACGTATTAAAAAGGATGAAATGGGTGCCGGAGCGATAGCCCAGTGGGTAGGGCATTTGCCTTGCACACAGCTGGCCCATGCCAGCCCGGGTTCGATCCCCAGCATCCCATATGGTCCCCGAGCACCGCCAGGAGTAATTCCTGAGTGCAGAGCCAGGAGTAACCCCTGAGCATCGCCGGGTGTGACCCCAAAAGCAAAAAATAAATAATAAATAGATAAATAAATAAATAAATAAATAAATAAATAAATAAATAAATAAAATAAAAAGAATGAAATGAATATACATTTGGGGTGTTGGGCAATACCTCGTGGTGCCTGGAGAGTAGCCAGGGATACTCCTGGTTTGTTCTCAGGGGTCACTCTCAGCAGTACTTAGAGAGCAGGCAGTGCTTGGCATCAAATACAGACCTCTACAATACAACCACATACACATTAACATGTTGAGCTATCTAATGACTATAGGCACATACTGAAGCCTACATGATTTATATTTTGTTAACCCTACTCTGCTGTAAGAAAAGAGAAATGAAACCTTACCATTCGCAGCATGAGTAGACCTAGTAAAATAAGTCAGATGGAGAAAAACTAACACTGTTTTTGAATTGACAAAATAAAACTAATTATAAACTTTCAGTTTATAAGTGCTTGCCCAAGGAAGGAGAGGTATAAATTGAGAAACATAGATCAGTTGTGTAGCTTGATCACTTGATCCCTTGATCACTAAGTATAGAATGTAATTCTTAATGGGGAGCTAATGAATATCATGTTTAGATGTTGTTTATAATTTGAATAACTAAAATTTGTGTTCCAAACAAAAAATTAAAAAAGAATTATTTTTAGCCCAAAGGTTTATATCTTTAAGAAGAAACCACAGGTTCTGACAGCTAAATTTTTTAAATATATTTTCACTCATTAACACATATACTTTGTAGTTTTCATTTAATATGTTATTATTTAAAAAAGAAAACCTTGAAGAATATATAGAACAATATTTAAAGCTCTTTCATGTATATATTATATATGTATTTAAGTATATATATAATACATATATAGAGAGAGTGAGAATTTGATTTCACAGAGCATTTGAAGGAGTTGGAAAGAATCATTCTTGTGCATTTTACTTTATAATTTGAGCTATTGTCATTGTCATAGTCAAATAATATTAAAATTCAGAGCATGGAGCAGAGTTATAGTACAAAGGTTTAGGTGTTTTCATGCCACCCGATATGTGTTTAATTCGTGGGACCATATGTAGTCATACCTCAGAAGTGATTTTACAGGAAATTCCCCTAACAGTAGCCGCAAGGTTAAAATAGTCCCTGGGAAAAACAGTTTAGTTCTTCCAGAAGAAAATAGTATAAAACAGTTTAGGGTCTTTATCTCTCATTTTTAAAATGTATTTTCTTGTTTATTCATCTTAGGTCACACAAATCTTTGATATGGTTTACGTTTAACAATCATTTTGGTAATTAGAATTTTTCTAGCTCTTTTTTAGGGTATTTTAAATTTTTTTTATTTGTATAATATTTTTTATTCTACCACCGTGAGCTATACAGTTACAAAAGTGTTCATATAGGGTCTTTAAGCGTAGAAGGTAATACAGCCAAGTATAGAATAGGAAATTGTCACAACTTTTTTTTTTCTTTAAGGGCGCATGCTGTTTGACTACTTGTAATACCCCAGTCTCTGCTCTTAATCTACCCAGGGACTCAATATGTCTACTAAAATGTCTCTGTCAACCTAAATAGTGGCTCACATGTTGAAGCCAAGGTGGGGGAGAGATATTATAGTTCATAAATGACTGACTTACAACTTCCAAAGGCTGCCCAGGTAACCCTAAAGCTTTGACAATCCTTGTGTATTTTCTCCTTATGTGTCTATTTGTCTTATTCTCTATTCTCCCTCCCCACTCCTGGTTGGAGGTCAAAATGCCAATTGGTTTTAGGCATACTCTCTTTGCTTCCTTTGCATAAAGCCACGATCAAGCTCTGAGCTCTTCTAGGTGTGGCCTCAACCCCCTCTTCAAGTAATAAAAATAGAATAAAATGCCAGAGCAAGAAACAGAACTCCAATCATCTGTCTCCTTTTGAAAATATAGTTTCATGACAAGTTTCTGTCATTTCCAAATGGATTCATTGTAATCATATATATTTTTACAATTTCATAATGATTCTTGTGACAAAAACAATTTTCCTAATCAGTATCGCAAGAGTGACTGCAAAACTTAATAATTGGAATATCATACACAAAGCAAACTATAAAAGCAAAAATAGCTTTTGCTACGGATCAGGGATTTTTAGTTGGTGTATAGCTAGATGTTAGAACACATATTTCACAATATAACTGAATTTTATAGTCTTAAGATGGAAAAATTGGGGGACATTTTGATTAGTGTGATATAATTAGCAGTAGTATCGATATTAATGTTTTATGCCTACATTGTTACTGCCTCACCCCAATACTGTTTTAACAGACAGGTAGATTTTAGCAAAATAAAACTCTATAGGTGATTTATAGTCATAATTTTTGCTCTCTGTTCTGTGGCACAGTATTAGTTTCCCATGATGCCCCTGAAGATAATCACAAATGAGGGACTGTGCAGTTGCAGAGCTGGTTTGCCTCTTCTCGATTCTGATCAACTTCGTTCAGTCAACCCGTACCAACTCTTGGTTTATACTCACATGACTCCCACTTCCGACTCTGTCTTCTAAAAGCTTTTCCCTGGTTTCTATTCTAGAGCTTTCCCTTAATGCCTGGTCTTTTTCTTTCTCTTTTTGAACACTCTGGTTTTACTAATGTCCACCCCAAACCTAACAAATCTCATCCTGAGAACCAAAGACTAATTCGTAAGTTATATCACTTTCAGTATATCAGTGACAATCTGCTTCTGAAGATCAGTATCTTGGTGAAGCTTTGAGTGAATCATCGGTGACATGAATAAGTATTGTTAGTGATTCAGCAGAAATTTGGTAATGTCAATGATAGATGTAGTATGGAAGAACTCCTTTGCTTTTAAGAACTTAAGCATGTAGACATAAATCACCGTATCACTGTCTTCCCATCCATCATCGATTTGCTCGAGCGGGCCCCAGTAACATCTCCATATGTCCTATCTCATGCTAGTAGAGCCTAAGGGCACCTGCTTGCTCCAGGAACATAAAGAGCCTCAAACCATTATATTAGGTCATGGGAATGAGGTCTATAATTGTTACTGGTATCTGGCATATCAAATACGACACAGGTAGCTTGCCAGGCTCTGCCATGTGGGTGGGATACTCTTGTAGTCACCTCTGATCTCATGCATGTATTGATGAACCACAATGGGGAGAGATCAGCTCTTCTGCTGGGTGGAGCTCTGACGAGTGTGGAGTCTGGATGTGGAAAATGGCGGCCCTCATGGTGTGGGGGTTCCTCTGGCTTCTTGCGAGGCTCTGCTGGGGTGGTGGCCAGGGCTAGAGCCCACCTTCGCTCCTGGGTGCCCAGACATAAATTGGCATGTGATAATTTGGCATATTAATTTTGCCTAAAATATATACTATACTTGAATTTAGCCAAAAGACTGAGAAAGCAATACATACATAAAAGATAAGTCATACATTTACTGTAATTCATATCACGTTGCATTATGGAAATAGTATTTTATCAGATTTTTCCATATGTTATAAACTCTAAACCAAAAGAAAATTGGATATAAGTATTTCAAGCAAATAATATGAACATTTTTCTTTCTTCCTTTATGTATCTTAGGGATTACATAGTGGTATCACACAGTTAAAAAATCCTAATATTTTATAATATCTTTCTAATATTCAAATTCTTTATTTCATTTTAGTCTATATTTTTGTTTCTGGGAGGAGTTTGGGCCACATTCTCTGCGCTCAGTGTTGCTCCGAGCCTCGAACTCGACCGGAAGTGCTCAGTGAACCGTATTTGGTGCCAGTAGTTGAAATGGGATTTGCTGCATGCAAATATGTACCTTAACCCTTGTACTATCGATCCGCCCCCAATTTCTCTTCATGTTAAATGGGTTGTATATTTTGGAAATTCCAGAATGTACATGACAGGTTAAGAAGATAATGGCCATGTTTCTTTTAGTTACTTTGCTGGACCTTTTGTCTTTCTGCTTTATTGGTATAGTGATATTTTAGCAATATTAAGAGATAACTCTATTTTTCTTTCCCAAAAAATATAATCATAAATAAATAAATCATTTTCAAGCATAGAAATAGTTTGCAAACTTCTATTTGTATTAGATTCATAAACTTTTTTATTGTCATAGTAAACTCTTGAATATTTTAAGTTATTTTGGTCTTTTCTCTGGTCCTGGGGAAAAATAGTACATCTGGGATTTATTTCAAAGACAAATGATAAATTCTGTTTTGTACTTGCTGCATATTTATATGAGAGAGCTTTTCAAGTTCAAGATTTACAAATCTCTAAACTCAAAAATCATATAGCCTGCCAGTGTTATTTAGTGAAGTCATTCCATATATAAATGCAACACAGATATAAATCCTGCAATTTTATTGTTTTTTAGGACAAAACCATTATTTATTTTAATTGTCCGTAAATATAATGTTATATTCTGTATTGACCTTTTAAAAATTATAACTTGTAAAACCCCAATAGCCCTGCTATTTAGTGAGAAACAGATAAATTATGTAAGTTTTTATTAAGAGCAAATGTTATGTGGAGTAAAGTCATTAAGAAATTAATACTATAACTTGACTGAGTAATTTGTTTTATTGGACTCTCTTCAATGGAGAGCAAGACCCAAGAGTATGACATGGATGATGTATTTGGTTTTGGTGAAGGATTAGACTAGCTTTGATATATGTGATCACTTTTTATTGTTTTTATGGGGTTTGTTATAAATATTTTATAAGTACGTATAAACCTATCAACATTTTTACAGTGGATTTTCTATCATTGGTAGTGTGAGGACTAAACTTACCATTTGAGGATTTGTGAGGCAAGTATAGCACAATTAAAATAGTGTCTATCCTGTCACATAAAGTAAAACTTTACTACATAATTCACTGTACAAATAAGGTAGAAGAGAGATATCATATGCATGTAATGGTTAATTGTACAAATCAAGTAGAATAGAGATACCACATGCAGCCGCAGAGATAGAGGTAAAGACAGCAGCTCTGCCAGTGTGTGAGAGCACACGTCTGCTCACGCATCTTGGGTGCTTTTAAAGAGAAGTGGATTAAAGATAATGAAATATATTCAGCAAAGGTATTCACAGCTTGTTTTGTCCAAGATGCCTGGCTCCATTCAATATAAAATGCCAAAATAAATGAGAAAAACTATTTTCTCTTGAAAGAGGTAGGCCTCTTAGGGAGTACACTATGCAGAAACTGGTGATCATCATTGGGATATATGGAGAAATGCTTTGGACTGTCACTATCACTGTATCACTGTATTCCCATAGATCATCAATAAGTTCGAGCAGGCATCAATAGCATCTCAATACGTCCTGTCACATGCGGGATAGCTCAAGGGCATCTGCCCGTTCCAGAAACATAAAGAGCCTCAAACCATTTCATCAGGTCATGGGAATGAGGTCCATAATTGTTATTGGTATTTGGCATATGAAATGTAACACAGAAAGCTTGCCAGACTCTGCCGTGCAGGTGGGATTCTCTTGTAGTCACGTCAAAATTTGAGCATTTATTGATGAGCCACATAGCCGCCCAAGGCAGCTGTGCGAGCTGGGCTGTGATCAGCTCTTCTGCTGGGTGGAGCTCTGAGGAGAGGGGGAGCCCAGATGTGGAAAATGGAGGCCCTCATGGTGTGGGGGGTTGCTCTGGCTTCTTGCGAGTCTCTGCTTGGGTGGCGGGCCAGGGCTAGAACCCCCCCATCCCTCCTGGGCACCTCGTGATCAGCTGGGCATAGGGAGAGCAAGTAGCAGCTCTGCCCCATGTGATTGTGAGTCTCTGGATCTGCATACCTGGGCTGGGCTTGAAAGACACTGCTGCAGGGTGGGTCTTGATGAACTGGGCTGTGATCAGCTCTTCTGCTGGGTGGAGCTCTGGGAGAGGGAGTCCAGATGTGGAAAATGGCGGCCCTCATGGTATGGGGGTTCCTCTGGCTTCTTGCAAGGCTCTGCTAGGGTGGCAGGCCAGGGCTAGAACCCACCATCCCTCCCAGGCACCTCGTGATCAGCTGGGCTGTAGTTCTGATT
The DNA here is from genome assembly GCA_021461705.1 of Cryptotis parvus. Lineage (NCBI taxonomy): Eukaryota > Metazoa > Chordata > Mammalia > Eulipotyphla > Soricidae > Cryptotis > Cryptotis parvus. Next base: position 230,414 of record JAJIBD010023548.1, on the reverse strand, counting down.
AAATCATGGTAAATATTGCTTTGGATATTCAAGGGTGATCCCTGGAAGTGGGAATAATCGGTGTGGGTATTCAAAGAGGAAATGTACTTCTGATATCTTACATGAAGTAAATTAGGTTATGTTGAGAAGAAAGAAAATCCAAATATACAAGTATGGCGGCATGGCTGTCTATTATTTATATTGAAATTTTTCTTTGAATAGAATGTCTGAAGATAACGTTGGTTGGGGGAATGATCCTATTCCTACATAAAAAAGCAAGTGTTAATTTCTAAAATTTAAATCAAGCTTATTTTTTTTATTTTATAGAATATTTTATTTTTAAAGACACAAACCACAGATTTTTGGGGAACCACACCCAGCATTGTTCATGATTTATTTCTGGCCCTGCACTCAGGAATCACTCCTCACAGGGGTCAGAGGACATATGGAATGCCAAGGATCAAACCCAGGTTAGCTGTGTGCAAGGCAAGTGTTCTATTCACTGTACTAACCCTCAGGCCCCACAATCTTTTTTTCTTTTGGGTCACACCTGGTGATGCTCAGGGGTTACTACTGACTCTGCACTCAGGAATTACTCCTGGCATAGCTCAGGGGACCATATGGGATGCCAGGGATTATGGCCTCTTAAAAGGCAAACGTCCTACCTGCTGGACTATCACTCCGACCCAGGACCCTCAAATTTTAAATCACCAAACAGCTATCCTTAAAGTTCACAGGACAATAACTTGTGATTTTGCTGAGGTGTCACATTAAATAGTAATAGAGACAGGTATGAACTATTTTCTTGACCCCTGACCTTTAGCCATGTCAACTCATTGGCTCAGACCATAGATCCTGAAGTCTCCAGACCATGTGGCCATATATGGGTCCATGTAACACTTCCTAATTCCTCAATCTAAAATTCTAGTAGGAGCACATAAAATTATATAGGAAAGTGTTATGGAAGCCAACTGAACTCCACAAACAAAAGTAATAGCACCAATGGCTCAACTAGCAATAAACAGCTGAATAATGTATTAGACAAGGACTTAACAACCCTATGATCAGATATAACTATTTTAACATTAAAACGGATTCTATACTGGTTAATTTTAATATTAGAGCTTTGTTCTCTAATCTCAACTCTAGAATTGTATCAAATAAGTTGTGACTTTTATCTACATAAAATAATTTTTTAACAAAAGAAGTCATCAATTATTTAATGTTGATATCAAATACATTTTATTTGAGTAATTAAATCCAACAGTGGTGTAAGGGTTTCTCTTGCTATATAGGGTTAGTCTCTGCTCAATAGCAAGGAATTACTTTACTCAAGTTTTAGGGAAGAAAAAGTATCGAAAAAAATTGCTTCAAAAATTCCCATCTTCAAAACGCACTAACTTTCCAGATATTTGCCATACATGAGACTGACCTGGGTCCAATCATTGACATCACATATGAGCGTCGAGTCCTACCTGAAGTGCTCCTTGTGTGCAAGGCCAGGAAAAACAATTAACCTTTATCTATTCCTCACACAAAAATTAATATGTCAAACACCACTTAAGTATATGATGTGACTCCAATATCATATCCATTTTGTTTATAAATAAGGTTTTAGGTAATTTTTAAAAAATCTATAATATTAGATTACTTACGTTCATCTATTTATGTTAAAGCTAAGCCTGTCTTAGTTTTAATAATTCTCATTTTAACTGGTCCTCTTATGTATCATCATACAGATAATTTGAGCAATGTACTGGTGGGTGGAGCACTTTAGGATAGATTTTTAGCACCAATCCAACCAAAACCTCATTGTGTTTAAGTCCTGTTGTGCCTAGAACTGTATATCCCTTTTTCTTGTTTGAAAATAGGAATAGTCCAAGAAACACAAATCTAAAATGTTCATTTTTTTCAGTATCAAAAGAGTTGAATCCTGGGGTTTGTTCTGCAGCAGTGTGCGTGCATACGTACACTCAGGCTAGGTCAATCTTGGGCTTGCTTTTCTCTTTGCTTTTTGTTGCACAGAGATTTGGTTTTCAGATTCTCACTATAACAAACAAACAAACAGGTATTTGTGATGACCTTTGGAATAAAATGAAAGAGCAGAAGAGTCTGAAGCGCTGGCCTGAGAGTAGTTGCAGGTTTGGAACAAACTCTCACACAGGTTTGTTTTAATGCCCCTTTCAGTTGGCGGAATTGTTCATCAGGTTCCCGTCTAATTAGGCTTTGGCGAGATTTTTAGTGTACTTGAAGTTGTTTGAAATAAAAAGTGAAAAAATATCAATCACCCCTGAATTTAATTTGCTAGCACTCATATCCGGTTCTTGGTTACTTTGTTCTTTCTAAATTTGCTTTCTCATTTTTTCTGTCAAGGACTGACATAGCTTCACGTTTAGATGGTAAGCATCACTGAACTGCATCTTACAGAGGTGTATCATTTTTGATTTTTAAAAATTCACTGTAGTCCATGTGGCATGTTAAAGTTTGTGGTTTTAATATATGCTATTTTCACACTTTCACCAAAGTGCCTGGCTGACCCTCCACCAATTTTCTTGTGTTATTCCTAGTCAAGCTTTACCTTCCTACTCTCTCCACTCCACCTACCACTCAATTTGGTAATATCAGGTGTTTAGAGAGTAAGGTTTGTTTTAAATTTAGGGACCACATCCGTGGTGCTTAGAGATTACTTCTGGTTCAGTACTCAGGGATCACTCCTGACAGGTTTGGGGAACTCTACATGGCACCAGGAATTGAACCCGGGTTGACTTCATGGAAGGCAAGTTCCTACCCACTATACTCTCTTTCTGAACTGTAATCTCAGTATTCTAATCCAAGGCTATGAATTTAATACTATTTATACTATTCATTTCATACTTTTCCCTTATTTTTGTTTCTCCATATATCACAAATAAAAGAAGTCATTTCGTATGTCTTCCTTCTAATATATTTTATATAATGTACCACCTTCTGGTTCCATATTGTTCATAACTGCAAGATTCTATCTTTTCTTATACCCACATAGTAGTCTGTTGTGTATTCAGTCATCTGTCATTTCTTCTGTCATCTTCTTTATTCAGTCATCTTTCATTGGACGTTTGGGTGATTTCTGTTATCCTGAATAATGTTACAATGAATATAGGTGCACTTATATCTTTTTGAATTAGTGATTTCGTGTTTGGGGGTAAGTGCCAACATGAGGAATTGCTGGAACAATTGAAAACACTAGTTCCTTTCTTGAAAAATCCCCATACTGTTTTCCATAGAGGCTAAACCCGGTGTTCTTCTCAACAAATAAATACGGCTTCCCTTTTCATTGCATCCTCACCAACACTGGTGGTTTCCAGTCTTTTTCATATATACCATTTTCGCTTTGTGAGATTTTCACTTTGTCACATTGTTACTTTAAATCAGATTTCTTTGATAGTGTTATGGATGGTGAACAAATATTTTCTCCCACTCAGTGGCATTTCTTTTATTTTAGTCTAAGATATTAGGTCACATAAACCTTTTTTTAATTTGATGAATAGCATTTGTTTTGTTTATCTTTGCCAATTTAATTATATCACTGAAAACTCCTTGTTGTTTTATCCTGGAGAATACTTCGAATACTTCCTGTATTTCCCTTGTACTTCTAAAGCAACATTTCTTATCTGGGGACCTTAAGCTTTTTGTTGTGGGTTCCCAGGATACTCAGAGGACCAAAAGGGACACAGGTGAAGGAAAAGGAAGTGCAATCAGAAAAATGTTGAATAAGACTGATCTTATATATATATATATATAAATATATATATATATATATAATTGAAACATTTCTTTAAACTGTGATGGATAGAGTTTAGTGAAAGATGGTGTCAGTAGATGATGCTCACCTAAACTAGAGCATTTAAGATGTTAATCTGATTGAATGAATAGCGGTTGATGACTCTTCTGTGTCTGTAATGATTCTCCATATGCTGGGAAACTATTTTCCCAGTAAATGCACATGTTTCACATTGAAGGCATATTCCCTCTTGGAGTCCATTCCAGAGGGCACACCTCTCAGTCTTCTTAGTGTTCTGGAATTGCATGCGGCTAAGAATCTGTCCAATTGTAGAAAGATGGCTTGGGCATCTCTCATGTTGAGTTTTTCAGTTTTTAATTAAGACATAAACATTTTGCTGTAGTCTTGATTTGTAGTTTGTTGTGGGGGGGCACATCTGGAGATTTTCAGGACTTATTGCTGGTGGTGCTTAGGGGTTGAATGTGGTGCAGGGGATCCAACCAGCAGCAGCTGCAAACAAGGCAAACACCCTACCCACAGCAGAATCTCTGTGGCCAGGTCTTGTTTATTTTTCTCAGCAGAGACTAAATAGAAACTTGACATTTACTGGTCTCAGCCCTTCAATCTTTATTCATTTCCTCCCTCCCTACTCTCCTCCTCCCTTCCTTCCTCCCTCCTTTCCTTTCCTCCTTTCTCTTCATTTTTCTTTTCCCTCTTCTTTATTCTTTTTCCTTTCCTTTCCCCTTCCTTTTCCTTTCCCAGTCCTCTTTTTTCCTCTTTCCCTCCCTTCCTCCCTCTCTTCCTTACCCCTCTCTCATTCCTTATGTTATCTTTCTTGCTTGCTTGGTTGGTTGGTTGGTTGGTTGCTTGCTTGCTTGCTTTCTCTCTCTCTCTCCTCCTCCCTCCCTTCCTTCCTTCCTTCCTTCCTTCATCCCTCCCTCCCTTTTTCCTTCCTTCCTTCCTTCCTTCCTTCCTTCCTTCCTTCCTTCCTTCCTTCCTTCCTTCCTTCCTTCCTTCCTTCCTTCCTTCCTTCCTTCCTTCCTTCCTTCCTTCCTTCCTTCCTTCCTTCCTTCCTTCCTTCCTTCCTTCCTTCCTTCTGTCCTTCCATCCTTCCTTTTCTTTCCTTCCTCAGTGGAACTTTCTAAGATATTTTCTCGACCTTTTTAGCTTCACCTCCCCTCTGTTATACTCTTCTCTCAATCTAAGGCTCCAGTCTACTTTGTCGCCACTGGTCACCTAGACAGTGGTGCTCTCATTTTCAGTTGCCACAGCTGTGACCTCAGTTTTGAATTCCTGCAAGTCACTTTTGAAAATTCTGCCTGAGTTCAGGAAGAATCATTGGTCAGTTAGTCCAAAAACATCATAAAGTGACTTGATGACAACTATAACAGATGGGCAACCTTGTCATATTAGAATTGCCCTTATTGTGGCATCTTTTTAGCTTATTCAAAAAATTCAATAATACATGTAATGTTATTAGGAAACTGGCATTTTTGGTCCGTGATGGAGCTTTACAACTGAACAAGATGTGGAAGTCATCATATTTTGAGTCATATATTCCACCAAGCATTTATCCTAAATAGCTTTAAAATAAGAACCAGCATTTCTCTAAGTTGCCATATATAGCTTTATCTTTATCGAGAGAAAAACCATAAAAATAAAAAAAGAACAGAAGGCATGTTCACACGGTCTAATGCACCATAGTTTTTATATAATTTCAATTTTTCTGTAGGAAATTTTCAAATAATGGGATATTTAGGATTATTCCAGAGACAATAAGAAGATATTAGGCTTTTCATTTGTAACAAACTATTTCTAGTCTATAAAAGAAGAGAAAATGGGGAGACTGTAGAATTTTACTGTGATTCTGTGTTGGGTCTTTGATGGTTCTTAAACCATTGCTTCTATTCTAAATATTCACCTAGACAGTAAAAGATATCACACTCTGATTATTCAACTAAAACTCCCTCCTACATATTCAGAAGGTGATTGATGAAAATAACATAATTAATAAACATTTTATTAAGCTTTGCATTTTATCTTGCTGAAGGAAACATTTTGATGTGGCAAGTCTAAAATTGGGTAAATTAATAAATCTATTGACAGAGGAAAAGAAGAGAAGAAGCAAAAAGAAGTTAAAAAAGCCCATAGAGATGGTAGAAAAACCTAACATCAGAAATAAAAAAAAATAAACATTGATCTCACCACTCAGAAATAGACAGTAACATCAATCCTAAAAATATTTTTATATAAATCCTGGTACTATTACAATTGTAATTGTATAAATAAAAGAAGACTTAGATGAATTAACTACTTTACACTGGTTCCCCATGATAAGTGTCACAGATACATTTTGAAGCCCTGTTTTTGGTCAAGGTGAATCATTGTCTTGTAATTTTAATTCTAATGGGTGACATATTATATAAATATTTAAATAATATTACACTTTTTCTTTTTATGTAAAATAATGTCTGGAAATGTCATGACCAGAACACTGGCTTTTTTTAAATTATAACACAATGATATAGAAATTTATAAAGCTCTTCATCATTGTGTTTCAGTCATACAATGTTACAGCAACCATCCCTCCCCTAGTGCACATTTCTCACCACCAATGTCCCCGGATTCCCTCCCCTTCCCCAGCCTGCCTCTATAGTAGGCACTTTGCTGCTGCTGCTTCTTCTCCTTCACTTCCTTCTCCTTCTCCTTTTCCTCCTCTTCCTCCTCCTCCTCCTCCTCTACTCCTCTTCTTCCTCCTCTTCCTCCTTCTTCTCCTTCTTTTCTCCCTTCTCTTACACATTGTGACTTGCCATACATGCATTTAGGGATTATCATGTAAATCCCTTTGCCTACATTGAATGCTCAGTTCCAGTCTGGCATAACCATTTTTAGCAATTAGTAGAACATTGGTATATATTTATATCCCACAGATGAATGCAGTCATTCTATTTCTGTCATTTTCCTTCTGTCTAATTTCACTAAGCATGATGAACTCCATGTCCATCCATTTGTAGGCAAATTTCATGACTTTGTTTCCTGACAACTGCATAGTATTCCATTGTGTAGATCTACCATAGTTTCTTTATTCAGTCTTCTGTTCTCAGGCACTCAGCTTGTTTCCAGATTCTGGCTATTGTAAATAGTGCTACAATCACTTGATCACTTGATGACTTGACTTCCCATAGATCATCCATTACTCGAGCGGGGAGCAGTAACATGTCAATATGTCCTGGCACATGCGAGATAGCCCAAGGCCATCTGCCCACTCCAGGAACATAAAGAGCCTCAAACCATTCCATTCAAGTCATGGGAATGAGGTCTATAATTGTTTCTGGTATTTGGCATGTCAAATACGACACGGGTAGCTTGCCAGGCTCTGCCGTGCAGGTGGGATAATCTTGTAGTCACCTCAAAACTCAAGCATTTATTGATCAAGTCGGGCTGTGATCAACTCTTCTGCTGGGTGGAGTTCTGATGAGAGGGGAGTCCGGATGTGGAAAATGGCGGCCCTCATGGTGTGGGGATTCCTCTGGCTTCTTGCGAGGCTCTACCGGGTGGGAGCCAGGGCTAGAACCCGCCATCCCTCCTGGACTCCTCATTTTCAGCTGGGCACAGGGAGAGCAAGTAGCAGCTTTGCCCGTGTGTGTGTGTGTGTGTGTGTGTGTGTCACTTCTTTTAGATACCCACCCCAAAATAAAATTTTACAAAGAATGATGAACAAGGCTAAAGTTTGAGGATCTAAATTACTTAGTATTTGTAATAGAGGTGTAACTTGGTCAGAGGTGCTGAGGAAAAGACTTTGTGAGCTGAGTTATTAATTAATTTTTAATAATCAGCTGGAGGATCAAAGCTCTCATTTCGGCAGCTGACAATTTGCAAAAAAGACTTCAAAAATACCCAATAAGATCAATTAAAAAAGCACAGCTAATGTCAAATATAGAAATTCAGAACACTGATTTTTATAAGTCACTTAAAACAATTATTTTCTGAAATCTTTTTAATATGTACAAAAAGATAGAATATTAAAATGTTCTTAAATATAGATCACTTGTTTACCTTTCTGATGGTAAACAGGAAATGCTGCTGCATTTCCTTGAACCATCAGCCGGGGGAGGCCAGAGTGTGACCGGATATGTGAAATATATAGGGAATGTTCTTCCCTATATATGTCAGGGATGTTTATAGATGTCAGGGATGTCTATATATTATTCCCCTATAGATGTCAGGGATGCCGCTGGGGTCCCCGACAGTGTCAGTACAGAAGTTCTCTTCTACCTCCGAGGTCGCCAGGGGAACAGATGAAAACTCATGAGTCCGGTGCAATTCCAAAGGCTTTTAATAGTACAAAAACTCTTCCACAGCACTCCAATATAATGAACAAACTTTAGCTCTGGTCCGAACTTAGACCATACAAAAGAGCCTAAGTCTCCCACCAAAGAGAGGGATCTCACCCAAGATGAGTCCTACCCAGAAGAAGGAGCAAAAGGCCAAAGAGCAAAAAGCCAAAAGCCAAAAGCAAAAGGCCGAGGAGCTAAGCTACAGGAGCCAAAAAGCTGAAAGCTGAGGGAGCCAAAAGCTGCAGGAGCCAAAAGCCCTAGGAGCCAAGAGCCGATGGTGCCTCAAGTCAGTCCCCTTATATACACCAAAGTAATCCAGGGAGGGTCATGTCAACAAAGAACCCTAAACAGAGTGTAGAAGAGCAGTGCCACACCCTATTGCAGGTATAAACAAAGGTTACACCAAGGACTAATCTCTTCTGAGATTATCTTTTATGTAAAACACTGGAGAGAGAGAGGGGCTGGTATAAAGTAATACATATTAACTTCATGAGCTTCATGTAATCTAGATGGTACCCACAAGGTCCTTCTTTTTTCTTTTAATGTGATTTTCTTTTAATGTGATATTTAAAAGAAAATGCAGATACTATATCATCTTACTCGAAATATTTAATTGTATATCTCCACTAGATAAGAACTATTCAACAACAATTTCTTGGATTTTTTTTCTCTTTATTTGCAGAAGAAAATTTTTCATAAGATTTTCATAAGATTTGTCCATAGCTTAGACACTCCAAGGATCTAGTTTGCTTAATCTTTTGTGATTATTGTTGAACTTTCCCCACTTTTCAACTTTTCTATAGACCAGTGACTTGATCTAAATGCCTTGATAAGATTCAGGTCAAGTTTTGCTTTGGTAAAGAATATTTTATTGATCATACCAGGCATCTTCCCAGGATTTAAACAATTGCTCATTTTCACTGATGATAAGATTAGTCAATGTTCTGGCCCATGTCCTTTGGACTGTTCCATCACCACCTCTTTTTTGAACCTTTCAAATCTGATAGCTTAAAATGAATTATCATTTTCATTTCTATGGTTACTAATAATTCTTTTCCACATGCTTATTGGTCTTTTTTTACCTGTTATAGTGTAAATTGACTTTGTCTTTTGCTAAGTGCAAAAAAAAAATGTGCTAAGGCACATTTTCCACTCTGGAAGAATAAACCATTTTTGTTGTGTCTTATGATCTCCGATTAGGCACAAATTTAAATTTCTACATAGAATATTTTTGAAGACAGTACTTTAAAAACAAGTTTCCAATCTAACAAGAAAGCACATTTGTTATAAACTGTTTTACTTATGTAGCACATAGCCAGTAGTTGAACTGTTATACAACAGGCTAGCCTAAGCATTCTCCAGGGCAAAATAGTTCACACACTTTAGACAACAGTTTCTACAAAGAATATTTTAACAAATATTATTTTCTATAATAAACATCTTCAGACTCTCAGTTACATATCAACAGTTCTCAGGGTTTGTTTTCCTGAAAAAAAATAAATCTGACCTGACTCTTTGTAGAAAAGAACATCGCTTTTCTTCTGAAATACACTTAAGAAATTCAGCTTCATCGTGAAAAAAATTAAAGACTTAATCTGGATAGATAGTAAAGAGGTTAAGACTTATTTTGCATGCAACTCTGGTTTAATCCCTATTATCACATAAGCATTGAATGTTGATAGGAGTGATCCCTAAGTGCAGAACCAGGAGTAAGCCCTTAGCACAGCCAGGTGTGGCCCTAACAGTCACCCCTCAAAAAGAAATTCCACAGGAGAGATATAAATTCAATCAAAATTTGCCAAATGCACTAAATACTTAATATTTCCCCCTTAAAACAATAATAAATAACCTGATGCTAATTATAAAGTATGTCAAGAGTTTACTTTTCCTTCAAATTACATTGGTTTATAATGTGACCAGCACATGAAGTGAAAGTCATTTAGTTCTTACTGTATTTAATTTTAAATATCTTTTATTTGTTCTTTATAATATTAATCCTAAACGTCACAATCTTAAAGACGAGAAATATCTCTCCTAGATTGGCCTTTTTTACCCCTTAGATGTATACTCTTTTTCTAATGTGTGTACAATATATCAGTGTAGTCAGGAAATTATATTTAGCTTCCTGTGAGCCTATGATGAAAGTATTTTGTTCAGCAAGTCACCTGGCTTTATGCTTGTGCTGTTTGAAGGCACCCCACTGTATATGTACCATTGATTCAGCAACATTGCTCTCATAGCCAGTACACTACAATTCATGAGGAACAATATGACGCTTTGTCTCCTTATGTTTCACAGCATCTTTCTGTACTCTGTAGCACTGCAGAGCACTCAGCACCATGTGTGGGGACCATTCTAAAGAGCAAAAGCACCAGCCATAGTGTACACATGTGGCACAGGAGGCCACATAATGGAGGTTTGTTTTAGGGCTGTGAGATAAATCAAGCATCTCCCTGTTCATTCTCAACTAGAAACGTGTCCTGCTCCATGTGCAAGTCAAATCATGCGCTCATGAGTGGGGAATGACCTCAAAGGCACATAGCAAGGAAGGATATGGAAGGCTCTAAAGCTTCATCAGAAGGAAACTGCATAGAGTTATAATATTCAAATAATGAAGATTGACTATAAATTTCTTTTTAAAACGTTTCTTTTTTTTATCTTTGGTTTGGTTTGGGTCAACACAGGGGACCTCAGGGTTTACTCCTGGCTCTGTCCTCAGAGGTCACTCCTGGAAGTACTCTGGGAACCATATATGGTGTTAGGGGTTGAAGCCAAGTTGGCCTCTGACAAGGCAAGTGCCTTATTCCCTATCCTATCTGTCAGGTAGATAGGTAGATGGCATTGCCTCTTTTCTTTCACCTACACATTGGTGATATCTTAGAACAATTCATCTGCTCTCTAATGCCATATTCCTATACTGCGTTAAAATTAATTTATTTCAGCAAACTGTAACTAAATAGTAGATCAAGCCAGATTTATGCGATTAAATGCCCTACTATACCATTAACAAAATTAAAATTGTCTCCCTTGATATGATATGAGAATGAAAATTCATTGCTCATGCTTTCTTCCAACTAATGACTACATTTTATATAATTTTCTAGACTGTTTTTTTAGAATTAATATCTTGGACACATTTGAATACTTGTGAATTATAATAGTGAGTTTTGGAGTTGGGTTATTAGACATTCTCTTAAATTTAATAGACAGGATTTAATTACTAGAAAGTGACTATAGCATGACTTGAACATGACCCATTATTAAATGTACTTAATGAGGATATTAGGTTCATTAAAACAATTTTAAAACTTACATTTAAGCTTACTATTGATTTAAGAAAATACAATGATAATTGAACAGGTTATGAATCTGTTCTGTTTTACTCTATATTCTATCTACATTACTAGTTTGAAGAACAGAACCTAAATTACTTTGCATATTTTATATCAGTTAATACAATTTACCTAAAACATTTGTAATGTTCTTTATTTTATAAACTCGTTGTTAATACATTTATAATTAATTTATAAACTCGAGTTTATACATTTATAATTAATGTAAATTCAAGTTTATACATATATAAAATGTATAAAATGTAAATTTATATATTTATAATTAAATGTATAAACACTTGCTTAAAGGTATTTTATTTTGTTTGCAATAACTACATTGAAAATATCTTTGTCTCTACTACTCAAATGAGGAAGCATGCTCAAAATTTGCAAGACTTATTCAATACTTAGGAATAATCTGTCTAATATCACAGAGCAGAAATTATAAATTTTTTTTTGCTTTTTTGGGTCACACCCAGTGATGCTCAGGGGTTACTTACTCCTGGTTCTGTGCGCAGGAATTACTCCTGGCACTGCATGGGGTACCATATGGGATGCCAGGGATCAAACCAGGGTCAGTCTCATGCAAGGCAAACGTCCTACCAGCTTGACTATTGCCCCGGCCCCCAGAGCAGAAATGATCTATCTTTGCACTATAACCTGTCTGTATTTAACAATTTCAGGTTTCTTAAACTGATATTCTTGTCTCTATCTAGCCTTTCATATGCTAAATCCTCTTTCTGAAAGAATCTCAGGGTTGCCCTAGATGTCTCCCCTTCCTCACCATTTTCACTCGGGAATCTGTCCCTCCGTTTTCTCTTCAAACTTCAGCTTCCACTCTGTATCAGTTTCTTCTAAAATGCATGCTTAAAGTTCACACAGGGTGTTTTGTTTTGTCAGTTAATGCCAGGGTGTTGTCTTTTGCTGCTTTGCCGTATGTGTTACACATATACCACTGATTGGCTGTTTTGTGTGTATGTCCAATTGGTGAGGTCAGAATGTCTTTTCACCACTGTATTCCCAGTCCTTCACACTGGCAGATAGTAATGTTTGATAGGGAATGTTTGTAGCTTATATGAATGTCTGTTTCCAGGAGATGAGCAATGCATGTTTTATAGATTTGGCAAATATAAGCATTTTGATAGCTCCTCAGGTGCAAGATATCCTGAAATCTGAAAATCAACTAAAGAGAGGATGTTAGAGAAATGAAGTCTTCCTTAAAATATTATTCTCTAATGTCATTGAGATATACTTGCAGAATAATTGGCAAGAAAAAAAACACAAACCAACAAACTCAAATAAAAAGTGCTTCCAAGAGGAAGAAATAATGAAAATCCAGGATGATTTTTAGTAAAAATACATTTAACTCCACAGCTCATTAGAGTCCCACCCTATAGAGAAGCCGATTTCAAGCCCAGGTATGCAGGTGTTGGCAGCTAAAGTCGCCAGGCTTCTGAGGAGGCGGAGCTGGAGTTCCTTTTCCCACCTTTGTCCCCTCCAGGACACCCAGTGGACCTATCCACAACATGATCTCAGACTGTTGGCCGTGATCCAGAAACACAGATACATAGGGCAGAGCTGCTACGGCTCTCCCGTGGCACTTGGCCACTTTGGCCACGTGGCACAGCAAACTAGTAGAAACCAACCATGTTCTAGGAATTCAGATGGTCAATGCAACAACAGAAGTAGACCAGATTATCCCATAAAAAATCAGAAAAAAAAAGTCATGACTTTATCGCAGGATTTATCACAGGATTGCCATGTATGGGCTGCAATGGTCAATATAATTGGTGCCACCGGAAGGAGCAGGCATGGAGATGGTGGTGGGCGGAAAGGAGTGTCTTTGGTGGTGGGAACACACTGGTGGTGGGATTTGTGTTGGATGATGAATATTAAATTTCAAGAAAAGAAAGAAAAATACACTTATCTAGACTTGCTCTCCCAGGCCAATTTTCTATCCTGGAAACCAATCTAGCTTGTTTGTCCCACATCTCTTATTTATGTGCAGGCTTGCTCTGAAGCCCATGTGCTCCCTTGAACACATATCCCAATTGCTGGTCTCTATGTGTCTTTGCTTTATTCCACTCTAGAGGAGCCCACTGTCTCTCCCATATGTATAACTTCTCTTTTTGCCCCTTCATTTCTTTCTAAGTTCATTCGATAAAACTATCTCACATCACTAAATAAATGAACATTTATCTATTATATGATTGTTAAGACACAATGATTATCAATTTTAATGTTTTATCAATTTTCAAATATTCATCTACTTGCATCTAACAGTTCTTTTCTTGGCAATTGATTCCCTTTTATTTTTTATCATTTAAAATAAATTTGTATTATACCACCGTGATATATACAGTGACAAAGATGTTCATGATTGGTTTCAGTTATAGTGTTCCAGCACCTGTCCCTCCACCAGTGCCCTATTCCCACCACCAATGTCCCCAAATGCCCTCCCACCTCCCCCAGTCTGACTTATATTTAGTTTAGATATTAGTTTAGATATTTCCATGGGTTCATCATACACAAACTCTTCATTGGAAAATGTTATTGGTTTACTTCCATTATCAGGAGCATTTGTTGACCATTTTTGTGCCTGAAGTGACGCATAGGGAGGACACCAACTAAAATCAATGTGGCAGACACAAGTCCTCTTCTCATACTGTAAAGATAGATGCTCAGGAGCTTAATAATAACATGTTCATTATCACAGTTTCCAGAACCGATCCCATTGTAGACATATTTCCAAGCAATGTTCTATTCAAATGTGATAACTGTGTGTTGCTCCTTTCTACACCACTAAAACTGAATGCAAATCAGCTAGGGGATGTGTTCATTCGAACCTATTAGTGCTGCAGGCAGATAAAAACCTTCATTTGTCCTGGTCTCTGTGGCATGTTGATAGCACTGACCAAACACCAATTTGGACTGTGTTCTTTTGTGCAGGAAGGAACAGGAGCAATTTAAATTGCCCTGAAGCAACTTTGATTGTCTTCATTCATGCTCACTTTCTTGGCACTGATTACTTATCTTGCCTCTCCTATTAGCTTCTGTGTGACTTGAGGGATATCGAAATTTAACAACTTGTGTGATCTATCTCATTTGTAAAATGCAACTAATCTACTTACTGTGGCAGTGAGTGGAATTCCTAATCACACCAGGTAACTAATTACTTGAATGACTAGAAACAATTTGCTGCAAATTTGAGTGTTAGACATGAGTTATGTAAAAATTTTTAGTGTAGTGTACAAACAGTTTCATTATGTGCCCTACTGTAGGCAGGACAAAATCCAGTTTGGTATATTGTGTTTTTATCCTCCCAAGAACCTGAGGGTATTTTTCTTTAATTATTTTATATCTTATCCTAAGTAATAATCAAAATATTAAGATGAAGTATCTATATGCTACTTATATAGATCCATGGCAGTTATTCCTCCTGCTTAAATTTATTCATTAGATTTTATCAAGCCCCTTTCTTATAACGAATATTTCTAGCTCCTTTCTCCTTTCTCACTTGTGTCTAGATTGGCTTAAAATAATCACTTTTCTCAGCCTCCCTAGTAACAAGAGTTTGCCCTTGTAACAACAGTTCTAGTTAGGGAAATATTAGCAGAAAACTTCTCAGTGATTCCTGAAATAGTTGGGATTATCTAATAAAATAGAGGCTACTATTTTTTATTTTTCTATGACATTGAAAGAAATCTGCTGAACTCTTGAGGAAAAGACCAATAAAGACAAGATAGAATTTACTAAATCAATGTTAGTGTCTTCATTTTCTACAAAATTATGATAACGTGAGAAAAATTAAATCTTTCTTTAAATCCCCTAAAGTGAATTTATCTTAGTCAATACATATTCTAGAAAAAATATGTGCAATTATATATATATATGTGTGTGTGTGTGTGTGTGTGTATGTATGTGTGTGTATTTATGTGTGTGTTACAAGAAATTTAAGAAAGGTGCAAAATACTAAATTGTGTGAAATATAAGGTTATGTTACCATGTGAGTGAAGATCACTATAAGCAAAAATCTTATAATTGTAAGGAAGTTTAAAATCTTACACCATTTTAATCACACTATGGAAAAATTCCTAGTGGTTAAGAGTCAATTGAACTCTTGTTAAATTAAAAAAAATTAATTAAAGTGCCACGATTTACAAAGTTATTCTTAGTGGGTTTTAGATATACTGTGTTTCAGCACCAAACCCATGGCCGATGTCTTTTCACTGCATTAGGGACCCAGATTCCCTTCCACCCAAATGCACCTCACTCTGCCTGTCTGCTACCTTGACAGACACACTTTTAAGTTGGAAATTGGTTCTTGGAGTTTGGAACTAGTATTATCATTGTTATTGGCTCTGGTTCCGTTATTTAGGTCCACCACTTCTTTATATACCAACAATGCACCCAGATGCCCCTGATCGCTGCTTCCCATTACTTCTTCTCAGTCTCTTCTTCCCTACCTCCTCATTTCATTCCTTCTCTGTCCTTTTATACCCTGTGTTTGGGGTGAAGTTGATCCAGGCATTCCCCCCATGTCAAACATTGTATTCCCTCATCCACTTATCTATGCACTACTATTAGTGAGATCACCCTTTATTTGTCATTCTTCTGGCTTACTTCATTTTAAAAAAACTTACAGTGTCATTCATGTTGCAGAGAATTGCATGATTTGATCATTCCACTGTATATATAATATATATTATCTATCTCTATATATTATCTATCTATCTATCTATCTATCTATCTATCTATCTATCTATCTATCTATCTATCTATCTATCTATCTATCTATCTATCTATCTATCTATCTATCTATCTATCTATCTATCTATCTATCTATCTATCTATCTATCTGAATAAAGAGCCTCAAATCATTCCATCAGGTCATGGGAATGAGGTCTAAAATTGTTACTGGTATTTGGCATATCAAATACAACACAGGTAGCTTGCCAGGCTCTGTCGTGTGGGTGGCATACTCTTGTAGTCATCTCTAAATCCAGCATTTATTGATGAAGCACGCGGCGCAAGCGGCCACGTGAGCAGGGCTGTGATAGGCTGGTCTGCTGGGTGGAGTTCTGACAAGAGGGAAGTCCGGATGTGGAAAATGGAGGCCCTCATGGAGTGGAGGGTCGTCTGGCTTGTTGCAAGGCTCTGCTGGGGTGGCGGGCGAGGGCTAGAACCCACCATCCCTCCTGGGCGCCTCGTGAGCGGCTGGGCACAGGGAGAGCCAGTAGCAGCTCTGCCTCATGCCTGTGAGTCTCTGGATCAGCATACCTGAGCCAGATTTAAAAAAGACTGCTGCAGGGTGAATCTTGATGAGCCGGGCTGTGATAAGCTGGTCTGCTGGGTGGAGTTCTGATGAGAGGGAAGTCCAGATGGAATGGTTTGAGGTTCTTTATGTTCCCGGAGCAAGCAGGTGCCCTTGGGCTCTACTAGCATGAGACAGGACATATAGAGATGTTATTGGTGCCCACTTGAGCCAATCGATGATGAACGGGAAGACAGTGATACAGTGATACAGTGATATGAATATGAATATATACTTACTGCTATATATGGATATCACTATCATTATCTTCCCGTTCATCATCAACTTGCTCGAGCAGGCTCCAGTAATATCTCCATATGTCCTGCCTCATGCTAGTAGAGTCCAAGGGAATCTGCTCTCTCACAATTGTTACTGGTATTTGGAATATCAAATACGACACAGGCAGCTTGCCAGACTTGCCGTGCGGGTGGCATACTCTTGTAGTCACCTCTAAATAATGTATTTTTTGATGAACCGCGTAGTGGTGGGAGCCAGGCTGTGATAGGCTCGTCTGCTGAATGGAGTTCTGATGAGAGGGAGGTCCGGATGTGGAAAATGGCGGCCCTCATGGAGTGTGTGTGTGTGTGTGTGTGTGTGGGGGGTCGTCTGTCTTGTTGTAAGGCTCTGCTGGGGTGGCGGGCCAGGGCTAGAACCTCCCATCCCTCCCGAGTGCCTTATGAGTAATTGGGCACTCACCTTGTGAGTGGCTGGGAGAGCTGGTAGCAGTGCTGCCCCATGTCTGTGAGTCTCTGGATCAGCATACCTGGGCTGGATTGAAAAAAAAAAACTACCACAGGGTAGGTATCGATGATCCGCTGTGAGAGGCTCATCTGCTGGATGGAGTTCTGACGAGAGGGAGGTCCAGATTTGGAAAATGGCAGTCCTCATGGAGTGGCGGGGGTTGTCTGGCTTGTTGCGAGGCTCTGCTACCGTGGCAGGCCTTACATATACTATATCTTCATGATCCATTTATATATTGTTGGAGACCTAGACTGATTCCATACTTTAGCTATTATAGTAAGTGCTACAATAAAAAGTGGTGCGTATTGTAATTGAATGAATGTTTTTGTGTCCTGGATGTTGATACCCAGGAGTGGAATTGCTGGATCATACAGCAGCTCAATTCTTAGTTTACTGAGATACTTCCGTACTGTTTTCCATAAAGGTTGAAACATGCAATATTCGCACCAAAACGAATTAGAGTATGTTTTTCACCACATCCCCACCAACACAGATGAAAACTTATCATCTTCTAACAGGACACTTTCTTTCACTCTATGTCACAGAAAAAGCAAAAAATTTAGCTTCCTTGGGGCTGGTTGCAGAATGAGATTTAATCGCCAGTTGTGTGTTACCAAGATTCTTATTGATAGAATTATTACACTTCTGTAATTTAAAGGACAAAAAATAAATGTGATTACCCAAGTGTCATTTATGAATGCTTTGTAGAACTAGCCATTTTAGAGATTATAAAATGCATGATTTTTTTTTTTTTTTTGCTTTTTGGGTCACACCCGGCAATGATCAGGGGTTACTCCTGGCTCTACACTCAGGAATTACTCCTGGTGGTGATCAGGGAACCATATGGGATGCCGGGGATCAAAACCAGGCCGGCGCAGGCTGGCTGTGTGCAAGGCAAATGCCCTACCCACTGGGCTATTGCTCCGACCCCAGAAAATGCATGATTTTAATACCAACTTTTAAGAAACTTTCAAAATAATCATAATGCTATAAACAAATATCAGTTTTATACACCTTGAAAGTAAGGTCTAGTTGGTAAAATACAAGGATTTTAATGATTGAAAATATGCAAGGCATATGTAAGAAACTATGATACTACCTATGCTTGATGTTTAATTATTAAATAATATTTAAATATGGGTAGTCAAGGTCATTCACTGCTCTTGTAGTTTAATTTCCATATCTGTTTGTAATGTTAATTCTACACCTCTTTACCTTCAGCTACTTGAAAAATTCAACTTCTAATCAGTAAAACAATAGGCAGTTTCCTGATAGCAGTTTCCTTTTTCCTGTGCCTCCTTTTTTTTTTTTTGCTTTTCGAGTCACACCCAGCAATGCTCAGGGGTTTCTCCTCCTGGCTCTTAGCTCAAAGATTACTCCTGGCTGTGCTCAGGGGACCATATGGGGTGCCCAGGATGAAACCCTTGTGGACCTTGTGGAAGGAAAACACCCTACCCACTATGTTATTGCTCCACACCCCCCATCTCTCTTTTTAAAAAAATGTTTTTCATAGCTGCCATAGGTGAATATATTGCCCCACTGATACTGATATTGCCCCACTGATACTGGCAACAGCTAGATATTAGAATATATTTTAGACAATCAGGATGGCATTCTAATGTAAATAAAATGTTTATAAATTAATGAAAAATATCAACAAAACCAAGCGTTTAGTGCTTCTGAGGAAAGGATTGCATTTGACTTTTACCAACATAACACTCGCACCTACTTTGATAGTTGACGCATAATATGCTTTCATGAGTAGTTATTGATTATCAACTTTCAAAATGAAAATGCCATCATTTAATCCTATAGACAAAATTTAATTCAGAATAGATTAACGACATAAGAATGTAATAATAAAACATATAGAATAAAACAGATGATTCACAGCTGATATCAACCTTAGCAATGTATTTGGGTAGTCCACTCTAAAATAAAGGAAAACAAACCCAAAACTAAACAAATGGGACTATCTCAAACTAAAAAGTCTCTTCCCATAAAAATTTACATCAAAAAGGAAAAGATATATTACTAAATGGGAGAAGAGAATTATACATCATATGTTTAGCCAGAAGTTACTATCAAAGATTTCAAAATATCTCAATAAGAAAAGCAACCTGATCAAAACATGGGCAGAAGATCTGAACATCTATTTCTCCACTGAGGATATGTAGATGGTCAAAAGTCACATAAAGCAATGCTCACCATCTCTGATTATTAGAGAAATGCAAATCAAACTACAAAGATATCACTTCACACTTGTAAAAATGGCTATAATCCAAAAGAAACATATTTTGGAGAGAGTTGAGAAGAAAGACATCCTTATACATTGATAAGAATAATAGGTACAGCTATTATGGAAAGCATTTTGAAGATTCCTTAAAATCATAGAAATAAAAATTATCCCATTTCTGGGATAAATATTTACAGAAAAATAAACATTAGTTCGAAGAAACATATATATTATATATATATATATATATATATCAATAGAGAGAGAAAGAGAGAGAAAATGTGTAATTTAGTATTTATTTACTATTTAATTTAGCATCACTCTGCTTTTTTTTTTTTTTTTTTTTTTGCTTTTTTGTGTCACACCGGCGATGCTCAGGGGTTACTCCTGGCTCTGACTCAGGAATTACCCCTGGCGGTGCTCAGGGGACCATATGGGATGCAGGGAATCGAATCCGGGCCGGCACAGGCCGGCCACGTAAAGGCAAACACCCTATCCGCTGGGCTATCGCTCCGGCCCCCATCACACTGTTTTTGGCAGAAGAACTGTTCCTCAGAACATGTGATAAAAAGAGACTTTGGTGGCATTGGTGTCCTTGTCAACACGAACATGGCCGCGAACATTGATTCATTTGAATGCCTAACAAACCAGATAGGATGATTACACTTGAAGAAATGTGGCCCACTGCCAGCAGTTTCTATCTTCGTTGTCTACGCACCAACATCCACATACAAGGAAGAAACAAGAAATTTTACATGGAACTGGAAGAGTTCTATAAAAAAGATCACACCTTCTACAAGATCATAGTCGGTGATTTTAATGCCAAGATAGGACCGAGAAGATCGGCTGAAGAACTCCACATCGGGACACATGGCCTAGAATGGAATGAACAGGGTGAGAGACTATCGGAGTTCATCATGTCCACCAAGACCATTCATGGGAACTCACAGTTCCAGAAGGCTGAATCGAAACTTTGGTCATGGGGAATCTCCTGGTGGACAGTTCCACAATGAAATTGACCACATCATCTTCAATCTACGGTTTTGTCTGACTGATGTTGCTGTCGTCCCAAAATTCCAAACAGGATCAGACCACCGCCTCCTTCGTGCACAATTCTACTTCACGCAATGGGGAGAAAAGGCTGCAAAGTTTAAGAAGAGAACTCCCAGAACGACCACCAACTGGGAACTCTTTGGCACCACTGCGGCAACATGGGAAGATACCATCATTGATGACATCAATGAAGAATACAACCGACTGGTTCAGCACCTCCATGATTGTGCGAAGAATGCCGAGAGAGAAAAATCCACAAAAGGACGACTGTCTTTAAAAACTCTCGAGCTCATTCGCTAATCGGACAAGGCATGATCGACAAGCAACCAAATGCTAACATCCAAGCTTGCAAAGCAGTGCATAGAAGCAATAAAGACCTCAAGAGAGAAGAGCAGAAATACTGGAAGATGCAGCAGAAGCCAGGAAAAGCATTATCAACGCCCACCTGTTCCTTCGCCAACTATAAGACCAAGATGACTGCCCTCTGATGCCCTGATGGATCTATTACATCTTCCAGAAAGGCAATAGAGAAGATTATCCATGACTTCTACTCAGATCTCTTTGATAGCCACGTCCACCTGCCCACATACCAAATTCCACAGGATGGATATGTTGTTCTCAACACTCTCCCTTCTGAAATCCAACATGCCATTTCATCAGTAAAGAAGCGAACAGCACCAGGCCCAGACAAAGTCAGATCCGAACACCTGAAGAATCTGCCTTCAGTACTCATCAATACACTGGCTGGGATCTTCACACACTACCTGTCCGAATGCAAGGTGTCCTCCCAATGGAAAACCAGCAGGATAGTTCTACTGTTCAAGAAGGGAGACTTCCATGACATTGACTACTGTCACCCCATCTGCCTGCTGTCTGTCATCTACAAGTGTTCACTCGAGTCATCCTGAACAGGATTGGTAGAACATTAGATGAAGGCAACCATGTGAGCAAGCTGGCTTCTGAAAAGGATTCAGCACAATCGACCATATCCACACAGTAACCAAGCTCATTGAAGTTTGTAGGGAGTACAAGATGCCGCTCTGTCTCACGTTCTTTGATTTAAAGAAATTTGATTCTGTGGAGATTAAAGCGGTCATCGAAGCCCTAGCTAAACAGGGTGTTCAAACCCAATACATCAAGATCTTTCATGAGCTCTATTACAGATTCACCACCAGGATCTCACCATTCTACAAAGAAGTGATGATCGATGTCAGAGGGGTTCAGAAGGGTTATACTATTTCACCAAAACTCTTCAGCACCACCCTCGAGAACATCATGCAACAATTAGAATGGGAAGGAATGGGAGTGAAGATAGACAGTCGGCAACTACACCACCTCCGCTTTGCTGATGACATTGTTCTAATAACACCAAACATTAGCTAAGCGGCACAAATGCTGGCTGACTTCGACCGAGAATGTGGAAAGATAGGTCTACAGCTGAATCTAAAGAAAACTATGTTCATGAAAAATGAACTAGTTCCAGAGATCCCATTCACTCTCAATGGAACAAGCATTTCTTATTGCAGCAGTTATGTGTACCTAGGTCGAGAAATCAACCTGATGAACGATCTAAAACCTGAGCTGTGCAGGACGAAGAGAGCAGCATGGAATGCCTTCAAAGCATCAAAGAAATAGCTAAAAAGACAAAAAACCTCCGGCTCTGGGCATATCTCTTCGACTCTACCATTCTCCCTGCATTAACATAAGCCTCAGAAAGCAGGGGCCTACGAAAGCAGGATGAGAATGTTATTTGGGTCTTCCAAAGAGGAATTGAAAGAGCTATGCTTGGAATATCATGCCTCACTCAAGTAAAAGAAGGAATCCGGGCTTCGACCTTCGTCACTGTTCCACAGTCAGGGACTCTGTCTCGTTTGCCGAGGCATCAAAAATCAGATGGGCTGGACATATAATGTGATTTGGAGATGACCACTGGACTAGAGCCATTACCAACTGAATCCCTCAGGATGTCAAAAGATCACGTGGCCGCCCACCTACAAAATGGTCAGACTTCTTTGTCAAGACCCTGAACAAACAGTTTGAGGCTCTTTGTATTTCTGAAGAATCAGATGCCATTGGGCTACACTGGCACGTGATAGGGTCCAATGGAAATATTACTGGTGCCTTCTCCAGCAAATCGACGAATAACGGGATGTCAAGTGATCAAGTGACTAAGAGCTGGAATAAGACTCAGGGACACTTTAACAAATGGTTGTATAAAAAGGTGTGCTATGTTGGGGCCCGAGCGATAGCATAGTGGGTAGGGCATTTGCCTTGTGCGCAGCCGACTCAATTTCAATCCTTGGTATCCCGTCAGGTCCCTGAGCACTGCCAAAAATAATTCCTGAGCAAAGAGCCAGGTATAGCTCCTGAGCATTGTCAACGAGACCAAAAAAGGGGAAAAAAAGTGCTATGTACACACAATGGAATATTATTCAACTAAAAAGATGAACTCCTACTATTTGTAACTGTATGAGTAGGCCTAAGAGAGTATTATGCTAGTAAAATAAGTCAAATGGGAAAAAATACCATATGGTTTCTCTAATATGTGGTATATATAGAGAAGTCAAACAGATAAATAAAACAAATGTTTAGACTATGAGACCATTAAGGGATTCCTGGAAATGAAGAATCATGCCACCGAAAGGTAAAAAGCTGTGAGAGAGGAGAAAATTGAGCTTTAGGAGGGACTAAACCAGATTCCTATTACAAAATAATACTTCTTGCACATATTTTTGTATTTATCAGTATGAATCAACTATCCCAAGAACTAAGATTTTATATGTATGCTACACGAAACTGAACCCCCTTTTTTTGCTCTTTTGTTTTTCAGGTTTTTCAGCAAAAGGTTTTCCTCAATAAGAGATCTAAATTTCTGCCTATGGGAATCTAAAGTCTTAAAAAAATCAACATTTAAAATTTTCATTATTATTGAAAAACCTTCCAAAGTTCATCCAAGTATCTAAATTGATATTAATATAGTGAGTAGCCATTTAGAAAAAAAAATTAAAAACAAAAAATTGGCTGTTCTTTAATTCATTTTTCTATTTTGTTATACTGCAAGAGTCATCGTTCTTGCAGACCTTTATAATTTAGCTATATATCGTTTCATTAAAAGCTACAAATACACTAAATTTTATAGTTTAATATCAGCATAAGTGGCTTAAGTTATACATATCTTTTCATAACCTGGCTTTCTTATTCAATCTTAAAGGTTTTATATCTTTAGGTACATCTATGTTTATATGATAGATGCATGAATTACTGACTTGACTGTGGAAAAGTAGTCAATTATAAATCAACCATTTATTTTCAATTAAAATGTAAATTACTTTCATGAATTAGTATTAATTAAAATTTGTCTTTTGAATAATCAGCAGTTCAAAAATATTGGCATACAGTCTCATATATAACTTTGTTATTATTCTGTTGTGTGGGGTTAGGACCACACTTAATACTGCTTAAGGTTAATTCCCTGCTCTAAGCTTAGGGATCATTCCTGTCGGAACACAAGGGACCATGTAGAGTTCCAGGAATTGAAATGGACTGACTATCAATAAGGCAAGAGCCTTGCAGTACTATTCTTCAGGACCCAGAACTAACTTTGTTAATCTAATGGGAGTGAACTTTTGATCCATATTTTGGTGTTTACTAGTTAATTGATGCTTAAATTCAGTCTATGTTTCCACTAAAACTTCTATAATTTAATTGATATGAAAGCTTATTGTAAACAAAAGTAAACAAAATCATCACTTGATCACTTGATCACTTGAATCCTGTTACTCATCGATTTGCTCGAGCGGGCGCCAGTAACATTTCCATTGGACCCTATCACGTGCCAATGTAGCCCAATGGCATCTGGTTGATTCAGGAATATGAAGAGCCTCAAACCGTTCCTTCAGGGTCTTAACAAGGAAGTCTGACCATCTTGTAGGTGGGCGGCCACGTGATCTTTTGACATCCCGTGGAATCCAGTCGGTAACGGCTCTAGTCCAACGGTTGTCTCCAAATCGCATTACATGTCCAGCCCATCTGATTTTCGATGCCTTGGCAAACGAGACAGCGTCCCTGATTCTGGAATAGCGACGGAGGTCAGAACTCCGGATTCCTTCTCTCACTTGAGTGAGGCGTGATATTCCAAGCATAGCTCTTTCGATGCCTCTCTGGGAGACCCGAATAGCATTCTCATCCTGCTTTCGTAGGGCCCAGGTCTCTGAGGCGTATGTTAATGCAGGGAGAACGGTGGAGTCGAAGAGATGTGCCCGGAGCCGGAGGTTCTTTGTCCTTTTAGCTATTTCTTCGATGCCTTTGAAGGCATTCCATGCCGCTCTCTTCCTCCCTGCGCAGCTCAGGTTTTAGGTCATTCATCATGTTGACTTCTCGACCTAGGTACACATAACTGCTGCATTCAGAGATGTTTGTTCCATTGAGAAAGAATGGGGCCTCTGGAACTAGTTCATTTCTCATGAACATAGTTTTCTTCAGATTCAGCTGTAGACGTACCTTTCCACATTCTCGGTCAAAGTCAGCCAGCATTTGTGCCGCTTGGCTAATGTTTGGTGTTATTAGAACGATGTCATCAGCGAAGCGGAGGTGGTGTAGTTGCCGACCATCTATCTTCACTCCCATTCCTTCCCATTCTAATTGTCTCATGATGTACTCGAGGGTGGCACTGAAGAGTTTTGGTGAGATGGTATCACCCTGTCGAACCCCTCTTTTGACATCAATGATCACTTCTTTGTAGAATGGTGAGATACTGGTGGTGAATCCATAATACAGCTCACGAAGGATCTTGATGTATTGGGTTTGAACACCCTGTTTGACTAGGGCTTCGATGACTGCTTCAGTTTCCACAGAATCAAAGGCTTTCTGTAAATCAATGAACGTGAGACAGAGCGGCATCTTGTACTCCCTACAAACTTCAATGAGCTTGGTTACTGTGTGGATATGGTCGATTGTGCTGAATCCTTTCCGGAAACCTGCTTGCTCGCATGGTTGACCTTCATCTAGTGTTCTGCTAATCCTGTTCAGGATGACTCATGTAAACAACTTGTAGATGACAGACAACAGGCAGATGGGGCGATAGTTGCCGATGTCATGAATGTCTCCCTTCTTGAACAGTAGAACTGTCCTGCTGGTTTTCCATTGGGAGGGCACCTTGCATTCGGACAGGTAGCGTGTGAAGAGCCGAGCTAGTGTATTGATGAGCACCGATGGCAGATTCCTCAGATGTTCGGGTCTGACTTTGTCTGGGCCTGGTGTTGTTCCCTTCTTTACCGATGAGATGGCATGTCTTATTTCAGAAGGGAGAACGTTGGGAATGACGTATCCATCCTGTGGAATTTGGTATGTGGGCAGGTGGATGTGGCTATCAAAAAGATTTGAGTAGAAGTCCTGGATAATCTTCTCCATTGCCTTTCTGGAAGATGTGATAGATCCATCAGGGCGTCGGAGGGCAGTCATCTTGGTCTTATAGTTGGCGAAGGACAGGCGGGCAGTGCGAATACTTTTCCCGGCTTCTGCTGCATCTTCCAGTATTTCTGCTCTTCTGTCTTTGAGGTCTGCTTTTATCGCTTCTCTGCACTGTTTAGCAAGCTTGGACGTTAGCATTTGGTCTCCTGAGGCTCGCGCCTTGCCACGTTGGCGAATGAGCTCGAGAGTTTCTGAAGACAAGCGTCCTTTTGTGTTTTTCTCTCTCTCGGCATTCTTCGCACAATCATGGAGGTGCTGAACCAGTCGGTTGTATTCTTCATCGATGTCATCAATGATGGTATCTTCCCATGTTGCCGCAATGGTGCTAAAGAGTTCCCAGTTGGTGGTCGTTCTGGGAGTTCTCTTCTTAAACTTTGCAGCCTTTTCTCCCCGTTGCGGGAAGTAGAATTTTGCACGAAGGAGACGGTGGTCCGATCCTGTCTGGAATTTGGGGACGACAGCAACATCGGTCAGACAAAACCGTCGATTGAAGATGATGTGGTCGATTTCATTGTGGAACTGTCCGCCAGGAGATTCCCATGTCCAACGTTTCGCTTCAGCCTTCTGAAACTGTGAGTTCCCATGAATAGTCTTGGTGGACATGATGAACTCAGATAGTCTCTCACCCTGTTCGTTCCATTCTAGGCCATGGGTCCCGATGTGGAGTTCTTCAGCCGATCTTCTCGGTCCTATCTTGGCATTAAAATCACCGACTATGATCTTGTAGAAGGTGTGATCTTTTTATAGAACTCCTCCAATTCCATGTAGAATTTCTCAATTTCATCTTCTTTGTATGTGGATGTTGGTGCATAGACAATGAAGATAGAAATTGCTGGCAGTGGGCCACATCTCCTCAAGTGTAATCGTCCTATTCGGTTTGTTAGGCATTCAAATGAATCAATGTTGACAGCCATGTTCGTGTTGACAAGGACACCAATGCCACCGCCGCCTCTTTCATCACATGTTCCAAGGAACAATTCTTCTCCGGTGTCAAATACAGCATGATGCGACTGGCGCCTCCTCGTCTCAGTCAGACCAATGATGTCGTACTTGATCTTTCTTGCTTGCAGCATCAGATCCTCAATATATGCTTCCGTTGCCAGTGTACGTGCATTGAAAGTACAGACAGTCATTTTAGTCCTTCTTCGTTTTGGCAGCCTAGGACAGCCGTGAAATTTTATCAGGCACTGCTTGTTTGCCTTTCTTACTGCTGCCGTATTAAGGGCTCTTTCGGGGTCAGGAAAATAAACATTTTTGTTACTGGGTTTGGCATATCGAACACGCATCGGACAGCTTGCCAGGCTCTGCCATGCGGGCACTATATTCTCATTGCTTTGTGGGGCTCTCTCAGAGGGTGGGTAGAATATTTGTGGTAGTTTGGGGGTAAATTAGTGCGACGCAGCGCGCCGCGCTGCAACGGGAAAGCTGGTTTCTGCTCTGCCGGGTGTACCTGTGTCTGAGGCTCAAGCATTCCTGGGTTTGAAATACTCTCCTCTGAAGGGCGGGTCTCTGCAGGGCGGGTCCTTGTAGGCTGGGTTTCTGACAAGCTGGGCTGGAGACTGGATTAATCTGTGGGCTGGAGAGTGGATTAATATGCTGGGGGTAGATCTTACCAGCTGCAGAGTGTGGATTGTGACACAGATCGCTGCCAGCAAGGTGTGGGAGTTTCTCTGGCCTCCTCCGAGGCTCCATCGGGATGGTGGACTCAGGTCCGAAGTTGCTCTCGTGGTCCATGGAGTGCAGGGGGTTCAACGGGGAAAGCTGGTTTCTGCTTTGCCGGGTGTACCTGTGTCATACAAAATCATAGTAAAGCATTTCTCAAATAGCAATGCTTTTCCTATATTCAATGCTGGAGATCAGAGGTGACTACAAGAGTATCCCCCCGCACGGCAGAGCCTGTTAAGCTACCCGTGTCGTATTTGATATGCCAAACACCAGTAACAGTTATGGACCTCATTCCCATGACCTGATGGAATGGTTTGAAGCTCTTTATGTTCTTGGAGCAAGCCGATGCCCTTGGGCTCTACTAGCATGAGACAGGACATATGGAGATGTTACTGGTGCCCACTCGAGCAAATCAATGATGAACGGGAAGACAGTGATACAGTGAAGCTTTTTCAAATAGGTACAATTGGGTTTATTCCCGTTTAGGAATTAGATATTAGATATTTTCTTCTTCTAACTAATTATAATCCAGCTATAACACAAGCAAATACAGAGTAGAATGAAATATTATGAGTGCAATAGCTACACTTACACACAGGAAGGTATTTCTTATACTAAAATATCAAAGTTTAATATCTGTGCTTTTTACATCACAGATATTTTTTACTGTCCACCCCTTTTTATATAGGGTTGCTTTTCCAGTATAGTGTTAGATTGTAAGTTTTATTTCTCCTCTTTACCTTTTTTAATTTTAGTATTTTACATTACTAAATTAGCAAACTTTCCTTAACAGACTCAATATAGAAATCAGTTGATTTAGTAGAAAACCTGAGTTTTCCAGCTCCTCCCATTAGTCTCAGAAAGTTATGTAAGGTTGAAATTTCTTTCTTAAATGATTAGTGTGAAGGTAGGTTTAATTATAAACTATATGCCTTTAATAATCTTAGGAATATTCAAATTTTTTCTTCTCTAGTTTTATAGGTTCTATTTTACATAGAAGCTGTTTCAAGTTTATGTGCATAAAACTTTTAAAACTTCAATGCTTTTAATGTGCTCGATTTCTGGGGGGCATTCTTATTCTCATTCTTGTTATTGTTTCTTCCTCCATTTTGAGGAGTCATAAGACATTTTAGATTATGTTGGTCTTTCAAAGAACCAATTTCCAGCATTATTAATTTTCTCTAATCTGTGCTTGCTTGTGGCTTTACTTAATTTCTCCAATTAATCCATTCTCTTTGCAAGTTTACAAATTTCTGTATTTTCAAAAGTTTAATCACTTGTATCACTTGTCTTCCCATTGTTCACTGATTTGCTCAAGAGGGCACCAGTAACATCTCCATACATCCTGTCAAATACTGGTGTAGCCCAAGGGCATCTGCTCGGTCCAGGAACATAAAGAGCCTCAAGTCATTCCATCAGGTCATTCACCCAGCTCTGCCTAGCTAGTTTATACAGCTATTCTATAAGAGAGGGGAAGTAGCAACTGCAAGTGATCAATACACAAACCAAAGTCTCCTTATGTGTCAAGAAAAGGGCCTGGACTACCTGCTGAACACCTGAAGGTCAGGGACTGAGGAGGGCTAGAGCAGGCCAGGGAGAAGAAATGTGAGGGAAAGGTTTCCCTGGGTGCCTAGCAATTTTATACAAAACTCCTGTAACTTTTTATGAGAGAGAGAGAGAAAAAGTGTGTGTGTGGGGGTGATGGTAGGGGGATGGTACTTGCCATACCACCATTGCTTCTGGCTCATTCCTGCCTCTGTACTCAGTCATCTCTCTAGGTGGTACTCAGAGGACCATAGGTATCACTTGTATCACTTGTCTTCCCATTGTTCGTCAATTTGCTCAAGTAGGCACCAGTAACATCCCCATATGTCCTGTCACATGCTAGTGTAGCCCAAGGACATCTGCTTGCTCCAGGAACACAAAGAGCCTCAAACCATTCCATCAGGTCATGGGAATGAGGTCTATAATTGTTACTGGTATTTGGAATATCAAATACGACACGGGTAGCTTGCCAGGCTCTGCTGTGTGGGTGGTATACTCTAGTAGTCGCCTCTCATCTCGTGCATTTATTGATGAACCTGGGCTGGACTAAAAAAGACTGCTGTAGGGTGGGTCTCTGACGAGCTGGGCTTGTGATCAGCTCTTCTGCTGGGTGGAGCTCTGACGAACTGGGGAGTCCAGATGTGAAAAATGGCCACCCTCATGGTGTGGAGGTTCCTCTGGCTTCTTGCGAGACTCTGCTAGGGTGGCGGGCCCGGACTTGAACCTGCCTTCCCTCCTGAGCACCTTGTGATCAGCTGGGCACAAGGAGAGCTGGTAGTAGCTCTTCCCCATGTATGTGAGTTTAATATGCTTTTCTTCAATATGCGTGTATTCAAAAGATTAATATGCTTTTCTTTTCTTCATTTCTTTAAGTGGATGCTTGATTATTGGTTTTCACTCATTTTAATTAATTCATCAATTTATGACTATACATTGCTTACACATTTGGCTGTAATCAAGTTTACTTATGAATAAATACAAATTATTCATGTCTAACAAATGTCTAACAAATTTTGGCATGTAGATGAATTTTTTATATTTTTCTTTTAAAATATATTTCTATTTGCATTTCTATTTCCTCTTAAACCATGAATTCATTAGAAATTTTTCTGAATTTATAAACATCTGGAAAGTTTTTCTACTAATGATTTCTTGTGAAGTAAATTGTAAATATTCCATGTATATTTGTGTATAATGTATTTGTCACAGCTGTTCTATATATATATATATATAAATAATACATTTACATATAATGTACTAGACTTCATTTTCCAGTGTTATATAAATATAAATAATATATTTTTGTATTTTATTATTAAATAACTTATACTCTTTTTTTTTTTTTAATAACTTATACTCTTGCTGATTTTATTGGTTCTTTAATTAGTGTAGGTTGCATAAAAATCTCTCCGTGAACATAAATTATCAACTTTTGCTTATTATAATGTCAATGTTTTCTTAGCTTTTCTGTAGTGGTATTATTAGTTCCATAAATTACAAGATGATTCCGAGATGGAGTTCAGACTCTCTTGAGACCTGTCTACCCCTGATGTGCCCTGAAATGTCTCCTTTAAGCACCCTTTGCTTAAACCTTGATCATAATTTTTCTCTTAACCCAAAAAAGACTATCAAAGGACTCTTCAGTGATTCTGGTTCTTTTTTAGTCTAGTAGGTGACCCTAATAAAAGTCAACTCAAAGGCTACACTAAGTTTTCTGAGCATTTTTATACCAGATCTTGCCCTCCAATTTTTTTTTACTATCTTGTTATTTTCACCAATACCTTTACTTGACCTTCTTGGTATTTGGGAATGATTTTAAATCTGTTTTCATTTATAGAAATTACTGAGTTGTATCAATTCAGATTAGTAAATTTGTTTCATATTTCTCAAGTGTTTCTTTTTCACTCAGTTTGATTTTGTATAGTTATATTTTCTTACGCTTAACTATATTTTATAGTTTTATCTTTGTAAAAGGACCCCAACACTGAGGCGATAAATATTCATCTCATAATTTCTGTTTCATACTTAGTTTGGCTTGGAGTTGATTTCCACTTAAATTTTAAGTTCACATTGGAGCCAGAGCGATAGTCCAGCAGGTAGGGCTTTTGCCTTGCGCGGCCGGTGTGTGCCAACCTTGGTTCGATCCCCGGCATCCCATATGGTCCCCAGAGCACCGCCAGGAGTAATTCCTGAGTGCAGAGCCAGGAGGAGCCCCTGAGCATTGCCGGGTGTGACCCAAAAAAAAAGCAAAAAAAATTTTAAAGTTCACATTGAATATACTTGGAAATAAATAGGTATTTAATTCACCAAAATATAAATATTCCAACATCATTAATCTTTTTACTCTCTCTTTTATGTAAAATACCAACTTTATTTGTATATTGTTTTGTATTTCATTCTATATTTTACAAGCACCATAATTTGATTTATATCACAGTTAATGTATTCGGAGTATGACACTTTTAGGATTTTCTCTTTTAAACACATGTTTCATTGATAACAGAATAACAAGGAAGTAACCTTTCAAGAGGAAAGATACCTCCTCTTACCCTTCCTTTGAGCATCATTTCAGCTAATTAAAAATGACAATTTCATTAAATAAAGGGAATATTGACTAAGAATAAGGAGAAACTTGTTTGTTGATGATGCTACTGGCCCCAGACATGAGGCAGAGCTGCTACTGGCTCTCACTGTGCCCAGCCGCTCATGAGGTGCCCGGGAGGGATGGCAGGTTCTAGCCCTGGCCCGCCACCCCAGCAGAGCCTCACAACAAGCCAGACAACCCCCCCACTCTATGAGGACCTCAATTTCCACATCTGGACTTCCCCCTCGTCAGAACTCCACCCAGCAGACCAGCCTATCACAGCCCGGCTCACGCGTCCACACAGTTCATCAATAAATGCTGGATTTTGAGATGACTACAAGAGTATGCTACCCGCATGGCAGAGCCTGGCAAGCTACCCGTGTCATATTTGATATGCCAGATACCAGTAACAATTATAGACCTCATTCCCATGACCTGATGGAATGGTTTGAGACTCTTTATGTTCCTGGAGCAAGCAGGTGCCCTTGGGCTCTACTTGCATGAGACAGGTCATATGGAGATGTTACTGGTGCCCGCTTGAGCAAATCGACGATGAACGGGAAGACAGTGATACAGACAGTGATGGTAACATCAATGTTGAAAATCCAGATTAGTCACTATCAACCAAAAATTCTGGACCCAAGAAGCAATTATAGCTTGGTTGTAGGATACGTCTTCAGTGCACAAAATCAGCTATGTCCTAGAGAGCTACAGTGATGAACTAGAGTCTCAAGCTAAAATCATGATGCCACTTACATTAACTGTCAAAAAATGAAATATTTGGACATAAAATTCTAGTCAAATATACGGCAGCTCTGTGTAAGGCAAAGCAAAGAATATGGAAGCTCTGTCTAAAAATGGGAAACTAGAAAATACTGGTAGTGAAATGAAAGAACTAAATAAATGAAAACATTCATGTTATTGAATTGAAGACCCAATATTATGAAGATATCAAATGTTCTTGACTTAATTTATAGGTTCTTTCCAATCTCAGTCAAAATTCCAGCAATTTTTTTTTTGTATTTCAACACCTTTATCTAAAGTTTACTTGGAAAGACTGAAAATCTAGTATGAACAGCAAAATTTCAGAAAAAAAAATTGAACAAAACTAGAGGAATCACAATACCTAGATTCTAACTTACTACAAAACTATAGTAATCAGGTTGATATGGTGTTGATGAATGAGTAAATAAATAGATCAACAGAACAAAACAGATTCTTCTAATACTTATCTTTTACAAAGAAATAAGGGAACCATTGTCTTTAAAAATATTACTGAAGGAACATGCAAAAAAGGTTAACATAGACATAAGATTTTCTAAGAGTTTAATACAAAACCGGTTATATGCCTGTAACTTCCAATAAATTCCAAGATAATGCAGTAGCCCATTCATTTTATTCCTGGCTTTCTGACTGTCTCAGAGAGTTTATATTTCTATAACTCAAATTTTGTAAGTATTGAAATTCCTGCGAGTTTTTCCAGGTACTTCACACTTCTCATCTACAGAAACACTGCCTTGTAGTTATAAAAATGATTTCTGAATTTGAGATGATTCTGATGCTTTGGAGGTGCAGGTGGTATTTCTATGCTTTTGATATCATTGTGAGCAAAGATTCAGAATCGCTAACATCCTCTATTCATTTTCCTTCTTTCCCTTCTGCATAAAACTCTAGAGAGAGATGTTAGCAAAAACCCATAGCCAAACAGGGAGAGAAGAGCGTGTTTGTTACTAATGTTAGGCTGGCAGAATTAATCCTCAACAAAAGGAGATTAATCTAGGTGTTAGACATTTAGTCTTCTGCCACCTCCATCTCTGAAGCTCTAATCTCGACTTTCGTATCTCACTACACTCCGGCTGGCTGCTTGCTGAAGAATCAACCCCATAATCAGCCTCCTCAGCATGTTCACAGTCTATTTTTGACTCTGTAGCTGAACAGGGTTCATCTTAATCTTAAATCAGATCGTGTCTATCTCCCTACTCAAGTCACTCCAGAGGGTTCATGTTGACCTGAGGTTAAGATCCAAAACCTTTATCATGACTTACAAGATTTCTCGTTGATCTGATTCAAATACAGACTCTTTTCCCTTTCTTTATTATTGCCCTTCTATTTGCACAAGGCGGTCTGAATCTTGTTTAGATTTTCCTATAAAATGTGTTCTCTCTAACCTTACTGGCTTTTTCCAGTCTCTTGCTTCCGGCTATGATTCCAGACATTTCTCGCTATAATTTTCTTTTTCACTTCAATCCCCAGGAATGGCCAGTAATAAGAGTGCCATAATAGCCAGGACCTAGCTCCACTCCCAGCACTTACACCACACTATGTTCAGCTCCCCGGGTACTCTAATGCCCTCCATGCTACATTTTGAGCTGTGATAGAACATGAAACAGTTTGCACCCCACCCCGGGCCCCAATACTGAGTACAGTATCTGGAATGTTATATGGTCTATAAATATTTGTTGAATTGATAACAAACCTAGTGCCACTTACAAATTTTATAGCATTCAGTGTTATTTTGTGTACTTTTGATTTAATATACCTGGTATAAAAATTCCACTTTTTATTTTTTACTATTACATCTTTGAATACTCTAATTTATATCTTGATTTATATTTTATTATTATTTTTCTTTAGGTCGCCCCGTCTATTACGTGATAACTAGTTGGGTTATTTTTATGAATGATTTATTAAGTTTTTTGCTCCCTAGAAACTCCACCTAAGCAAAAATTCTGCCCACCCTTGTTTTCACTGGAGATCAATAACCAAAATAGTCCACATAGAAGGAATTTGTGAATAAAAACATAGCCAAAAGAGTTTTTATGTATAAAGTTTTAACTGTTTTATTTTTAGGTCAACTTCAGTTACTTTATTATAAAATAATTGATTTTCCCTTTTTTCCCCTTGTTTGAATACTTCAAATTCATTGTAATATATTCCCCAAGTGAGCTATTTACAGCTCATGATCTTAAACACTGAATGGGGGATTTTTTGTGAGATCATATCTTTGAAATATTTTTAAGTTTTCCGTTCTTACTTAAGCATAAAAGTTTTTTGGAAGTTACTATGCCTGTCATGCAGGTATGAAGCCAATGGTAATATGGGCATTAAATTTCATTCCTTATTAATTTTTTTGATCACGTGGCTGCCCAACTACAAGATGGTCAGACTTCCTTGTCAAGACCCTGAAGGAACGGTTTGAGGCTCTTCATATTCCTGAATCAACCAGATGCCATTGGGCTACATTGGCACATGATAGGGTCCAATGGAAATGTTACTGGCGCCCGTTCGAGCAAATCGATGAATAACGGATTCAAGTGATCAAGTGATTAAATTAATTTTTTGCTTACTTTTAATAGGAAATCTTTTTTTAAAAAAAATATTTGTATCATCTATTACTATCCTCTAAGTTTTATTGCAAGAGAGATAGGCTAAGGGTTCAAGGGTGTGTTTCTCTTGCTGCCCTCCAGTTCAATGCCCAGTACCCGTTCATCATCGACTTGCTCGAGTGGGCACCAATAACATCTCCATATGTCCTGTCCTATGCTAGTAGAGCCCAAGGGCATCTGCTTGCTACAGGAACATAAAGAACCTCAAACCATTACATCAGGTCATGGGAATGAGGTCTATAATTGTTACTGGTATTTGGCATATCAAATACAACATGGGAGGCTTGCCAGGCTCTGCCATGCGGGTGGCATACTCTTATAGTCACCTCTAAATCCAGCATTTATTGATCAACCGTGCGGCAGTAAGCAGCAGCAAGCGGCCACGTGAGCCGGGCTGTGATAGGCTGGTCTGATGGGTGGAGTTCTGACGAGAGGGAAGTCCAGATGTGGTAAATGGTGGCCCTCATGTAGGGGGCGTCTGGCTTGTTGTCAGGCTCTGCTGGGGTGGCGAGCCAGGGCTAGAACCTGCCATCCCTCCTAGGTGCCTCTTGAGCTGCTGGGCACTGGGAGAGCCGGTAGCAGCTCTGCCCCATGTCTGTGATAAGTAAAGCATTTTAAAACCTGCACCAGATTCCTGAGTTTTCATCCATTCCCTGCCGGCTTCAGAGGTGAAGGGAACTCGCTTCCCTGGTACTGTTGAGGACCCCAGCGGCTCCCCAACAGAGTGCCGGTAGTCCATTACATATTCATTACGTTGTCTGCAAAGAGATTTAAGATTCATTTTCTCTTCAAAATATTCCAAGTAAATTTTTTTTAAATCTTTTTTCCATGAGCCCAGATGTTCCATTACAAGGTTTCAGCTATGTTCTAAATCTTAAAATATCTCTTGGTTGTTGAAGAACTGTGTTCTACTTACCCAATTCTGTACCTTTCTGTGTGTTTTCTGGTTGAGAGGAAAACATAAATCTCCTACTCTACCAATCAAAGCACTGCTTCAAATGGCGCTCGGTAGTTTCTTCTTACTTATGCAGTCTCAATTACACTTTTCTTTCATAACTTAGTTGCTATTTCTGTGACGACTTTCTTAAAACACTATGTAAATAGTATAATTCAGCCACTATCATCTTAGCTTCTAGTAACGTGGAAGGTTAGAGTTTTCAAGTTTCAAAAATGGGGGATAAGAAACCAGTGTATCAAAAAGTATGCAGCTTCAGATTGACAGAGGTAGAAAAGAATATTTGACTAGAGAAAAAAAATAGGATTTGGGAATGGGAAGTGTCTAACATTCAAGAAATTATAGATAAGATTTATGTTTTCTTTAAAATGAGTGAGCGTAATTAATCTGAGTTACTAAATGACTGAAAGGAGAATTATATTAGAATGTCTTTGCAATACCTGGGAAATATCTTGCAAAATAATTGTTTCGATGCATTGAGTTAATAGTGCAAGACAGTATTCTTAGAATCATAAGACTCTAAACCACATGGTGAAATTAAGATTGTAAAAGCAGAAATCGAGCCAGAGAGCTTGCACTGTAGGTAGGGTGCTTCCATTGCATAGAGCTGACATAGGTTTGATTCCCAACACTACATATCGTCCCTTGAGCAACACCAGAAGTGACCCCTGATGATAGTGCTTGGAGTCAGTCATTAGCACTGCTGGGTGTGACCTCAAAACAAACAAAAGTAGAAACAATAACTAATATCTATAGAATGGGTAACCTAATTTGATTTTTTTGATAAAAATTTTACCTATTTTGTGTGTGTACATGTGAAATACTAATGAAGGGAATTAGAAGTCTGTTCTATAATTTTACCAGCAAAATTATAGTGCATTTTATTCCACTTCTGAATTTAAGCGCTAACAATACAGAATTATCTCGTATAATATTTATGCAGTATAACAATCCAGTATAATTTTTTCATAGACAAAAAGTAAACTTGATAGTGCATATGTCTAAATTGACAATGTTTATTCAGTATCTCTGAAATCGGTGTTAATAAGGAAATACCAAAATAAATAGGCCTTAGGCTAGCTCAGTGATAGAGTGCTTCCTGGCAGGCATGAGACTCAAAATCTAATTTTGGCCCCAACCCCTGTCCTGATGTCACAAAAATTCGGTGTTACAATCCCTACCCCATGAGCACTACTGTAAAATTTGTATGAATTATCAGCAACAATACCATCAATAAAGGGTAGGGAAGTATTGCGGTTAAGTGGGGTTCCCTGGTGCATTCAGGGCTAATGACTACCATGCCTCTCCGAACCCATGGACGAAGGTAGGAGCTATAGACTTTTTGGTAATCAGTGATTGTTTATTTCAAGTAAAGTCAGATAGTTTCAGAAACATCATGAAGCGTTAGGGGTATGGAATTACAGATAGGTGGTAAGCAATTAAGAGCTGTAGAGCCCTTCTTCCTGCGACATTCTTCTTGAGGATCCACCTAAGGGCAAAATCCCATCTAAGGGCTGCAGTATTTTAGATTTCTTCTAGGAGAGCTGCTCAAAAGCAGATTCCATATAGGGGTTTATCACTTTTGCATTTCCTTTTACCCTAGTCATGAACAAGCATATTAAATTTGTCATTTGTCACTTCTCATTGTTCATTGATTTGCTCAAGCAGGCACCAGTAATGTCTCCATTCATTGGGAATGAGGTCCATGATTTTTACTGTCTTTGGCATATTGAATACACCACGGGTAGCTTGCCAGGCTCTGCCGTGGCTCTGGGTTCATCCCGGGGCCCACTCTTTTCTATATCAGACCATCAACCATCCAGGGCCCACAGGGCAGAACCCTGAGATGTAGACAAGCCTGTCTGCTGTCTGCCACCTGCTGATGCAGCCAGGCACCACAGCCACACCTACAGCACCTCAGTAAAAGATACAGATTTTCATCTACACTCTGGATAAGCTTAACATGGTCCCTCTGGTCACATGGCAAAGGGTCTGATTTCCTGGGGACATCTCACCATATATTCCAGACTACTGTCCTCAGGCCAAGTTAGTTTTCCTAACCCCAAGAGGGTACTTGCTCAGTCAGTTCTTTATGGTTCCTGTCAGAGTCTACCATGACCTGCTCTTAACTTATTATTCTTATGGTGTTTATCCTATCCCATGTTGAGGCCAGGGTAGCTTATTCACTGCTTGCTCTTGGTTCATCCAAGTCCCACAGCAGAACCTTCCTTTTGGGGTGTAAGGAACTAAGATCAATCTAAGGGCAATTGAGGTTTAAGTCAAGTAAAAATGACAGATTTCCAGAAGGAATTATTTCAGAATCAGTTAATTCTTATATTGCAAAAGCATAGCATTAATTGTCTTCCTGTGTCTATACAAAAAAGACATTACTCTGTCATGGATATATGCAAAGGACATAAAGGAGAGAGAAAAAAGCATCACAATACAAAAACCAAAGCAATCAGGTTTAACTTTGTAAGTTGTTGTGTCTGTTAGGAGATAATGTAGGTAGAAAGAGAATAATAGGTAGGGGAAGAAGGACACAGGAGAGGTTCAAGTTAAACACTGAGGAGTGGGTGTGCCCACGGGATAGGGTGTGCCTCCAGGACCGCTGGAATGGGTGCAATTCAGTTCACCTAAGCTCTCTACATCAGGAGAAAAGGACAATCAATGTTGAACCAGAAATTCTTAGGGCTATAATCCAACAGAGAATAGAGGAAATTAAAAAATTGAAAAAACAGAACATTTTTAAAGTGTTTAAAACTATTGGAAAATAGGATACACATCTTGTTACTCATGTTTATTTTATGAAGTGTCAATGATCAGTGTGGCCATAGTCTTTCAATATTATGCTTTCATTTCTATTGGATGTATATCCAGAAGTTGGTTGCTGAGTAACTCTGCTACTCTATTTTTAATCTTTTTTTTTAGGACTTCCATATTGTTTTCCTTAACAGCTAAACCAGTTTGTATTCTGACTGATCTAAAAATAATAGAACAACTGGCTCAAAAGACAAGTGTTGTTGGCTAGGAAACAAGTCAAGTCAGAAAGCAAGTCAAGTGTTAGAGAGGGTAAAGGAGATTCTGACCATGCAGATTAGTGGAGTTAGGATGAACCAGTTTTCTACATATTTAGGAGTTTCGTAGGGAAAGTTTGCATATTTTGAAGAATGGTGAAAATGTAAGGATAATGTAAAGAATATATGCAATCATACCTTGAATGCCCAAAAAAGTGGTGAATAATCAGGGCTGATTTTAGTGTGGAAAGAAAGTGACTATTGGTCAGGTAATTCCTAATGTGTTATGCCCGTTGACCCACTTGATTCACCATGAGTCTGGGATTCAGATCAGCACAATTGAACTAATCAAAGTCAAAAGAATGTAACAATATCACTATTTCTAGGACTGGGTTGTCACTTGACCCAAACCTTAAATCTCTGACTTCCTTAATCTTCTATTATTGGCTCAGCCTTGGAGAGAGTAAAGAGAATTCACTGCAATCATTTCTTGGTGATTTGATTATACAACAATTCATAGGGTTTTTTCTCCACATCACCTATACTTGTTATTGTTTGTCTTCCTCATTGTAACCACTCTAAGAGGATATTCACAGTGACCCAGATATGTAAGTATCTAAACCACTGATCCATGGATGAATGGATACTATTAATTTAGATGTCATGTATGGATATATATAGACACTTAAACACTACCACTTGCAACAATGTGGATGGACTATAAATCAAGCAAGAAAAAGAAAGACAAATATTTTATTACTTTAAATAACTTTTAAAAACCATAGTCTTATAGTCGAGTAGTCCAATAGTGTTTCTAGCTTCTGATTATTGGGAGACTAATCCCTTTGCTATCTTGCCTAACCTCTGCCCCCCACACACTTGTGGTAGGTTCCAGCCCTTGTCAGTTCCTCCTGGACTCTGTTTTACCTAGCCTTGGATATTAGTTCTTAAAATATTTTTATATCCCGCAGATGAATGCAGTCATTCTATGTCTGTTCTTTCCCTTCTAACTAATTTCGCTCAGCTTGATAATCTCAATGTCCATAAATTTCATGACTTCATCTTTCTTAACAGCTACATAATATTCCATTGTGTAGTTGTACCATAGTTTCTTTATCCAGTCATCTTTTCTTGGGCACTCAGGTTGCTTATAGATTCTGGCTATTGTGAATAGTGCTGCAATGAATATAGAAGTTCAGATGATCTTTCTTCTGTGTGTTTTTGGCCTCCCAGGTTACATTTCCAGGAGTGGTATTGCTGGGTGAAATGGGAACTCAATTTCTAGTTTCTGGAGGAATGTTCATATTGTTATCCAAAAAGGCTGGACCAGTGGGCATTTCCACCAACAGTGAGTGAGAGTCCCTTTCTCCTTGCATCCACACCAGCACTGATTGTTCTTGCTCTTTGGGATGCGTGCCAGTCTCTGTAGTGTGAGATGATATCTCATTGCTGTTTTGATTTGAATCTCCCTGATAATTAATGAAGGAGAGCATTTTTTCATGTTTTTTGACCATATGAATTTCTTTGAGAAAGCTTTTGTTCATTTCTTCTCCCCATTTTTTTAATGGAGTTGGATTTTTTGTAAAGTTCTACCTGTGGCTTGTATATCTTGGCTATACAATCCCTTATCAGAATATTTAAAGTGATGTTTTTAGTAGTATATCCATTATTTGATTTTGTTCAAGATTGTTATGCTTAAATCTACCAGATTCTTTTATTTTTCTTAGTATGTATTAATTTCTTTTATAAAAGATTTTTCATTCTTCTGAGAAGCAAAAATAGAGTATGAAGTATAGTTAAAATTTAAAATCACTTCACTTGGTCACTTGAATCCTGTTATTCA
This sequence comes from Cryptotis parvus, assembly GCA_021461705.1. NCBI lineage: Eukaryota > Metazoa > Chordata > Mammalia > Eulipotyphla > Soricidae > Cryptotis > Cryptotis parvus. The sequence continues at coordinate 189,198 of JAJIBD010023548.1, read as the reverse complement.
TCGATTTGCTCGAGCGGGCGCTAGTAACATTTCCATTGGACCCTATCACGTGCCAATGTAGCCTAATGGCATCTGGTTGATTCAGGAATATGAAGAGCCTCAAACCGTTCCTTCAGGGTCTTAACAAGGAAGTCTGACCATCTTGTAGGTGAGCGGCCACGTGATCTTTTGACATCCCGTGGGATCCAGTCAGTAATGGCTCTAGTCCAGCGGTTGGCTCCAAATCGCATTACATGTCCAGCCCATCTGATTTTCGAAGCCTTGGCAAACGAGACAGCGTCCCTGATTTTGGAATAGCGATGGAGGTCAGAACTCCGGATTCCTTCACTCACTTGAGTGAGGCGTGATATTCCAAGCATAGCTCTTTCTATTCCTCTCTGGGAGACCCGAATAGCATTCTCATCCTGCTTTCATAGGGCCCAGGTCTCTGAGGCGTATGTTAATGCAGGAAGAATGGTGGAGTCAAAGAGATGTGCCCAGGAGACGGAGGTTCTTTTTCCTTTTAGCTATTTCTTCGATGCGTTTGAAGGCATTCCATGCCGCTCTCTTCCTCCTGCTCAGCTCAGGTTTTAGGTCGTTCATCATGTTGACTTCTCGACCTAGGTACACATAACTGCTGCATTCAGAGATGTTTGTTCCATTGAGAGTGAATGGGGCTTCAGGAACTAGTTCATTTTTCATGAACATAGTTTTCTTCAGATTCAGCTATAGACCTATCTTTCCACATTCTCAGTCGAAGTCAGCCAGCATTTGTGCCGCTTGGCTAATGTTTGGTGTTATTAGAACAATGTCATCAGCGAAGCGGTGGTGGTGTAGTTGCCGACCATCTATCTTCACTCCCATTCCTTCTCATTCTAATTGTCTCATGATGTTCTTGAGGGTGGCTCTGAAGAGTTTTGGTGAAATGGTATCACACTGTCGAACCCCTCTTTTTGACATCAATGATCACTTCTTTGTAGAATGGTGAGATCCTGGTGGTGAATCCGTAATACAGCTCACGAAGGATCTTGATGTATTGGGTTTGAATGCCCTGTTTGACTAGGGCTTCGATGACTACTTCAGTCTCCACAGAATCAAAGTCTTTCTGTAAATCAATGAATGTGAGACAGAGCGGCATAATGAAGAAGGACTAAAATGACTGTCTGTACTTTCAATGCATGTACGCTGGCATCGGAAGCATATATTGAGGATCTGATGGTGCAAGCGCAAAAGATCAAGTGCGGCATCATTGGTCTGACTAAGATGAGGAGGCGTCAGATGCATCATGCTGTATTTGACACCAGAGAATAATTGTTCCTTGGGACATGCGATGAAAGAGGCGTCGGTGGCGTTGGTGTCCTTGTCAACATGAACATGGCTGTCAACATTGATTCATTTGAATGCCTAACAAACCGAATAGGACGATTACACTTGAAGAGATGTGGCCCACTGCCAGCAAAATTTAAAATACCTTCTCAATTGACTAAATAAATAAATCCAACTTCACTACACTTTAAATAATTTTTAAAACACTTTAACACACTTCAAAGAACACCAGTAAGGAAATATCTGGAGTTAAATCAAACCCTTTTATAAACATTTATTTTCTTATTGTGCATTGCTTAGAAATACCAATGCAATTATTAAATTGCAATTATTAAATTATTGCAATTATTAAGTGCAAGTGCTGACAGTGGTATATCGATTTTTATAAAATTTAAAAAATGTTCTACTATTCATCATTTCCACATTAAATGTGTATTGCTACATATGAAGGTATGTAGCAAATGCCTTTGTCAGATTAAAGAGTTTAAGTATTCCTAGTTTGTGGACACATAAAATATTTATGATTGAGTTTTATTTAAATTTTTTGCACCTATTAAAGTTGTCATACAGTTTTTCTCCTTAAACATGTTTATTAGAAGGTATTACTATCATAGGATGTTTTAAAATAAATTTATATCGATCATAAAAGATATAAATATTTATCATACTGAATGTAGTTTGCTAATATTTTATTCATGACTTTTAAGCAATGTTTCCGAATGGAATTACACTAATTTTCTTCTCATATTGTCCTTGTCTTTTTCTTTGAAATAAATTTTCCAGTGACTTCATGCTAGTTGGGGAACATTTTATTTCCTTGCCTCTCCTTTCCATTTTCTTTATGTTTCCTGTTTCTCTCTTTTTTTCATTTTCTCTCTCTGAATTTGTTTTAGGTGGATTACATAGACTTAGTGGTGGGGGTTGTTTAGGGGTGGGGATTTGTGTTCCTATATGTCTGATTTTAAGCGTGGAATGTAAATATTGTTTATTTTTTATTTTCAATGGGGTTTTAAGAATTTAGTGTTCAGAACCATCTGTGCACTGCTCAGATCCAAAGGTGCTCAGTGGTCATCAAACTACTCCTTGTCTATCTGCTGGCCAGAGATGGGCGAGGTTGGGAGGGTGCTGAGTTAGGGATTGGACTCAAAACCTTGTGCATGCCCCCACATGTGCTCACCACATAAGCATGTCCGCAGTCCTGAGTATAGATTCAAAACTATCTGAAACATTTAGATTTTCTAAACTTCCTTTTATTTCATAAAAGTTTTATAAAAGTTTTATAGAATAAAACTTTTCATAATTGCTGGGTTTCATTCAGCATAAGTAATTTTATATTAGAGAATGGAGCAGGAAAAGATGAACACAGGATTGGTAGTTTGAAGATCCAATTTGTTATATCTTTGTCACTAGATATGCATAGTGACATGAAAGATTTTTTGATTTCATTAATTTTATCCTTATATAAAATCTTGAAAATGTCAACATTATTTTGGTAATTATATGATACTTGTTCTAAATTCTCAAGCAGCTTCTCAAAGAGGTTGGCTAGCTATATTTTCTTTCTTTTTTCTCTTTCTCCTTTCTTTTATGACTCTTGGAAGATAACTTTTCTGTTACTTGTTTTTAATAGTTTTATCTTATAAATCCAACATTATAGTTAAACAATTTAGTGATACAGGTTTTCCTTCTGTGTGATGTATTAGGGATAATATACAATAATTTTAGTATGTCAGTGGTTGATTTTTTTTTCTAAAATTATTCCTGAAAAGTTAAACAGATTTTTGTTAAAGAAACAAGCTATTTTACTTAGCCAAGGAATAATGTAATGGAAGATGAAACACCATACGAGAGAATCTTATCAATATTTTGAAACAGGGAAATCGAGGAATTGTTTAAGAATTGTTTAAGGATTAAGAGCTTCCTCGGCTGAGAATTTTAAGGTAGATTCTTAAAAATAAATAAAACAAATAAAACCTAAACCAGGATAAATAGTGTAGAAAAGTCAGTTTTGCAAAATAATATATTTTACTTGACTTAAAAATTTCGTTCACAGATTTGTTTTTCAGAAGAAAACATTTTTTCAAACTTTTAGCAATCTTATTTTGCTTCTTCTGTACATTAACAGGATCGGGGAATAGGCCTGTTTCACCATTGCTCTACATTGAATTTAATTCTGCTCTTTTATTTAATTTGATGTCAAGAAATTATATTTGCTTCAATTTTAGACACATTTCATAGTCTCATGTCTTCCTGTCTCCTACTGAACGATAAGACACACTAGTGTTGTTCTTCCTGTCTCCCACTGAACTATAAGACTCACTAGTGTTGTTGTTCCTGTCTCCTACTGAGCTATAAGACAGTGTTCTTCCTGTCTTCTACTGAACTATAAGACAGTGTTCTTCCTGTCTCCTACCGAACTATAAGACACTCAGTGTTCTTCCTGTCTCCTACCGTACTATAAGACACTCAGTGTTCTTCCTGTCTCCTACCGAACTATAAGACTCGCTAGTGTTGTTCTTCCTGTCTCCTACTAAAGTATAAGACTCACTACTGTTGTTCTTTTTGTCTCCTACAGAACTATGAGACACACTAGTGTTTTCTGGGAATGATCCATCTAGACCAGAACTTTCATTTGTCGTGATCTAGTGGAAGGGAGTTAATGATTGCATTTCAATTTATGGCGACACATTTCCATGTTCTTTTCCATAGAAGATCATGTGTTTTGTCATTTCATGAGACCAAACAGTGGGTGTGCAGCAGGATTTATGTTTCTGGAAGTGACTCATGTCATACCTAAAACATACAACAGTACAGGACTTAGAATTAAAGCTTACATCAAATTCTGAGAGTCAAGCTTCCATCATCAAGAGATCAACACTGTCTTCCCCAATCCTACCTCAAGAACCTGTAGGCACATTGAAAAATAACACCTACTTGTGTCATATTTTGATTTTCTCAAATTATTTTAATATTCTGGAATCATAGAGATCTGTCAGAATAAAAAAATAGTACTTCTCACTTAAACATATTGACCATAATATGATATTTTTATGTGTTGTTTTAACTAACTAATTAATTAATAATACTTCAGGCCAGGAAGAGCTTATTAAGCTTGAATCTGTTTACATATCCATGATTTGCAAGTTTATTGATGTCTTTTATATTTCATGCTTTCAATGTTTCTAGGGATATGTTACGAGATCAGGCATAGTCTGACCAACTTCTGGCTGGTACCATAGATTCACTGGGAAAGGTTTAATGAGATTACTTAACAAATTGGGATAGTAATGATACTCAATGGCAAATAGGATTTCCCTCCATTAAGTCCAAGAGTTAATTCCAACTTCCCTTGAATAAACTTATTTTCCAGCGTTTTCTATACTATGCCTACAAGAGTATGCTACCTGCACGGCAGAGCCTGGCAAGCTACCCGTGTTGTATTTGATATATATGCCAAATACCAGTAACAATTATAGACCTCATTCCGGAATAGATTGAGGCTCTTTATGTTCCTGGAGCAAGCAGATGCCCTTGGGCTCTACTAGCATGAGACAGGACATATGGAGATGTTACTGGGGCCCGCTCGAGCAAATCGATGATGAACGGGAAGACAGTGATACAGTGTATATTATAGTTTGCATCATCACTGTTTCAATTTGGGGAATGGGACAGAAGGTAGCACACCAAGGGACGGCTCAGGGATAAATTCTTTTGGGGGCACACATGGCAGTGCTCAGGGGTTACTCCTCTTGGCTATGTGCTCAGTGATCACTCCTGACAGTGTTCAGGGAACTATATGGGATGCCAGGAATCAAACCCAGTTTGGCTGAGTATAAGGCAAGCACCCTACTCATTATTCTATCTCCTCAGCCCACATTGTTCCAATTTTATGAACCTCTTCAGTGAGAAATTCTGTGGCCTTATTGTCCCTTCATTCTCTAAATTGGTGCATGTTGAAGAGACTCCCCATTTCTAGGCATCTTATTCAGTGAAAAAAAATAGGCCTAGTGAGTGAAGAAAGCAATTCAAGATTTCTTTCAGTTGTTGAAGTTTTAATCTCAAATCAAAACGTTTTCCCTTTAAAATTTTTGATTTTCAAGAGAGAAATGTGTATAGCAAAAAATGAGCTCCGCTAATGTCAGACTCTTCCTTGATTACAGATTAGCAATTTGTGGATTTGTAGAGATAAAACTCCTATCTATACTGTAAATGGTAGTCAGTTGACTTTGTACCCCAGAAACACTGAGGAATGAGGACACAACAATCTATTTCAGACAAAACAATCAAACAGTATTGAAGTTGAATGTTATTTTAATGTTAAAGCATCAATCATCAAAACTTATCATCATGTACTATATGATGAACCCCCTAATACAGATGCTATCATCTCAAGCTAAAACATAGGGTTTAGTAATATATGAAATTGCTATATTTTGAGGGTTTTTTTCCTTTTTTCCCCCCAGATCTTTTTTAGTGAAAAAAAACTTATTTTTAACCAAAACAAGCTCCTATGAATTCTTTGTTCACGGTACCAGATACTGTCTACCTGTTAAGGATTTTTTTTTCTTTTTGGGTAACACTGGGAAATGCTCAGGGATTACTCCTGGCTCCACACTCAGGAATTACTCCTGGTAGTACTTTGTTGTTGTTTTTTGTTATTTTTTTAATTTTCTTTAAATTTTTAATTTTTAAATTTATTTTTTAATTTTTTATTATACCACCATGCGATATACTATTACAAAGATATTCACGATGGGGTCTCAGTCATACATTTTTACAGCGCCCATCCCTCCATCAGTGCCCTATTTCCACTGCCAGTGTTCCCAAATTCCCTCTCCCCTTGCCCAGTATGTCTATATAGCACGCACTTTTCCTTTTCTTCTCTCTCTCCCCCACCCCTCTTCTCTTACACATTGTGGCTTGCCCTACAGACATTTAGGGATTATCATGTAAATCCCTTTGTGTATATTCAATGCAGAATTCTAGTGTGGCATTACCATTGTCCACAATTAGTCGAACACTAGCATATATTTATATCCCACTAATGAATGCAGTTCCTCTATATCTTTCCTTTACCTTCTGACTAATTTCACTCAGCATGATAATCTTCATGTCCATCCATTTGCAAATAAATTTCATTACTTCTCCATGCCCATCCATTTGTAGGTAAATTTCATGACTTCGTCTTTTCTGACAGCTGCATAGTATTCCATTGTGTAGATGTACCTAGTTTCTTTAGCCAGTCTTCTGATCTCAGGCATTCAGGTTGTTTCCAGATTTTGTCTATTGTGAACAGTGCTGTGATAAATATCGAAGTGCAGATAGTGTTTATTCTGTATGTTTTTGGGTCTACAGGATATATTCCCAGGAGTGGTATTGCTGGGTCAAATGGAGCTCAATATCTAGCTTTTGGAGGAGTGTCCATATTGTTTTCTAAAAGGGCTGAACCAGTTGGAACTCCCACCAACAGTGAATGAGAGTCCTTTTCTCCCCTCATTCACGCCAGCACTGGTTGTTCTTGCTGTTTTGGATGTGTGCCAGTCTCTGTGGTGTGAAATGGTATCTCATTGTTGTTTTTATTTGCATCTTCTTGATGATCAGTGATGAAGAACACTTTTCATATGCCTTTTGGCCATTCAAATTTCTCCGTTTTGGAAGTTTCTGTTCATTTCTTCTCCCCATTTTTTGATGGGTTTGACTGTTTTCTTTTGTAAAGTTGTACCAGTGTCTGATATATCCTGGATATTAACCCCTTATCAAGTGGGTATTGAGTGAATATTATTTCCCATCTGTGGGTTGTCTCTATATTTTGGTCTCCATTTCTTTTGAGGTTTAGAAGCTTTTCAATTTTATATAATCCCATTTGTTTATCTTTGCTTCCATTTTCTTTGTCAGTGGTGTTTATCTTTGAAGATGCCTTTAGATTTGATGTCATAAAGCGTTCTTCCTATGTTTTCTTCTATGTACCTTATAGATTTGTGTCTGATGTTGAGATTTTTGAGCCATTTTCATCTGAATTTTGTGCATGGTGTTAGAAGAAGGTCTAAGTTCATTTTTTTTACATGTAGCTGCCCAGTTTTCCCAGCACCACCTGTTGAAGGGATCGAGGTAAGCTATGTGCAAGGCAAATGCCCTACCTGCTCTACTATCTATCATATAACTCCAGTCCCAAATAAATTTTTTAACCTAAATTTTTTCCCTTAGTCATTTTTATAAGATAAATCTCTTGGAACATTATCATATAACTAGAGATTAAATATTCTATTTAGATCTAGAACACATTTATTATACATGTGATTCAAAAGGCATTGGGAATGTAGCTCAGTGGTAGAGTTTATGCTCAACAAGTGTGAGAACTTTGGGTTCAATTCCCTAAAAACTTCAGTTTAAAAAAATCCAAATTTCAGTGATAAGAACATCTTAAAGAAATGCCTTGAGTTTTTTTATTTATATCATAGTTAACATTATGTGTATTCTTTTTTTTTTGCCCACACCCAGCACTGCTCAGGGGTTACTCCTGGCTCTGCACCCAGGAATTACTCCTGGTGGTGCTTGGGCTCCATATGGGATGCAGGGATCGAACCTGGGTCAGCCGTGTGCAAGGCAAACGCCCAACCTGTTGTGCTGTTGCTCCAGCACCATGTCTATTCCTAATAAATGTAACAAATTTAACTAAAACTCAGTCATTAAACCTAAATCATATTTTAGAATCATTGTTCATTGTTCTTTATGTAGAATACAAGTATTTTCCTCGTAAATACCTATTCTTTAATTTATATAAATACATACACATATATACATATATGTACATATATATAAAGCACAGTAAAGATAAATTTCTCCTTCAATACATCACTTAAATATATAAATTGAAAAGTATAAATTTGTTAATTAAAAATGAGAGAATGAACCACAAAATTACTTTTTATTTTCTTTTCATTTGTAATATGAAATATAAAACATAATCTAAGTTTAAATTAAATCTTAATGCTTTATTATTTTGAGTTGAATTTTGAAAATTCAATAAAGGCTCTTAGCAGAACAAAGTACTAAAAAGTCATAATATCTACAAAGTTATAAACAAAAAGAACACTTTGTAAGGAAAACAACATTAAATTTTTTTCTTTCCAAAGTAAGGGAGTTTAAAAAATTATTCAGGAATCATAAAGTTCTGAAGTGGAAAAAAATCTTCACAGTAAATAACTATAATTTCTTGTCACTGTGTGAACTATTAGTACCAGCATAATTATTTTCATGCATCTAAATTAGACAGTATTTTAAATATTTTCCAAAATATTTCAGACTTCAAATATACTCTTTTGCATCTTCCATATAATAATTTTTAGACAATAATTTTTAAGCCTGTGGCATGAATAATAGACTAATATTGAGCAGATGCCATAAAAGTTTTTCAGACTATTTATATTTTTTCCCTATTCACTATCTAAAGAAATTTAGGCAACAGAAGTTGTCTGAGGCCTTTTGCATATGTAATAATGCTTCAAATTTGTCTTGTCTTCTTGGCAATTATGACTATCTCAGCTATGCTTAAAAATACATGCAAATATGTGTTTATTTTGAAATACAAAAACACAAGCAAATGTGTTTATTTTGAAATACAAAAGTACAAGCAAATGTGTTTATTTTGAAATACAAAAATATATGCATACAAATTTAAAGTCAAGTTAAATCTGCACTTTTCACTTATGAAACAAAAAATAAAATAGTCACATTAAAACTATATATTTTATTTATCCAATTAATTTTTTGCTTTTTGGGTCACACTCAGTGACGCTGTGTGCCACACAGGCTATGGAGAAGTGCAACATAGAGAAAGACAGTGCTGCCTATATCAAAAAGGAATTTGACAAGAAATATAACACTACTTGGCATTGTATCGTGGGCCAAAATTTTGGAGCTATGTCACACATGAGACAAAGCACTTCATCTAGTTTTACATGGGTCAAGTTGTAATCCTTCTCTTCAAGGCAGGCTAGGTGGATCAGTGGCGGTCGCAGCGATGGCAAGCAGGTGGTGTTGCTGGGACCGTTTGCACTGGGGCCAGCGTCAGAATGTCCTCTCCAATGGCTGAGCATGGAGCAGTCCATGCAGTCCAACTGCATGGACTGTATATGCGATTTCATGTGTATGTCGCAGTAAACAAAACCAAACTTTTTTCTGTTTAGTTGCCTGGGAAGAAGGCTGCTTTATGTTTATTTTTTGAAACTTAAAAAGTTTTTGTTTGTATTGCACCGGAAATCTGTCACCCCTTCCTTTTCTCTTTCTCTCCCTTAGATAAAAATCAAACCCTCAACTATTTGTAAGATGAGAGGGTTGAGGAAAGGAAACAGGTTTCTAGAGGTGGAACTAAAATTGTGCAGCTGCCTCTTTCTTTGGTGGCTGCTGCTCTGGGAGGGCAGTGGAGGCTGCTGGGGGTCAGTGTTAGGAATGCAGGGAGAGAGCGACAAGATGGAGGGATAGAGCCTCACAAGAAGCCAGAGGAACCCCCACACCATGAGGGCCGCCATTTTTAACATCCGGACACCACAGCTTGTCAGAGCTCCACCCAAGTGAAAAGCCATTCTCAAGACCTGCTCGTCAGAGTCCCACCCCTACAATGAAGCCTATTTCAAGCCCAGGTTTGCCTGATACAGAGAGTCACAGGGCAGAGCTGCTACTGGCTCTCTCTGTGCTCTGCTGATCATGAGGCACCCGGGAGGGAAGGCAGGTTCTAGCCCTGGCCTGCCATCCCAATAGAGCCTTGCAAGAAGACAGAGGAACCCCCATACTATGAGGGCCGCCATTCTCCACATCCAGACTCCACAGCTTGTCAGAGCTCCACCCAAGAGAAAAGCTGAATGTGATGAACACTGTTGTAGTTCATCAGTAAATGCACGAGGTGAGAGCCACTACTGAGAGTATACCACCCCCCACAGCAGGGCCTGGCAAGCTACCTGTGTCATATTTGATATTCCAAAAACCAGTAACAATTATATACCTCATTCCCATGAACTGATGGAGTGGTGTGAACTCTTCATGTTCAGGAACTCTTCATGTTCCTGAGTGAGCAGATGCCCTTGGGCTACACTAGCATGCGACAGGACATATGGAGATATTTCTGGCACCTGCTCGAGCAAATCGATGAACAGTAGCAAGACATGTGATACCCAGTGATGCACAGGAGTTACTCCTGGCTCTTCTCTCATGAATATACTCCTGGAGGTGCTCACAGAACCATAAGTGATGCCAGGGATCGAACCTGGCTCAGCCATATGCAAGGCAAACCTACCCACTCTACTGTGACCCCAGTCTCTGTATGTATTTTAATTTTATATTGTTAATTTTACACTTTCCTTTAGAGTCAAATTAAATACATCTCTTAAAAATGTATATACTTGAGGCCAGAGTGATATTACAACTGGTAGGTTTTTTTTTTTTTTTTTTTAAATATTTTATTACACCGCCATGTGATATACAATTACAAACATGTTCATGTTTGGGTTTCCGTCATACAGTGTTCCAGCACCCATCCCTCCACCAGTGCCCATTTCCCAACACCAATGTCCCCACTTCCCTCCCCCAGCCCGCCTCTATGGCAAATTCTTTATCTCTTCTCTTACACATTGTGGATTGCAATACATACATTCAGAGATCATCATGTATATCTTTTTTCCTATATTCAATGCTCAGTTCTAGACTGATATTATCATTTTTGACAAATATTAGCACACTGTTCTCTTCTCTGTCCTACCCAACCACTGATTCCCACGTGTTTGTGGAAGATTCCACCTTTTTTTTTATTGAAAGATGCTAGGTAGAGCTTTGGTTCTACAGTGTTCCAACACGCACCCTCCGCCCAAACCCATCTCCCATCACCAATGACCCCACCTCCCTCCCCGCTCCCGCACCTCAACCACTTGGCGAGTTCTGTATGTCATTTCTTTCCTCTTTATATCTCCTTCCCAACAAACTTTCCTGCTCTTCGTTGACTGCAATGCATTAAAAGACATCACTGTTTCACTATTTTAGTGGACCGCAGCGCCATTTGGGCCGCGACCTGGGCTCGAACTGGCTTTGCTCTGTTGATCTGGTCTGAGGCCGTTTCGCAGCGTCCGGACAGCAAAAATGGTAGCTAGTGTGGTGGGCGAGTCACATCCGGCTGCTTCCGGGACCCCTCAGAGGCGACGGGCCCACTCCCAAAACCCATCTGCCCTCCTCGGGGTTCCATGGTCAGCTAGGCCCGGCGCAGGCCGAGCGCCAGCCTCCCCAGCCTTCCGTGAGGGCCCTGTGCTGGCCCGTGGGCAGCTTCGCCGGCAGGGCCACCAGGTCCGACAAGATGGAGGGGGGAAGGGACGACCACGCCTCCACTGACGACTTCCCGGTGATTCCCGCCTCTTGGAGCCGCCTACCTGGGCTCGAACTGGCTTTGCTCTGTTGATCTGGTCTGAGGCCGTTTCGCAGCGTCCGACAGCAAAAATGGTAGCTAGTGTGGTGGGCGAGTCACATCCGGCTGCTTCCGGGACCCCTCAGAGGCGACGGGCCCACTCCCCAAAACCCATCTGCCCTCCTCGGGGTTCCATGGTCAGCTAGGCCCGGCGCAGGCCGAGCGCCAGCCTCCCCAGCCTTCCGTGAGGCCCTGTGCTGGCCCGTGGGCAGCTCGCCGGCAGGGCCACCAGGTCCGACAAGATGGAGGGGGAAGGGACGACCACGCCTCCACTGGACGACTTCCCGGTGATTCCCGCCTCTTGGAGCCGCCTACCTGGGCTCGAACTGGCTTTTGCTCTGTTGATCTGGTCTGAGGCCGTTTCGCAGCGTCCGGACAGCAAAAATGGTAGCTAGTGTGGTGGGCGAGTCACATCCGGCTGCTTCCGGGACCCCTCAGAGGCGACGGGCCCACTCCCAAAACCCATCTGCCCTCCTCGGGGTTCCATGGTCAGCTAGGCCCGGTGCAGGCCGAGCGCCAGCCTCCCCAGCCTTCCGTGGAGGCCCCTGTGCTGGCCCGTGGGCAGGCTCGCCGGCAGGGGCCACCAGGTCCGACAAGATGGAGGGGGGAAGGGACGACCACGCCTCCACTGACGACTTCCCGGTGATTCCCGCCTCTTGGAGCCGCCTACCTGGGCTCGAACTGGCTTTTGCTCTGTTGATCTGGTCTGAGGCCGCTTTCGCAGCGTCCGGACAGCAAAAATGATAGCTAGTGTGGTGGGCGAGTCACATCCGGCTGCTTCCGGGACCCCTCAGAGGCGACGGGCCCCACTCCCAAAAACCCATCTGCCCTCCTCGGGGTTCCATGGTCAGCTAGGCCCGGCGCAGGCGGAGCGCCAGCCTCCCCAGCCTTCCGTGAGGCCCTGTGCTGGCCCGTGGGCAGCTCGCCGGGCAGGGCCACCAGGTCCGACAAGATGGAGGGGGAAGGGACGACCACGCCTCCACTGACGACTTCCCGGTGATTCCCGCCTCTTGGAGCCGCCTACCTGGGCTCGAACTGGCTTTGCTCTGTTGATCTGGTCTGAGGCCGCTTTCGCAGCGTCCGGACAGCAAAAATGATAGCTAGTGTGGTGGGCGAAGTCACATCCGGCTGCTTCCGGGACCCCTCAGAGGCGACGGGCCCAACAACTGGTAGGTTTGATCCTCAGCATCCCATATGGACCCTTCGAGCACTGTCAGGAGTAATTCATGAGTAAAGAGTTGGAGTGATCCCTGAGCACCACTGGGTGTGACCCAAAAAAGCAGGGGGAAAATATGTGGAAAATATGTATGTATTCTTGGAGGGACCACACCCCTCAGTGCTCAGATGAAGTATGTGATGCCAGTTTCAGGGGTCAAACTCAGGATAACGTATGCAGGCACATGCTCAGGAGATTGAGCTGTCTGACCTTTCTTCTATTTTACTTTTACTTCTGTAAAACATTATCTCAATTTTTACTGCCAGCTTTAATAAAAACAATGAGCTTTTGCTCTTCTTACCCCCAAAAAATAGGAAATTTCAAATATTGTATTTTATTCTCTTGGTCTAATATTTTTGTAATTTTAAAACCTTTATAGAAGGGCTGCAGTGATAGCACAGCGGTGGGGTACTTGTTTTGTACATTACCACTTGGGTTTGATCCCCAGCATCCCACAGCGTCTCTTGAGCACTCCCCAAGAGTAATCTCTAAGTACAGATCCCTGAGCACCACATGGTTACCCCAAAAGAAAGCAAAGCTAGCTAAAATGAACTTTATGGAAAATATAATTGGTTTTAAAACCTATAATAAGAATTCTGTAATGGATTAAGAGAAATTGAATTATTAAATATTGAACCCCAAATTTACTGTTTGTTAACACACTATACTAATGCTTTTTTTTTTGCTTTTTGGTCACCCCCGGCGATGCTCAGGGGTTACTCCCTGGCTCTTTGCTCAGGAATTACTCCTGGCGGTGCTCGGGGGACCATATGGGATGCCGGGATTGAACCCAGGCCAGCATAGGCCGGCCGCGTGTAAGGCAAACGCCCTACCCGCTGGGCTATCACTCCAGCCCCTATACTAATGCTTTTACTAGTAGTCAAATAACAGATGATATCAATGCATCACATTTAAATCACATCTCTTAATCTATTCAAAATATCAGGAATATTGATTGACATTACCTTAACCTAAAGTTGTGGTTTATAAATCTCTAAAGGTTTTCATTAATGAAAAGAAAGAATATGAAGAAGTAGGAAAGGTATATGTAGGAGGTAAAATTAGACAAATGATAATGGTTATATTATTATATTTTCTACCAGAGGTAACACTATTAAATCACTGTATCACTGTCTTCCCCGTTCATCATTGATTTGCTCGAGCGGGCCCCAGTAACATCTCCATATGTCCTGTTTCATGCTAGTAGAGCCCAAGGCATCTGCTTGCTCCAGGAACATAAAGAGCCTCAATCCATTCCGAATGAGTCTATAATTGTTACTGGTATTTGGCATATATATCAAATACAACACGGGTAGCTTGCCAGGCTCTGCCGTGCAGGTAGCATACTCTTGTAGGCATCTCTAAGTCCAGCATTTATTGATGAACCGAGCAGCCGCAAGCGGCCACGCGAGCCGGGCGCTGATAGGCTGGTCTGCTGGGTGGAGGTCTGACGAGAGAAGTCCGGATGTGGAAAATGGAGGCCCTCATGGAGTGGGGGGTCGTCCTGGCTTGTTGCAAGCTCTGCTGGTGTGGTGGGCCAGGACTAGAACCCACCATCCCTCCCGGCGCCTCATGAGCAGCTGGGCACAGGGAGAGTCAGTAGCAGCTCTGCCCCATGTCTGCGAAGTCTCTGGATCGGCATACCTGAGCCGGATTTAAGAAAGACTGCTGCAGGGATCACTATTAAATATGATTTGATAATTAAAGGGTATCAAAGCTAAAGGAATTTTCGTATGTAGAAATCAGAATCAAATTCATGGAGAATCTCTTTCATATTTGTAATCGAGGCCACCCTGAGTGGCCGATACAGGAAATACAAGGGAAGGTCCTTTCCGTATTAAAATTTGAAGTCACAGGAGAAAGGTTATATTGATTGGAACTCCAGCACCTCCAGAAAGTGTAGACTTTCCATTTCCCGAAGGAGTGCCCAAAAGTCTTGTGCTCAATAAAGTAAGCGGTCCTCAGTACATGTAAAAAGAAAAGAGAGAAAACATCTTGGCAGAGTATTAGTGATACAGCATAAAGAGGTGTTCTGGGGAAAATATGCTAGAATGTGAGGCCCTGAGTGGGGTGGATTTAAGGCGATCTTCCATTGTGAATTAGTGGCTGCCTTTTGTCAATTTGTAATGTATTAGCTTTTAATTGCTGGGCACAGCTAGTCAAGCATATCTAATTGGTCTGGTTGAATATGCCATTATAGTCTTCATATATAAATTATTTTACTTTGCTATGTAAGTAAACTGTTTGCTTTTTAATTAGCTTCCAGGCTCATCTTCCAGGCAGCTCTTTCCTGTAACAAATAATTGTTGTTACAAGGACAGGGAGGTATGTCTGCACCCTGGATGGTTAAAAACAGAGATAGAAAATTATGTTTGTTTCTATTCTTAGCATTGGTATCAGTGTATCTACATTAGGAGACAAATCTATTAAAAGATAGAACTTTAATTTAACAGAATGACTTATAATTGTCATTTCTTCAGTTAGCCAGGAAAATTATTCACTTTAACTGCTACATGAATTAGATACTATTGAAAATTAAACCATACATTGAGTTCAGTGTAGTGTGAAGTGTTATTTTTAAGTGTTCCTTAATTATTTAAAATGCAGATTTTAAGGAGCCAGCCAGCCAAGAACAAAGAATTTGATAAACTATAGGACAAAGTGTGGAAACTTTTGTGGCAGCCTACATGGTATTTCTTCTCTTAACAGCTGTGCTAGCAACTCACCAACAATTTCAAGTACTTAGTGACTCAGTGACCGTCCTATGTGGGTGTTCCATGCCACTATTTATCCTATATTTGTCCTTTGCTTTTAATCTTTCCTGAATCAGGAGAATCTGAATTTTAAGCTGATTTTTAAGTTTTACTCCATTGGTCTGAAAGTCTATTTATTCCAATATTTCTTAGTCCAGCTCCACACCATTTTGACTACTGTATTTTTATGAATGATTTAGAATCATGTAATCTGGGGGCCCAAGAGATAGCACAGTGATGAAGCCACTTGCCTGGCATCTAGCTCTACTGGGTTCTATCCCCAGTATCGCAGATCACATCTTGCAGAGCAGGACACCCTGAGTTCACTAAAAGTGATCCATGAGTGTGCAGAGCCAAGAGTAAGCCTTAAGCCTAACTGGGTGTGGCACAGATTACAACAAAAAAGTGAAATGTGATATCTCCCATCTTTTTGTATTCTTAGAATTGCTCTGCCTGTTTAGGAAGTTTTAAAAAATCATACAAATTTTACTATCATTTGTTCCAAGTTCTTTTACAATAACATGCATAATTTGAGGGGGATTTAATTGAATCTGTAAAATACTTTAGGTAAGATGCTCTCTTGACAATGTTGATACCTTAGTCAATATTGATATTCTTCCAATCTATGAGCATGAATATTTTTAAAGTATTTTATTATACCACCGTGAGATATACAATTACAAAGATATACAATTAAAAAGTTCATATTTGGGTTTTGGTCATACAGTGTTCCAGCACCCATCCCTCCACCAGTGCCCATCTCGCACAACCAACGCCCCCGGTTCCCTCCCCCTCCCCCCAGCCCTCCTTCATGGCAGGTTCTTTATTTCTTTCCCTTTCTCTCTCTTTCTCTTTTCCCTCCCTTCCAGACTATAGATTACAGAACATACATTAAAGGGTTGTCATGTGTATCTTTTTGCCTGTTTTTAATGCTCAATTCTAGGTTGGTATTAGTACTTTCGACAATTGTTAGCACACTGTTCCATTTTCTGTCTTACCTAGCCTCTGACTCCCACACATTTGTGATAATTTCCACCTTTGACAAGACCTCCTGATACATGTTTCACTTGACCTTGGATATTGGTATCATAATATGTACATATATATTTATGTCATGCAAATAAATGCAGTCATTTGTATCTGTCTCTCCTTCTGGCTAATTTCACTGTCACTGTCATCCCATTCATCATTGATTGGCCCGAGCCGGCACCAGTAACATCTCCATATGACCTGTCTCATGCAAGTAGAGCCCAAGAGCACCTGCTTGCTCCAGGAACATAGAGCCTCAAACCATTCCATCAGGTCATGGGAATGAGGTCTATAATTGTTACTGGTATTTGGCATATCAAATAACGACATGGGTAGCTTGCCAGGCTCTGCCGTGCGGGTAGCATACTCTTGTAGTCATCTCAAAATCCAGCATTTATTGATGAACCGCACGGCCACAAGTTTTCCCTGGCTAATTTCACTCAACATAATCTTCTCCATGTCCATCCATTTATAGGTAAATTTTATAACTTCATTTTTCCTAACAGCTGCATAGTATTCCATTGTGTAGATGTACCAAAGCTTCTTTATCCAGTCATCGATTCTCGGGCACTCTGGTTGCTTCCAGATTCTGGCTATTGTGAATAATGCTGCTATGAACATAAAAGTAGGGATGGTGTTTCCGCTGCGTATTTTTGGTTTCCCAGAGTAGATTCCCAGGAGTGGTATGGCTGGGTCAAATTGGAGTTCAATTTCTAGTCTTTGGAGGAATGTCTATATTGTTTTCCAGAAAGGCTGTACCAGCTGGCATTCCCACTAACAATGGATAAGTGTCTCCTTTTCCCCACATCCATGCCAGCACTTGTTGTTCTTGCTCTTTTGAATATGTGCCAGTCTCTGTGGTGTAAAGTGGTATCTCATTGTTGTTTTGATTTGCATCTCTCTGATGATTAGTGATGATGAGCATTTTTTCATAGTTTTTTTGCCATTTGAATTTCTTCCTTGTTGAAGTTTCTGTTCATTTCTTCTCCCCATTTTTTGATGGGGTTGTTTGATTTTTTCTTGTAAAGTTTTCCCAGTGCCTGATATATCCTGGATATTAACCCCTTATCAGATGGGTATTGGGTGAATATTCTTTCCCATTCTGTGGACTGTCTTTGTATCTTAGTCACTGTTTCTTTTGAGGTGCAGAAGCTTTTTAGTTTCATGTGGTCCCATATGTTTATTTTTTCTTCTAGTTGCTTTGTTAGTGATATTTCATCTTTGAAGATGCCTTTAGCTTCAATGTCTTGGAGGGTTTTTCCTATATTTTCTTCAATGTACTTTATGGATTCAAGTCTGATATTGAGATCTTTAATCCAGTTTGATCTGATTTTTTACATGGTGTTAGACACAGGTCCAAATTCACTCTTTTACATGTCGCTGCCCAGTTTTCCATCACCACTTGTTGAAGAGACTTTCATTACTTCATTTTGGATTCTTTGCACCTTTGTCGGGACGCTCCGCTGGGGTCCCCGACAGTGCCGGGAAGCGAAGTTCCCTTCTACCTCCGGGCCGGGCGAGGAATGGATGAGCACTCAGGGATCCGATGAGGTTTTAAAAAGACTTTACTTATCACAGGTTCAGGCATACAAATCAGCAAAAGGAAAAACCCGATGCTTAGGATTCCAGGCTAGAACCCCAGCCACGTGTAGGCCAAGATGGCGACCACCACGTGTATCGGCTTTGGGAAAGGAGAAGCACTTCCAAGCAGGGCGACCGCTCACAGCGAGCGACAGCCCCCAAAGAAGCGCGGGAGAGTGAAAACAGGCTAGTTTATACCCATGCAACTCAGGCCTTCCTCCCATTGTTATGGAAAGCAGGGAGTGTTAAATGTCCTTAGATAATCCCCCCCCTGCACCTCACCTAGGCCCTTTAGTATGCTAATGTTTTGAGCCAAATGCCCTTAAAGGAGTCCTGCAACACACCTTTATCAAAGATTAAATGATCATGTGTTTTAGGTTGGGTGTCAGGATACTCATTTCTATTCCATAGGTCCACAGGTCTGTTTTTATTCCAATACCATGCTGTTTTAATTACTACTGCTTTGTAGTACAGTTTGAAGTTGGGAAAGGTGATGCCTCCCATCTTCTTTTTCCCAAGGATTACTTTAGCTATTTATGAACATGAATAGTTTTTGATGTACTCTTATTTGTTTGGAAAATGACTTAGGTATTATCTTTATTTATTTATTTATTTACTTATTTATTTATTTATTTACTTATATGACTATTTTGGTGGCCACATCTGTGGTGCTGAGAACTTATTTATGGGTTATTGTGCACTCAGGGATCACTACTGGTTGGACTAAGGGACCTTATGAGGTGTCAAGAATTGAACCCAGCTGAGCCACACGCAAATGAGTGCACCCTATCCTCTGTACTATCTCTATGGACTTTGGCTTACAGTTTTATATGTAAAAGTCTTTCCCTCCTTTGTTAAGATCATTGCTGTTTTGAACATTGTTTAACTTAAAGAATTCTTTTCCTTCTAGTTAGTTGTTTGCATACAGAAACGCAGCGATAGTGTGTATTGATTGTGTGGCCTGTGCTTAGCTTTAGCTCCACTGGTTGTTTCTAAGAAGGGTTTTTTTTTTCTTTTTTAGTCTTTAGTGTTTTCTATTTATATTATCATATCATCTTCAAATAATTACAGTTTAACTTCTTTTCAATTTGGATTCCTTTTTTTTGCCTGATTGCTTTGATAGACCTTCCAAACCTATATTCTTTTTTTCCAAGCCTATATTCAATAAAAGTGAAGAAAATGAGCAATCTTGTCTCATTCCTGATCTCACAGGGGAGACTCTCTTTTAATTTAGGTATTGTTTCATGTGTCTTGAAATTCTCTTATTTAGTGCAAAGACATTTATGATTTGGATATGCTTCAAAGGGATTAGTTATCCTGTATGTCATTATTGATGTCTCTAATTTTTACTTATTTTTCATTTTTCCAATGACAGTCTAGTTCCACCACCTTTTTTCTTTACTATTTGCATGATAAATCTTTTTAAATCTTTTCAGTTTACCTGAATTTTATATTTAAAAAGTTATCTAATAAAAATAGTATTGGATGTTGCTATTTTTTTAATTTTATTTATTTATTTATTTATTTTTGCTTTTTGGGTCACACCCGGCGATGCTCAGGGGTTACTCTGGCTCTGCACTCAGGAATTACTCCTGGTGGTGCTCAAGGGACCATATGGGATGCCGGGATCGAACTCAGGCCGGCATGGGCCGGCCACGCAAGGCAAACGCCCTACCTGCTGGGCTATCGCTCCGACCCCGCATGTTGTTATTTTAAACACTTGGTTTTCCTGAAACAGAAATTTTGAAAGGAAAAAATCAAAGGATGAAATAATTTCTGTATTTAATAGGATGTTTCTAAAACATTTGGATGATATAGTATTTCTATCACTATCTATCTTCACTATCACTATCTTCCCGTTAATCATCTATTTGCTAGAGCGGGCACCAGTAATATCTCCATATGTCCTGTTTCATGCTAGTAGAACCCAAAGGCATCCGATTGCTCCAGGAACATAAAGAGCCTCGAACCATTATATAAGGTCATGGGAATGACCTAATATAAATGTTACTGGTATTTGGCATATCAAATACGACACGAGCAGCTTGCCAGGCTTGCCGTGCGGGTGGCATACTATAGTATTTCCAAGTCTATTAATATTATAACAATGAAAAGGTAGAAACCAGTATCATTAGGAAACAGACACATGCAAAAACTTAAATTATTATAAATTATTAGGTCACTTGTCATTTGTCTTCCTGTTGTTCATCGATTTGCTCCAGTAGCAGCCAGTAAGTCTCCATTCTTTGGGAATGAGTTTCATTATTATTACTGTTTTTGGCATATTGAATACACCACAGTCTCTGCCTTGGCTCTGGGTTCATCCCAGAGGACCCAGACTTTTTCTGTCAGACCATCAACCATCCACCATCTTGGGCTCATAGGGGAGAGTCTTGGATGTAGACAAGCTGTCTCCTGTCTGCCACCTGCTGACACAGCCGGGCACTGCAACTACACCTGCAACACCTAGAGATGCTTAAATTATTAGGTAACAAACATTATATGAAACCAATACCTAAGGACAGTAGAAACAAGGGCCAAGAGAATTGGTCCATGGTTGGAAGCCTGCTTCAGGTGATTGGGAGAAAGGCAGTTAGGATAGGGAAGGAACCACTATGACAAAGATATAGTAAATGATTACTCTGTATATCTGCGTGCTAAAGGTAGGTAAAAGTTAGGGCGTTTGCCTTGCATGCGACCGGCCTGTGCCAGCCCGGGTTCGATTCCCCGGCATCTCATATGGTCCTCCGAGCACCGCCAGGAGTAATTCCTGAGTGCAGAGCCAGGGAGTAACCCCTGAGCGTCGCCAGGTGTAACCCAAAAAAGCAAAAATAAATAAATAAATAAATAAATAAATAAATAAATAAATAAATAAAAATAAAAATAAAGGTAGGTAAAAGAATAAACGTGATAACCTCTCAGTATCTGTATTGCAAACCATAATGCCCAATGGGAGAGGAAGAGGGAGAATCAAGGAAAACGCCTACCATAAAGACAGACTGGGATGGTAGGGGTGTGACAGGAGGGAAAAAGGGGGACTTTGGTGGTGGGAAATGTACATTGAATTAGGGAAGGGTGATGGAACATTGTATGACGAAAACCCATTCATGAATAGCCTTCTAATGGTATCTCACAGGGATTCAATGGAAAGTAATTTAAACTCTTAGGCCTGGAACAATAGCACAACAGGCAATGCACTGCCCTTGCAGGCTGCCAATCCAGATTTTGTTCCCTGCACCTTATATGGTCCCCTGAGGCCTACTAGGACTGATGCCTGAGCAGAGAAACAGGAGTAACCCCCTAGGATTGCTGAGTGTGGATCAACATTCCATAAAAACTACTAGTAAATTGAGACAAGTAATATGAAATAATATGTCTTTAATGAGTAAGGTTTGCCTGAGACTTGACATTTAATATTATTATAATTCTTCATAAAGAATGAAGGAGAAAAGTGCATTTATTATCACAGTACATATGATAAAAAGCTTTTAACTAAATTTACTGTTCTTTAATCTTGAAAACTCATAGCAATCTGAAATAGAAAAGAACTTCTATAGTCTTCTTTTTATAGTGGTTTCTATAAAAAGCCATAGCTAGTGTTGTAGTTCATAATGAACTGAATATACTCCCATAAAGATTAGAACAAGACTATCTCTTCCCATAATTTGTATTCAATATTATACTGAAGGTTCTAGACACATTAGTGAAGAATAAGTCATAAAATTTGTGAAACAAGTAAAAGTCTTTTACTCACCCAGGACATGACTGACTTATAGAAAACATAAAAAAAAATTTGTAAAACAACTACTAAAACAAGGTAAAAGTTAGCATGTTCAAAAGAGGTAATTTCAATATAAAGAAAACCAACTGCACTTCAATTTACTAGCAATAAGAATTTCAAAAAGACCTTTGTTAAAAAGTACATTTACTATGCATCAAGCACCATAAAATTCTGCCAAGTCATGGACCTCTGTAAAGAAGCCTAGATCTTTGGTTGTAGGAAAATGCCTTGTCTTTTCTATGTTTCTTTTCTATGTTCTTTTCATCATTTCAGTGAGTAAAGATAGCTGATATCTTCTGTTTTCTCTATGTGTTCAGGACACTTTTACACTTTACCATCCTTCTTCACTTTTCATAGATCAGGTAGCTTGGGCACAGGAACACAATTAATTGTCCAGATTATTCAACTAATCAGTGTTTACATTATTACTCCAGGGCATGCAGTCCTAGTCACTGGCTTCTTCTATCTCTTTTATTTCAGTCATTAATGTTTTTGTGTGTGTTGAGGCCACACCTGGTGGTACTCAGTTCTTACTCTGACTCTGTGCTTGAAATCACTTCTGGTAGTGCTCAAGAAATATATATGATGCTAGATATGAAACTGGCGTTAACTTCAGGGAAGGCAAATATCTTAATCCTTGAACTACCTCTCTTGCTACCAATCTCTCATTAAAGTGCATTTACGTTGGCTGAGAAAGCAAGCACTCTGAATTTGGGTTTGCTGTGAAATGTTGTATGTATGAGACTATCATTAATAATATTTTAAATTACTGTTCCTCAATAAAATTTTCAGAAAATGTTTTTGTAATAATTGATATTGAATAAGGAAATGTGTCTTGTAAAGAAAATAAAACCCCATGCATTCATAATGCTATAATAAATTAAAGACCATATTTGTTAAAATTATTCTAATCAATCCCCAACTGATATCTATTCTGAATGATTAGAAATCTTGGTCCCAAATGTTTTCTCAAAAAAACATTAAAATAATTAATAGGACATTTTTCCCCCTTTGGTTTCAAAATCCTCAAAGTTAGGTTAAGTTTTAGAATTTAGAGTGGACAACTTATTGCTGCTTGTTATAAATAGTCATCTCTGAAATTCTAACACTTTATATTCTTTATATAAGTGATTAAAATATACTCAATAACATATTGTCAGCATACTAAAAATTAGTTTGTTATCTCTGCTCCTTTTTTATTTTTTATTTCATTTTATTTTATTTTTGCTTTTTTGGATCACACCCAGTGATGCTCAGGGGTTTCTCCTAGCTCTACACTCAGAAATTGCTCCTGGTGGTGCTCGGGGACTATATGGGATGCCCGGGATCAAACCTGGGTTGACCATGTGCAAGGCAAATGCCCTACCCACTGTGTTATTACTCAGGCCCTCTGTTCCTTTTTTTAAACAGGAAAATACAGATGATAAATTAGCACGCTTATATTTTATTGTGGCTATGTAAGTAACTTATCACTTGTATCACTTGTATCACTTGTCTTCCCCTTGCTCATCAGTTTGCTCGAGCAGGCACCAGTAACATCTCCATACGTCCTGTCACATGCTAGTGTAGCCCAAGGGCATCTGCTCACTCCAGGAATACGAAGAGCCTCAGAAAATTCCTTCAGGTTATGGGAATGAGGTCTATAATTGTTACTGGTTTTTGGCATATCAAATATGACACGGTAGCTTGTCAGGCTCTGCTATGGGGTGGTATACTCTTGTAGTTGCCTCTCATCCTGTGCATTTATTGCTGAACCGCAGCCGCAAAGCAGCCATGCAAGCTGGGCTTATGATCAACTCTTCTGCTGGGTGGAACTCTGACGAACCTCGGAGTATGGATGTGGAAAATGGCGGCCCTCATGGTGTGGGGGTTCCTCTTGCTTCTTCTGAGGCTCTGCTGGAGTGGCAGGCCAGGGCTAGAACCCGCCTTCCCTCCTGGGCACCTTGTTTCAGCTCGCGCACAAGGAGAGTCAGTAGTAGCTCTGCCCCGTATATGTGAGTCTCTGGATCAGGCATACCTAAGCTGGGATTGAAGAAGACTGTTCTAGGGTGGGGCTTTGATGAGCCGGGCTTGTGATCAGCTCTTCTGCTGGGTGGAGCTCTGACTAACTGGGGAGTCTGGATGTGGAAAAAAATTACTCGATCACTTGGCATCTCGTTGTTCATCGATTTGCTCAATCGGGCGCCAGTAACATTTCCATTTGATCCTATCTCAATGTCATCTGCTTGCCTCAGGAATATGAAGAGCCTTAAACCATTCGCTCAGGGTCTTGATGAAGAAATCTGACCATCTTGTAGTTGGGCGGCCACGTGATCTTTTGACATCTGTGGAATCAAGTCGGTAACGGCTCTAGTCCAGCGGTTGTCTCCAAATTGCATTACATGTCCAGCCCATCTGATTTTCGATGCCTTGGCAAACGAGACAGCATTTTTTGACTCTGGAACAGCGATGGAGGTCTGAACTCTGGATTCCTTCTCTCACTCTGAGTGAGGCGTGATATTCCAAGCATAGCTAGCTCTTTCGATTCCTCTTTGGGAGACCTGAATAGCATTCTCATACTGCTTTCATAGGGCTCAGGTATCTGAGGCATATGTTAATGCAGGGAGAATGGTGGAGTTGAAGAGATGTGCCCAGAACCGGAGGTTCTTTGTCTTTTTAGCTATTTCTTCGATGCCTTTGAAGGCATTCCATGCCACTCTCTTCCTCCTGCGTAGCTCAGGTTTTAGGTCATTCATCATGTTGACTTAGGTACACATAATTGCTGCATTCAGAGATGTCTGTTCCATTGAGAGTGAATGGGGCCTCTTGAACTAGTTCATTTTTCATGAACATAGTTTTGTTGAGATTCAACTGTAGACCTATCTTTCCACATTCTCAAAGTCATCCAGCATTTGTGCCGCTTGGCTAATGTTTGGTGTTATATAAATAACATAATTATTTTGGAATTATGTACAAAATAACATAATTCCCATTAAAACCCTAGATCTTCATTCATTTTTTACCTTGATCTTTTTTCCATTTACTAATCATTGATTTTTCCCACTTTATTTAAGCAACATAGTTTACAACGTTGTTTATAATGCATTTGTTACAGGCAGTTACTATCCCAACCCCAATTCAACCACCATTGTGACCTTCTCTCCACCATTGTCGCAATTTACCACCCCATTTCCCAACCCTGCACCCCTCAAGCCTATCCCTGTAATATAGACAAAATAATTTATATTGCTTGTTACCACTGAATGGCTAATGGAATGATCAAAAATACTTCAGTAAAAGAAAATTTGTGAAAATTAATATATCTCAAAATGGGGACATTGAGTCGTTCTCTGGGGGGTTTATTAAGTTGTTGTTGCTAGTTGAGTATTCTGTGTTATTGTTTTTATTGTTGTTAACTGAGCTTAGTTGGCTTCTATATTTCATTCCAATTCAATCTGGTGTGCTCCTACTAGAATGTTAGTATTGTGAGTTCGGGCGATGAAGCTCCAGAAAGACCAGAACATTTCACTGGACAGTGTGTTTAAAAGGCAATGGTGGTGAGGTGTGGGTATGGACTCGGGACCCTCCCCAAGTATAAGCTTGTGGGAGAGGCTCTCCGTCCCCACTCTGAGAAGGCCCATCCTTCTCAGATGGATGGGTATACTTATACCCCAAGTATAAGCTGGTTGGAGAGGCTGCCCATCCCAACTCTCAGATTTAAGCAAAACCAAAACTGGTGTATCTGAAATTTTCTGCAGTTTGGCCTCTCTGCAGAAACTCAGTTGTGAAGTGGTGGGGTATGGCTGTAGGCATGGCAACAGATGCTGGAATATCAAAGCAGCTCATGCGCTTTGGCAGGGTGAGTACTTGGTCCACACCCCCTCCCTGTATCTCCACCAAGGTCTCAGCTGGGAACTGTGGACCCAAGAAATTTTTGCAACTATTAGATCTCTTTCAAGATTTAATCATGAGTCTCTGATATTGGACTGATAATGGTCTTATGTGATGATAGTGGTGGTAAAATATGGGGTATAATTGTTTTTAAAAAATGAATGTCCAATGAGTAGTGTGTATATTTTGACTCAAATAGTCAAATTTTTTCTACATCTCTTGGGAATAAGTTAAAAATCATATAAACAAGCAAGTGTATTATTTTTTTCAGACTGTTTATGGCAGCACGTATCCATACATAGTGTCTAGAATAGTATGAATATAAAAGCCAGCTATTTGGGAATTGCTTTTACTTGGCTTCATGGTTTCTTGGTTTGAATAAAAGCTAAATGTTGAATTCCAACTTGAAAACTTTCTAATCTTTCCTTAAGTCCTTGAGGGAGTCTCCTTACATGTATTACAAATAGCAGAGAGGAAAAAGAAAGAGAGAAACAGGACACAGAAGTAAATGAACATTCTGTACCAAAAGGGATTCATTAGTTGCTGTGCTGTCCTGCAACCTAGAGGATTTTCCTCTGTTCTGCACAGCACATCTTGACTTTGCACACAGTTCCTTTTCCCTGTTACCTCATATTTGGTTCTGAAATCAAAAAGTATATTAAAAACACATGCAGGTAAGGCTATCTAGTAATAATAAACAATCCTGGGTTTGTGTTATGAACAACGATGTGAATGATCTGATACACAAGAGTGTTTTTTAGTAACTTTGACCTGGGGCTGAAGTATTATTTTCAGCTAAAATTATTATTTTCAGCCATTAGTCCTGATGGTCACCCCATTAAGAATGAATATGCTACTTTTTGAGGCACCAGCTACCAGTTCCAGCAGACACATACCAGTGTCCCTAAAACAGAGTCTCCAAGTTATTTGGAGAGATTTTCTAAATGCTGAGTATCCCACTGGACACTTTAAGCAAACAAACAAAATTGTGTTCAAAATTGTGTTCAAAATTGTCCCACCTTGAACATTGTAGTGTACCCCTAAGAAACAGCATCATCCACATTGAGAAGCACTGGTCTAAGCTGAGAAAGAATGAAAACTTTTCAGAAACAAATAAGAATTGTAATAGAAGAAAAGAATTCATTCCTATGAATGAGTCATGGAGCACTGTCCCCCCACCCCCGACCCTGGTAGCAGTTGTAAAGAGTAACGTAATGTTCAGGTGTTCCACATTTTCTAATTATCAGAGGGTGGTGATTGAAGAAAACACTGCCATAACATTGTGTTCAATGTTGGTAGTGGAGCAAGTTAGTAGGAAAGTGAGCAGTGAGGGGCTAAGTTATCCACACATTACTTGTTAGTCAAGACTAGGTCTCTACAAGGCCAGTGGATTTGTAGTGGGAGAATATGAGAGAAAATGAGAGGGGAAAAATTGTATCATATTCAGCGAAGAGTAAATCAGAAAATGGTTTGACTGTAAAAACATTTAAAAAATATTGTTGCAAGTATAAATGAATTGCCATGGTATTTAAGAACAGACAAAATAAGATTATAAGGTAGAATTGGTTAGGATGGGAAAATAATAGAATAATTATGCAATTTCCTATGTCTTTACTCTAGCATTTTAGTTCCACTATTATCTTTATTTTCTTAATTTTTTTATTTTATCACCTTGAGATATACAATTACAAAGATGTTCATGTTTGAGTTTCAGTCATACTGTGTTCCAGCACCCATTCTTCCTCCAGTGCTCATTTCCCACCACCAATGTTCCCTCCCCAACCTGCCTCTATGGCAGGCATTTTGCACTCTTCTCTCCTCTCCCTCTCTCTCTCTCTCTCTCTCTCTCTCTCTCTCTCTCTCTCTCTCTCTCTCTCTCTCTCTTTTCTCTTACACATTGTGGCTTGCAACACATTCATTTAGAGGTCGTCATGTATATCCTTTTGCCTATATCCAATGCTCAGTTCTAAGCTGGTGTCAGCATTTCCAACAATTATTAGCACATTTATTGATGGACCTAATATAATGGTTTGAGGCTCTTTATGTTCCTGTAGCAAGCCGATGCCCTTTGCTCTACTGGCATGAGACAGGACATATGGAGATTTTACTGGTGCCCGCTCTAGCAAATAGATGATTAACAGGAAGATTGTGATCGTGATTAGCACATTGTTTCCTTCTCTTGCCTTACTTTATCCTCTGGGTCCCACACGCTATGCGTAGAGTCTACCCACTGACAAGACCTCCTGATTCATATTTGCCTGACTTTGGATATTGGTATCATGCTATTTTTTTATATATCCTGCAAATAAATGCAGTCATTCTATATCTGTCCTTTTCCTTCTGGCTAATTTCACTCAGCATGATCCTCTCCATGTCCATCCATTTATAGGCAAATTTCATAGCTTCGTTTTCCTAACAGCTGAGTAGTATTCCATTGTGTAGATGTACCACAGTTTCTCTTTTCAGTCATCTCTTCTCGGGCATTCTGATTGTTTCCAGATTCGGGCTAATGTGAACAGTTCTTCTATGAATATAGATGTGTAGATGGTGTTTCTGCTGTGTGTTTGGCCTCCCAGGGTATACCAATCCCAACAGTGTAATTATTCGCACAGTTCTGTCAGGACACAACAGGAACCATAACTTTCATTATGTAAATGCATTGGCCCAAGGTGAAGGACAAAGGTGGGAAGGATCCCCAACACCCTTCATATCACAGACTTCGCCCATTTTCATATTATTTTATCCTACCACCTTGAGTGAGTAGCTCAGGTTGGTAGCTCAGGGTGGTAAGATTCCCAAGTGAAAGAAAGTCATTCTAGTCCATTCTGAGTCTCATGAAGAGGACAATTCCTATAGTTTCCAAGTCTGTTCTTGGAACTCACGTACCATCTCCTTGTCATTAGAATTAGCTCAAGAAGAAAACGGGTCTTGTCTACTATGTTCATCTCTATTTGTAGCTTCTAACATTGTGCCTGGCATTTAATAAAGAGCTGTTGTTAAATAATAAATGTAAGGCATTAGTCATTGTGATTCTCATATTTCTCAGGGAGAATTTATTCATTTATAATATTTTGTAATAATATAATGAAATAAATTGAGCATGTTTTATAGCTGAAGTCAAACTGAATGTAGAGTTAGGACAACTTGAAACCTGTCTTCTCCACACCTTATACACCTTTGTTTGTTGCTTTTTGTTATTCCAGGCTTATCTTCTTTCAGGACTCTGGTTCATGGGGGTCTTTCTGAATTTCAGTTTCTAATAGAATCCTCAGTCCCATGTACTGAAAAAGAGGGTCTTAGAAGAAGATTTTCCTATTATTTGCAAGAATACCATCCTCATAAACCTTTCTATTGACTTTCTGTCTATACAAGAATAGGTTCATGTATTCACTTGAAAGAATCTTGGGAAATATCCATCTGGGTTAGAATTGGATCCCCATGAAGTCCTTAAAAGAACATGATATACACCCAAGGACTAAGCACATCCTTTCCCACAAACATTGAAATTTAGTTCACAAAGAAGTGGGAACATCTGTTCAACTGGCGAGGGGTAGGATCTGCCCCAGTTTCTGTCCAAATTACTGAGGCTATTGATCATCGAGCCGTGACTTGTATTGCTGAGGCTATTGGTCACCGAGCCATGACTTGAGTTTTCTATATTATAAGTCTATTAAGAAAAAATCTGTTTAGGAGTTGGAGATAATAATTTTAAGATTTTTTTTACCCTTTGAATTATTTTACTATTTCTTTATGTATGGGAATGATGTCATTTGAGAACATTCAGTTAATTCAAGACAGAAATAAAAATGTTAACTTCCAATTTATACAAATTTGGATCACAAAGACTTTGAAACAGATGTATTCATTCAAAGAAATCCATTTTTTTCTCAAGTACATGTCTTTATTCTCTGAGAAAGCAACTATTTATTAAGTATGCAGTTCTTTAATTTTCAGTTTATAACATTCGGTGATTCTTTGACCTGGTTTCTCTAAATACAAATGAAACTCTGTTAGCTGATATGAAAATACCCATAAGGGTCCTTTTAGACTGATTTCAAGGCATTTTAATGACTCAACACCTGATAATGGATAACTTCCATTCCAGTACTGTACTCCTCATTCTACATATTCATGTTGACCATAACTTTCTATTGTTGTTAGTCTCTGCCCCCTATTGGTCATCTTAATCGGACACCTTCTTTATAATACATTTCCCTACACTATTCTCCCTGTTATAAAAGTTCAAGGTATTTGAGTTATGCTATGAAAACTCAGGTAAAAGAAGGTAATGAAATATCTTTGATGGTTGAATATGAGCGGATATAACTAGAATTTTCCTATATATTATTGAGAACCAACAGAAAATATTATGACTATTTCGAGGAAATGAAAGTGTGCTTACATAGGAGTAAATATTTATGAATGGTTGCATGTTTCTTGGTGTAGTGATTTTCAGTTTTTCTCTTAGGTTCTATTCATCGGTATGTAGCCACATAGGTTTTCTTGATTTTTCTCTCTCTTGCTTTCTGTATTCTTGAGCTCTTGGTTCTATTACCTACTAGTTAGAAGATACTGAGTAAAGTGTCTTTCTCTGTTAACCAGATTACACATCTATATAATGGAAATAATTACACTAGTAACTTTGCCTAATAACATATTTTTAATAGTGCTCAATATAGGACTACTCAAAATTACTAGTTATTGTCATTGGTGTTATTATTTTATTACTTCCTGAATTTGGAAGTGAGTAAACAATGTATTTTCCCCCTGGGAATTGAGAAATGATCCATCTAAATTATCAATAATCTAGACAGATTTATAGGCAATGAAGGAATGGAAGTAAATGCTGATGTTCTTAAGAAGCTTCAGGCCTTGAAGGTTTGTATGACATTTAAATGTCACTAAATAGTACACACAACTAAGAAGACAGTTAAAGTCATAATCTTCTGAGAAAAAAATTGGTGTTGAGAGTGTAGGGAGTGGGTGGAATTTAGAAAGTTCCAAGAACTGTCCAACAAATAGACCACTTGCCTGGGCTGGTGAGACAGTAGAAGAGTTACGGCTTCTCCCTTAAATGTACCAGACTCAGTTCAGTTCCCTGGAATGTACGTGTTGCCTGAGCACTACCAGGAGTGTCTCTGGGTGCAGATACAAAGGCAGAAAAAAGCTCTGAGCATTTACCCCATGTGGCACCCTGTCGGGAATGGCCGCCCGGGTTCCCGACAGTGTCAGGGCAGAGGTTCTCTTCTACCTCCGAGGACGCCGGGAGAACAGATGAAAACTCACGAGTCCGGTGCAGTTCCAAAAGGCTTTTAATAGTACAAAAGCTCTTCCACAGCACTCCAATATAATGAACAAACTTTAGCTCTGGTCCGAACTTAGACCATACAAAAGAGCCTAAGTCTCCCACCAAAGAGAGAGAGGATCTCACCCGAGCTGACTCCTACCCAGAAGAAAGAGCAAAAGGCCAAAGAGCAAAAAGCCAAAAGCTAAAAGGCCCAAAAGGCCAAAAGGTGAAGCCTGAAGGGGCCTCAAGTCAGCCCCTTATATACACCAAAGTAATCCAATCAGGAGGGTCATCTCAACAAAGAACTCTAAACAGAGTATAGTGCCACACCCTATTGTAGGTATAAACAAAGGTTATGCCAAGGTCTAATCCTTTCTACCAAGATTACCTCTTATGTAAAATACTGGAGAGAGAGAGAGCTGATATAAAGTAATACATCTTAACTTCATGAGCTTCATGTAATCCACAAGGTCCTTCTTATTATTATCTACACCAGGGTGATTCTGAGTATCTTGTTCTCGTGTACTGAAAGGGTCACACTCGCCTGCTTAGAGCAAACTAGTATGATCCTTCCTATAGTCTTCCTATAGTCTCAACGTAGCCAGGGTGGTAGTCTCCTGGTAAATTCTAACTGTCCCACGTTGGGTGCAGTGGGTATAAAGAGGAGCTGTGCCCAATCTAGAAAGCATAGAAGTCTTAGTAGATGTATAAGTCAGAAGTTAATCAATCAAGGTGACTTCTGTAACTGCCACACTCTCTAGCGGTGTTTACATAGAAGAGAGGTCTCATTAGAATGAACCTTGGCTTAAATAAGATTAAGCTGGGAGTGGGCAAAACAACAAAGCTCTCAGGTTAGCTAAACCTGTCCTCCAACAACCCCCAGATTAAAAAACCAAAACAAAAAACATTAGCCTATGAGATGGTTGAGTTCATTTCATGAAGAATTTCCTACTCCATTCTCACTCAATGCAGGAACTCTTTGTTTTCTGAATAAACCACCTTCTAAGTAGGCATCTTAACCAATCAATGACTAACTCCAGCTTTCACTGAAAGCAGCCCAAGGTTCGCCTCAGATCCGCCGAAGACCGCTCAGATGACCTTAAAAATAGACTTCAAGTGAGACAGTCTCCCCGGCTAATTCTTGGTCTTCAGAAGCAGTCACGTGAGCATGAATGTTCCTCCTACGGGCGCCTGAATCTCAGGATAGCTTTGAATGTTTTATGAATGACCACAAGAAAGCATGCAATAAGAGATTACAAAACATACTATGAAGATCTATCAGTATTTCTTAAGATATTAAAGTCAACGTGGCTCTCTGCTAGTGAAATTTAAGGGCAAAACACAACAGTAATAATATTATTTCATTATAGCTTTGTTTTCTTAGAGGCAAATACTTTCCTTGTGACCTTACTGCTAATTGCATTTCATCCTCATAAAGAAGAGCACATTTATTTTTTAAATAGGCTTTGGAGCATTCTTGAAAACTTTCAGTTAAAGGCCAGACATCTGAGTCATTTCGTTACAGGGTGGAAATACATTGGTTCAGACATAGAGCCAAGCTTGACCCTGCTGCTAATCTCTGGAGTCTTCATGTTTGGTACAGGTCAGCCAGTGAGGGTGGTACTTGATACGAGTTTCTCACCATTGCTTTTAAATAAAATTCTAATTTGTAATTTTATATAATTAACAACAGCTAATTCTTTCTTTTGAAAATGTGCAATGCTTCAAATATGCAGGCATTCTGGCATTTTGGAAAGTATATTGCAAGCATAATTACTTCCTCACTGCCAGCAGTTAACCTAATTTAATGGTATGTTTTTCACATTTTTCATTTGATTATTTTTGCCACAGATAGTAATACTAGCCTCACAAAAAAGGGACAAGTACAGATGTCAGCTAAGATTTATTGACTGAAGACTTGAGTTAAATCATGACTAGTCTAGATTCATAGACATAGGTAAGGATTGTTAACTTTTTCTAATTATGACAGGTCCAAAATACCATCTTGATATTTCTAAGCTTTTGCATGACCTAAAAGACATTAAAAATGGTAACTTTAAAATATTTTATTCATATTATTTATGTATAGTTTCCAAAGTGTATATTTATCCGAAGAGACTTAAAAAATAGCATATTGCTTTACAGGTTTAATTCATTTATAAATCAGTATGATATGG
This sequence comes from Cryptotis parvus, assembly GCA_021461705.1. NCBI lineage: Eukaryota > Metazoa > Chordata > Mammalia > Eulipotyphla > Soricidae > Cryptotis > Cryptotis parvus. The sequence goes on along the minus strand of JAJIBD010023548.1, from coordinate 155,755 downwards.
AAGCATTCCTTTTGAAAGAAAAAGAACTGTAATTTTTTTTGAGTTTGAGACTGAAATTGGCATGTATCCTTTTTGATCATAGCTATATTTTGAAAGTCAAATGATATTTGTCAGTCCCAAAATGATCGTGCTTCATAATATCTACTTGAGTTATTTTAAAAGACATAGTTGGCAAAATTAACTAGTTAATTTACTTAAAGTCAAAAGAACAGTGGGGAAAAGCAAACATTTATCCTAGGAATAAGGTAAAACACTATAATGGAGCAGTAAAATAAGCTTTAGAAAAATACCCTAATTGTGGACATTTCCAATTCTTGCCACTAGTTTATTTAAAGACTCGCTTCACTTTTTACGTTCATATGTCTCCTTACTCATCTTACCGCAACACAAAGAAAAAATTCTCTAAAATTCTGAGATCATTTTCAGATATAGGTATCAAAAAGTATGCTAAGAAGCTCTACAAATGAGGGATAAAGAAAATATAAAGGTATGACCACCACAATTGTGGTTATTTCTTTTGTTTTAATTTTCATTTATCTATGTATATATTTATTTATTTATTTATTTGTTGTCTGCTTTTTGGGTCATACCCAGCAATGCTTTTCAGTTACTCCTGACTCTGCACTCAGGAATTACTCCTGGTGGTGCTCTGGGGACCATGGGATGCCAGGGATCAAACCCAGGTCGGCTGCGTCAAGGCTAACACCCTACCCGCTGTGCTGTCACTCTGGCTCCTTTTAATTTTTAAAGATGACACATTGTCTTCTATGCCTTTATATAGACTGCAGATACACAGTATTATTGTTCGGTATCTGTATATATAACTCCACTACTCACTAGTTTCTACCACCAAGGTACTTGCCCCCTTTCCTAGTTTTATCTCCCTCTAGCTCCCTTTGTTGCTGATAATCTCCTTTCATTCTGTGGTCAGAAGCTAAAAGTCTTCTCTTTTGTTCAAATATTCCTTCTCTTTGCTTCCTTATCTTCCTTAAGATTGGAATCACGTAATGTTTGTCTTTTTCCATCTTACTTAATGCATTTAGCATCCTTCCTCTGAGGTCCATCCATGTTGTAACAGATAGCAAGAGTTCATCCTTTTTTTTATTGACAAGCTAACATATTTTGTATTTGACTAGTATTCTAAACTATATATATATATATGTATATATATTAGCCAATTAAAAAATCAGCATCTTTACTTACTCATTCTTATATAGGAACTTTGTTCTTTTTCATCTCATTTCTTTTGTGAATAATGAGTGTTCTCACTTAAATTGCTAGTAGAAGCTTCTAAAATAAGAGTTGTTTAAAAAAAGTCATGGTGGTCCTTGTTAAAGCTGCCAATCATATCCGGTCTCCACATCTCATCAGAGCTCCACCCAAGGAAAAGCTGACCTCAAGAACTGTTCATCACAGTACCACCCTACAGCGAAGCCTATTACAAGCCCAGGTATGCTTGAACCAGAGATACAGATACATGGGACACAGCTGCTACCAACTCTCCCTGTGCTCAGTTGATCATGAGGCATCCGGGAGGGAAAGGCGGGTTCTAGCCCTGGCCCATAATCCCAGTAGAGCCTTGTAAGAAGCCAGAGGAATCCCCACATTATGAGGGCAGCCATTTTCAACAACCAGACTCCACAACTCGTGGGAGCTCCACCCAAGAGAAAAGCTGATCTCAAGCCCTGCTCATTAGAGCCCCACCCTATAGCGAAGCCTATTTCAAGCCCAGGCATGCTTGAATCAGAGACACAGATACAAGGGACATAGCTGCTATAGGCTCACCCTGTGCTCAGCTGAATATGAGTTGTCCGGGAGGGAAGGCGGGTTCTAGCCCTGGCCCGCCATCCCAAAAGAGCCTTGCAAGAAGCCAGAAGAACCCCCACACCATAAGAGCAGCCATTTTCAACACCCAGACTCTACAACTCGTCAGAGCTCCACCCAAAAGAAAAGCCAATCTCAAGCCCTGCTCATCTGAATCCCACCCTACAACGAAGCCTATTTCAAGCATAGATATGCTTGAACCAGAGAGCACAGATACATGGGGCAGAGCTGCTACTGGCTCTCCCTGTGCTCAGCTGATTATGAGGAGTCTGGGATGGAAGACAAGTTCTAGCCCTGGCCCGCCATCCCAGTAGAGCCTTGCAGGAAGCCGGAGGAACCCCCCACACAATGAAGGCTACCATTTTCAATATCTGGACTCCACAGCTCACCCCAGCTCCACCCAAGAGAAAAGCTGATCACTCCCAGCATGCAGCCGCTTCAGTAAATGCACAAACTGAGAGCCTACTACCAAGAGTATCCCACCCAAACAGCAGAACCTGGCAAGCTACCCATGTCATATTTGATATGCCAAAACCAGTAACAATTATAGATATCATTCCCATAACCTAAAAGAATGGTTTGGGGCTCTTTGTGTTTCTGAGTGAGCAGATGCCCTTGGACTACACTAGCATGTGACAGGACATTTGGAGATGTTACAGGGTGCCCGCTCAAGCAAATCGATGAACAATGGGAAAACAAGTGATACGAGTGATATCACATGTGCTGTGTGTGTCCGTGGTCTGAGGAACACTGTTGTAAACCATATTACCTCAATAATGATAAAATTCATTTAAAATTTACAACTGAGCTCAGAAATAAAAGACAAAGAACAAGAATCTTAAAGCATCTCTCTAACCATGCACTTATGTAGTGATGGTAGTTAACGTTCAGAGAATCTAGCTCTATGGTTTATTAAAAAGTTAATTTGGGATCTTTGCCAGTACATTTCTTTATGCATTGTAGGTTTAGTTTTTAAAAGATGATAGCTACTATTATTAGTCTATAAGAGATACTGCACATTTTATTTTTCTGGAAAGAAGTGAGGTAATTTAAGAGAAGTTAACAGTGAATATGGCAATTTGCAATCATTAATTAATAAAATGGGGGTGGAGAGAATAGTATAGCTGATAGGGTGTTTGTCTTGCCCATGGCAGATTTGAGTTCCATCCATGACATCCCATGTGATTCCACAAAAACCGCCATGAGTAATACTTGGGTAAAGAGCCAGAGGTAACCCCTGAGCATCATCGAGGAGACCCTGAAAGAAAAGAAAAATAATAAAGAGTGGTTCTCATAGTATTAATGGACAATAGTTCTCAGACATGAAATTAATTCAAATGTATGTCTGAAAATAAATCATGAGAATTACCCAAACTGGTTCTCTGCCCAGCATTCCAGGTGCCATCAATCTATTGCCCATGCTCATTCCTGGGTAATCAAAGTTTTCTGCTAAGTTAATGCTAATTTCCATATCTCACAGCTGATTGGTCACATGGAGCCATTTGCAAATGAATTCTAAGAGTAAGTTAGATACTTTTTTTTCTTTTTTTTTGGCCACAGCTGGTGACGCTTAGGTGTTCCTCATAGCTCTGCTCTCAGGAGACTCCTGGTGGTACTCAGGGGGACCATATGAGATGCTGGAGATTGAACACAGGTTGGCCGCATGCAAAGCAAATGCCCTACCTGCTGTGCTATCTCTCCAGCCCCGAGTTAGATACTTTTAAGAAGCTATAAATTTGCTCAGATTTCTCTGACAAATTTCTACCTGATAAATATTTAATGAGGTTAAATTCAAAATTCATAAATGTATATGTATGTTTGGGCTACATTCATTATTAAAAGACATGTTGAACTTATGGATACATTTATTTTCTAGGAGTGATAATCCTCCTAGCCTAATTTAAGTCAGCATGGGTTTTAGTTATTTCCTAAAAGTGTGGTATCAGACTACTCAAGTAGCTTAGTGGGACCTCTGGAAATCCTAGCTGCATATTCTTTTGTCCTAGACATTAGCTGCACATGTGTGCCCTATCAAATTCTTGTTAAAATAAGGGAGAAAAATGGGGAAATGAAGAGAAAATTCACAGAGGATACCATGACTTACAAACTTTTCCAGAAGTTCCTATTGAATAGCATACAGAACTTTAGCCAGGATACTGCCATGAGCTGCCATCCATCACCATATGCATATTTGATGACTTACATTATCGAAATACACTTTTTTTTTTGCTTTTTGGGTCACACCCGGCAATGCTCAGGGGTTACTCCTGGCTCTAAACTCAAGAATTACTCCTGGCAGTGCTGGCGTAGACCATATAGGATGCCAAGGATCAAACCTGGGTCCAGCCACAAGCAAGGCAAACACCCTACTCGCTGGACTATCGCTCTGGCCCCTCAAAACACACATTTTAAGTTAAATGCATTCACGGGTGTTTGGGGAGTGAACAATTTTAATGGTGAGAGGTTGACTACTTTGTCAAAAATGGTGGAAAGGCTCAAGCAGCTATTCGATTTTTACCTTATTGATGGACTCAGAGACACGGTAGAGCATCGCAAGCTACCCATGGTGTATTTGTTATCCCAAAACAATAATAATAATAATAACGGACCTTATTCCCAACGAATGAAGAAGTTAGTGGTGTCCGCTTGAGCAAATCAATGAACAATGGGAAGACAAGTGACAAGTGACAATTAGTGAGCTTACTGGTGGCAGGGAAGAAAGAGCATATTTGGAGCTTTGATAGACGAAAGTGGGTACTCTGTTGGTGGGTGTGATGTTGAAATGATGAACAAAAAATATCATTTACAATACTATGAATCATGGTCCTTCAATAAAAATGGGAAAGCATAAAATTAAATTAAATATAAAACATAGTAGAGTAATAGCCAAAATTAAAGTACTCTTGTTATGTTTTGAAATTTCACTTGCAGACATTGATCTGAAAATTACTAAAATTTTACCACCCCAGGCAGAGCTTTGGGGAATATATCTGACATGGTTATGGGGTGGGGGGCAGGGTTGCTTCTCGTAGTTCTTGGGAGGCTATGAGGTGTCAGGGATTGAAACTGGGCCCCTGCTTGCCAAACCCACACCGCAGCCCTTTCAACAATATCTGTGAACCTACAATACTTTTTTTTTTGCTTTTTGGGTCACACCTGGCCATGTTCAGCAGGTATTACTGTCTCTACATTCAGGAATTACTCCTGGTGTTGCTGGGGAGGTTGGGGGTCATATGGGATGCCGGGGATCAAATCCAGGTGGACCATATGCAGGACAAATGCCTTACATGCTGTACTATTGCTCCAGCCCCTGAATTTCTAATTCTTCAATGTTTTAGGTGGAATACTATCATTCATTTACTGTCTTTAGAATAATAAGTTATTTGTGAATAATAACAAAATAATAATACCACCATGAACAAACAAAACTGCCAGTTATTCATGATGCTAACAAGATCTGATAAATTCTGCAGAAAAGAAAATGTTTCATGTTTGTGACATGAACTTTAAATGTGAGGGGTTGAATAATATTGTTTGAAATAACATGGTGAATCCTCCTGTTCGAATATCCAGTCAAGTTGAACGTCCACTGTTTCTTGTTGAGACACATGTGTAAAGGGTCAGTTAAAGGGTCAGTGCATTTGAAATAATTCATTTTATCTTAAAATCCAGGTCTAATGTTGGCAAGACTTTTATCAGCTTTAGTCCATTTAATATTTGTCAAATTCAGTGCTGTTAATGCCAATCACTTTTATTATCTCTCAGTCCATTATAGTGAACACTGCTTTGCTCTACTCAGGATTTGACAGTCTTGTTCAGAGATTGATTGTGGTAACTCATGGGATATCAGAAATCACAACTTCAGAAGCCCCACTTAAGGGGTTTAAAAATGTATTGATGAAAGATGCCTTCCCCCATATTGTTGTGATGAGGGGACTTAAATAACTTCTCACCTTTCTTCTTTTATTATTTTTTATTTAATTGCTGTGCAATAGACCATTACAAAGGCTGCTCCTGGTTGGGTTTCAGTCATACAGTGGCCGAACACTCATCCCTCCACCAGTGATTCTTTCCCAAAACAAGTGTGCTCCGTTTCGCTCCTTTTACACTTTTCTGACATTCTTGGGAAATGAGATTTTGCTCAGACAACAGAAGTTAACTTGCAATGTTGTTTATAGCATTATTTAGTCCAAACTTTTAAAACTGGGGACAAGAGTTTATCATAACAATAGTGATACATTTACCACTTGATATCATCACGACTTTATGAGATCGTTTTTAACACTAAACGTTTACTTAATGCAAAACTCAAAAATTTGCTTGTTATTCTCATTTCCCTTGTTAAAACTTTGCTATTCACAGTCCAAAATTTGAAAACCACTCATATTGGAAAGAGACACAGCAAATACCTAGAGGCAAATGAAAGACCTAAAATCTCACATCCTTTCACAACATGTTAATGATTTTCTAATCAAAACACCAAGAACATTGCTGTTTTGCAATATTTGAAATAGTAGTACTGATCTTACTTAGTACACAGTAATAAACAGGAAAGAAGATTATTTCCTTACTGAAGACATAAATGTGACTTAAATTTCCTATTAAGAGCTTCCAAGTTATTTAACATATTTTAAAGTGTCCCTCTTTATGTAAAATGGAATAAAGGCTCTTTAAATAAAATTTTCAAATCTTAAAGATTGATTAAGCTATAACAAATTGCTTTAATGTTAGTGTTGATAGAGATGCCATTTAGTGACAGTGGAAATCATCAAGAAATAATGACAGTGCTTAGCTACTTTGTAATTAACGGTAAAACAGTAAGATATAAATGTTGAGCTAGGAGTACAATCAGAGTGAGTCCAAGGTTTAAAAATCTGCACTTAGACTCCAAATTAGATTCTTAGCATGCGAATGTGTGTATGTGAGAGATATTGGTTACTGTTACTTACCTAAATTCATGCAGAATTCTAGTGTCACTGTTTTGAACAGATAGGTTTGTGTAAATAACTAGCAGTGCTGTATAATATTTCCGAAGGGGGAGTAAATTCAGATCAGCTTCCCCTTTTTTGTCTAATTTAGAACACTACAAAGGCTTCCATATGTCCTTCCTAATCCAGGAACCATGTATATGAACTAACAAGTACATGTACAAGTAAAATGTACATGAATAACTTTTAGCTAATTACTCCTAGCAGTGCTTGGGGGACCATATGGGATGCTAGGGATCGAACCCGGGCTTGCAATACATACATTTAGAGGTTATCATGTGTATCTTTTTGCCTATATTCAATGCTCAGTTCTGGGCTGGTTTTACCATTTTTGGCGATTAAGCCAGAGCAATCTACACATCGTGCAGTCAGTCATTCTCAACATCCAGACTCCATAGTTCTTCAGAGCTCCATCCAAGAGAAAACCTGATATTTCCCCTTTAAGTTTCATCAGTAAATGCTCTCAGAAGATGAGAGCCTTCTATTGAGACTATACCACCTACAAGGCAGAGCCTGGCAAGCTTCCCCTTTTTTTATTTGTTATGCCAAAAGCTAGTAACAATTATGGACCTCAATTCCATGACCTGAAGAATGGTTTGACGGCTCTTCCTGTCCCTGGAGCAAGCAGATGCCCTTGGGCTACACTTGCTTGTGACAGGATGTATGGAGATGTTACTAGTGCCCACTCGAGCAAATCGATGAACAATGGGAAGACAATCACAGTGACAGTCTCTTATAGTTTAAAAGAACTGTAAGGTATAATATTGAATAAATCTGTCACAACATATTACACACTTACTCATATCTATAGAGAAGTCTAGATAGGAGAAAGGCAAAAGAGCATTTGAGACTAGACAAATGCCTTTGGGTTCAGCCAAATGGTGTGTGTGTGTGTGTGTGTGTGTGTGTGTGTGTGTGTGTAGAAATTTTGCTAAGGAATAATTCAGATAAAAAAGGTTTTAGCATGTTATGTTTCAGAATTCATTTATTTCAGTCTTCAGTCATCACCAAATATATTGATTTCTTGATCTGTCCTCTATGCTTGCTTATAGAACTTTTCTGCTGAGTGAGATATGTTTCCTTGATTTATTCATACTGAAACTGCTGGAATTCCATTGGCCATAATCTATACATGATGTTATTGATTCACTGCTGCATCTTACAGCAGCTGTCTTTCTACTCAACACTTTTAATCTTGGCATTTAATGGTACGTACTTAAGCCTAAGGTACTAATATATATTCCTAGCAATATTATTCTGATATCATCCAAAAAAGCTAAGGTCAAAAAAAGTCTTATAGTTTATGGATTTGAGAATTAGAGAATCATAAATTTGAAGTTATTTGTCCTGTTTTCTATCTGTGTAATCTCCTGTAACAGACTTATTTAGTATTTCTCAGTCTCTATTCCTTCATATTTTTCATATAGTGGAAATGTTTTAATCAGTTTTTATTGATTTGCTTTTATATTTTTTCAAAATATATTATGAAAAATGACTTTTTTTGCTTTTTTGGGTCACATCCAGCGACGCTCAGGGGTTACTCCTGGCTCTGCACTCAGGAATTACTCCTGGCGGTGCTCAGGGGACCATATGGGATGCCAGGGATCGAACCAGGGTCAGCCACATGCAAGGCAAATGCTCTACCTGCTGTGCTCTCGCTCCAGCCCCACAAATGACTATTTTAAAGTATTTCTATTACTGTCAATATGAAGTAATGAAAATAAATGGCTTGAAATCAACTTTAAAATTTGAACAAAATATAAACTATGTTTTAAATTAATTGCTGAGGGACTATAAGCATAATGAAATGGTCAAAAGTTAAGTAAAGGAGAATATTTCAGAAAACGATTAATAATTGAAACTAGGTTTCACCTTAAGCTGCTAAGTCTTAGTTCTCTTGAACTTTAATGATGGGATACTACTAAGTATAAAGGAAATATATTTCACATGATCCAAAAATGTAGTCTAAACAGGACACTAAAAAAATGTCTGTGAGATGAAATTTTCAAGACAATTAGCTTTGTAATTAAAGCCACAGAGCACACAATAAAACAGAAACAAGAAACGTCGTCCCTATCAGTTATCAGAAGCAAAAACCAGAAAAATCAATTTACAATGTTGTAAGATACAGGAATTTTTCTAAACCCTATTTTTTAAAAAGGATACTAACACTGGAAAGACAAGAGAAGGAGTCTTTAAAACTTATCAGGGGTATTTATAAAAGCCAGGATGGACTGAATTGAAGAAGCTAACACGGAATGATCCTGGAGCTGACACGGTCAGTTCTTTTCATCTCAGTATCTCAAGAAGCATGAACAGGAACTGCAGATATAGTGGCTTGAGAGATAGTATAGGAGGATTGCATTAGGGAGAGGGTGGGCTAAAACACTTGCTTTCCATGCTGTCTCATACCTGCACTGTATATTGTCTCGAAAGGAGCACCCGAGTACCCAACCTATACCCTTCCCACAAAAAAAAAAAACTATAAAATTTTATCTATAGAAAGTGTCACCTGTGAAGAACTGCAAATGTTGGTGAACAAATGCGCTTCTGCTGACTCAGTGTCCACTAGCAGGCAACTGGTGAAGCAAATGCTTCTATTTTTCTCAATATTCTCAATTTGCTCAATATTCTCCCAAAGCTGGATCCAAAAGTAAGGGAACTTTGCTAATCCTTGACATCCTGCCAAGACGCTGAGCAGAGTTGAAATGAGAGAATTCATGGGAAAAAAGTAATATAGAAGCGGTGCTTGAGGACTGAGAGTCAGAATAAGAGGTTAGAACGTTGCTAACTAGCCTTGGTACAGTGAGACCTAAGTTACATTGATGTAGTTATCACTTGATCACTTGAATCCCGTTATTCATCGATTTGCTCGAGTGGGCGCCAGTAACATTTCCATTGGACCCTATCAAGTGCCAATGTAGCCCAATGGCATCTGGTTGATTCAGGAATATGAAGAGCCTCAAATCATTCCTTCAGGGTCTTGACAAGGAAAGATGTAGTTATAAAAGGCAAAATTTGAGGACAAGCTAATATGTTAATATAAAAACAGATGATAATTTTTAGACTTGCTGAGACAATCTTAAATCAGAAATCAAGGGCAATATAAAAGGAAATCCACAAATACAGTGAAACTGAAGAATAGCAAAAATAACAGAAGGATCTTAAAAATCAGCCAGAGAGAAAATAAATTATTATCTTCATAGAAAAAGTATTAAAGCAATAACCAATTTCTCAGTAGCAATAATGGAAACATAAAGTGGAAATAGCACATTTTAATGGGCTATAGGCAATATACCAACATTGAATATTTTATTGTTCAAGGTAATTTGTTAAATGGATGCAACATGTAGACATTTTCAGGTGAACAAGAGCCGAGAGGGTTTAAAATCTAACTCACTACAAAGGAAATTTTAAGAGAATGACATTCAGAAAACAAAGGAAATTGATCCAAATAGAAGTTCTGAGAGGCAAATACCTGTTCTGACAACAGGTACAAATGCCAAATATGCTAAACCTTGGAAAATTTCCAAGCAATGGGCTGAGGGAGGAGTGATAATGTGTGGCATAGGACAGCAGTGAAGTTACTTTGCCGTAGTGGGGCAGTCATTATTTTCTTATTTTCCTCAAAACCATAAAAGTTAACACTGTTATAACCTTGTTACCTATATCAAGAAGAAACCATAGTTGCACTAGAAGATATAAAACATACAGTGAAAATAGGAAAAATAGAACAAATTTAATAGGAACTCGACATTTGAGAATTCACGCGGGAGAAAAACCCTTTGAATGTAAAGAATGTGGGAAAATGTTCTCATGGAGTGCATACCTCACTCGACATTTGAGAATTCACACAGGAGAAAAACCCTATGAATGTAATGAATGTAGAAAAACTTTCTTATGGAAGTCACATCTCAATAAGCATATGAGAATCCACACAGGAGAAAACCCATATGAATGTAGGAAAGTATTCACAAGGAACTCACCCTTGACTTCATAAAAAGAGATATGGGGCGGGCTATAGTCTAGAGCCGAGGGCATTTGCCTTGCACGTGACTGGCCAGGGTTCGATCCCCACCATCCTCTATATGCCCCTGCGTTCCACCAGGAATAATTCATGAGCACTGCCAGGATTTTCCACATCCGGACTTCCCTCTTGTCACAACTCCACCCAGCATACCAGACTATCACAGCCCGAATCATCGACAGCTACCCTGCAGCGAGTTTCTTTTCAATCCGGCCCAGGTATGCTGAACCAGAGACCCTCAGACATGGGGCAGAGCTGCTACTTGCTCTCCCTGTGCCCAGCTGCTCGTGAGGTGCCCGGGAGGCATGGCTGGTTCTAGCCCTGGCCTTACACCCCAGCAGAGCCTCACAACAAGCCAGACCACCCTCCCCTACTCCATGGGGCCAGCCATTTTTCACATCCGGACTTCCCTCTCATCACAACTCCACCCAGCATACCAGACTATCACAGCCCAGATCATCAACAGCCACCCTGCAGCAGTTTTTTTTTTTTTTCAATCCGGCCCAGGTATGCTGTTCCAGAGACTCTCAGACATGGGGCAGAGCTGCTACTTGCTCTCCCTGTGCCCAGCTGCTCGTGAGGCACCGGGAGGCATGGTGGGTTCTAGCCCTGGCCTGCCATCCCAGCTGAGCCTGACAGCAAGCCAGACCACCCTCCCCCACTCCATGGTGCCCGCCATTTTCCACATCCGGACTTCCCTCTCGTCACAACTCCAACCAGCAGACCAGACTATCACAGGCCGGCTCGCACAGCTGCTCGCGGCCGCACGGTTCATCAATAAATGCTTTATTTAGAGGTGACTACAATAGTATGCCACCTGCACGGCAAGCCTGGCAAGCTGCTCCTGTAGTATTTGATATGCCAAATACCAGTAACATTTATATTAGGTCATTTCCGTGACCTAATATAATTGTTTGAGGCTCTTTATGTTCCTGGAGCAAGCGGATGCCTTTGGGTTCTACTAGCATGAGACAGGACATATGGAGATATTACTGGTGCCCGCTCTAGCAAATAGATGATTAACGGGACGATAGTGATAGTGAATAGGAACTAAATTTGATTATATAGAAAGTACAAGTCACAGAAATAAGTCGACATTATCAGTAAAATCAGATTCTCTATTTTCCATATACTTGATAACATAACCACAAAACTCAAAAAAATTCAAAAATGTATGGAGAAAGGCTAATTCACCATCAAATTTACATCATTAATACCTAACAAGAAACAAATATGAGCTGCTTTGGATTAAATAGTCTTTCAAACCATAGGTTGGCAATGGAAGTTGCTAAACATTGCCAGTAAGTATATGCAGATTAAACTGGAAGTTGATAAATGGTAGGGTGGAAGGGGAAAAAACAGAGCAGGGTATTAAGAGCACTCACTCAGGAGCTGGATATTAAAAAGCTCTACAAAGGGCAGTGTTAAATGGGGTGGTTCTTCACTTTCCCTCATTGAAACATAATAGGGTGGTTATGAATATGAGCTAGGTTAGTTCTTGTAGCATACCCAGCTACAAGAGAGGCTAAAGTGTGGTCTATACCAGTGGAGAGAATTCACATGCAACTCAACTGATAATGATCTTTTTAAACAGTAATATTGGCAGTGTAGGCAAAATAACTCCTCCCATTCCGTGAATGAAAGCCTTTCAATACAAGGACGTTCGAGTAATAAGGGTTTGTATCTGGACTGCAGTACAGTTTTACTCAGAGTTCCAATGCATGCTTGTATTATGCTAGAATACAGAGATGCCCCCAGGCATTTTGTGGAAAATTAAAGCATGCTAACCTAGAAAAATTAATTTATGAATAAATAGATAAATAAATGAAATAAACGGGGTGGTCTTTCACTATCACTATCAATATCCTCCCGTTGATCATCTATTTGCTAGAGCGGGCACCAGTAATATCTCCATATGTCCTGTCTCATGCTAGTAGAGCCCAAAGCATCTATTCGCTCCAGGAACATAAAGAGCCTCAAACCATTATATTAGGTCATGGGAATGAACTAACATAATTGTTACTGGTATTTAGCATATCAAATAAAACAGGGCAGCTTGCCAGGCTTGCCATGCAGGTGGCATACCCTTGTAGTCACCTGTAAATATAGCATTTATAGATGAACCGCACGGGGTGGTCTTTAAATATATTTAAGAGAAGCATTGAATGCAGGGGTGTGGACTTCACTGTATCACTGTCTTCCCGTTCATCATTGATTTGCTCGAGCGGGCACCAGTAACATCTCCATATGTCTTGTCTCAAGCAAGTAGAGTCCAAGGCCACCTGCTTGCTCCAGGAACATAAAGAGCCTCAAACCATTCTATCAGGTCATGGGAATGAGGTCTATAGTTGTTACTGGTATTTGGCATATCAAATACAACACGGGTAGCTTGCCAGGCTCTGCCGTGCGGGTAGCATACTCTTGTAATCATCTCAAAATCCAGCATTTATTGATGAACTGCGCAGCCACTTTTGGCCGTGCAAGCCAAGCTATGATAGGCTGGTCTGCTGGATAGAGTTCTGACGAGGAGGAAGTCGGATGTGGAAAATGGAGGCCCTCATGGAGTCTAGGGGTCGTCTGGCTTGTTGTGAGGCTCTGCTGGGGTGGCGGGCCAGGGCTAGAACCTGCCATCCCTCCCGGGTGCCTCATGAGCAGCTGGGCACAGGGAGAGTCAGTAGCAGCTCTGCCACATGTCTGTGAGTCATGTGGACTTAGCATTGTAATAGTAAATTGAGAGTCATGTGGACTTAGCATTGTAATAGTAAATTGAGACTTAATTGACTAAAGTTGAGACTTAATTGACTTAAGGTAGTAACATATGAATGTTTCAGTGAGAATAGATGAGCAGCAGTTGACAGAGTTATGAGGCAACCCTCAGACCCAGAACACCGAGTGCCTCGTAGGCCATTGTGAGGACATTTTTGCTCTGAGTAGGTTTGGAAGGCTTCAGAGTTGGAAGAGTAGAGATAGGATCATATTCAAGATTCCTCAAATGCTGAGTTGTGACCTGATCTTTGTGACTAGCAAATGTTGGAGCAGGGGCTCTATGTGATGCTCCAACACTCCTGTAAGTAATCACATACTTTCATTCCAAAGAAGTTAAGTAAAGGGACAGAAAGGAACATAACCAGTTTGAGCTGTGCAGTGAGGAGCCAAGGACGTAATGCTGGTTTCCCAGTTTAAGGAAAATTGTCATCCACTGCATGATATTATCCTTTCCTGTCTACCGACACAGTTTTAGAAAAAGAAAAATGATTTTGATGCTTCTAGAATGAGCACTAAGCTAACTCTTTCAGGCACCATTGGAGCAGTTCTTGATTTTCTGGTTCTCATTCATCTCGAATAACATAAGTAAGGGAGGGAGGCTGAAGAGATAATACAGTGGTAGTGCATTTGCCTTGTGTGTGTCCCACTCAGATTCAATCCCCAGCATCCTATTTCGTTGCCAAACACCACCAGGAGTAATACCTGAGTACACAGTCAGGAATAACCCTTGAGCATTTGACTTTTGGGTGTGGCCCAAAAAGCCAAAAATATATATATATATTTTTAAAGTTTTACCCCAAAGATCTACCTGCAAAAATAATTGAGTCATCAGAATTCTTCTTTTTTGAGTGAAAGATTTACCACATGTTCAAGTTTTCACATCATATGTATTATACTAAGAGATTGAAAAGATTCAGGCTTTAAAATATCCTAGAAGTTTTAAGTATGATCATACTGATATATTTTTCTCCCCCCCACCCCATCAGTATCCAGCAAAGAGTACTTCCATAATTAGTCATGACAGTTTACTGAGCATTTTCTGTACCTCCATTCCTATGTCATGATCAGGGAAAGTTTACTAGGGGAAACATTGTCCCAACATTCAAAATATCCCCTGGTCTAGTCACAGATTACTATCATCTTGTGGGCGAAAATACAGTTGAAGGATTTGCCATAGAAAAGATGTAGAACAGTTGAAGAAAGAACTTCCAGGGAAGAAATTTGTCTTAAATTCCCCGATTATAAAGACTATAATGCCTTTATATTGGAGTTTCTAGTTATATAATGTTTCCATTTTATGTACATTTTGGGAAGAATCATATTTGTTCTGGTTGCCAACTCTTCTCCCTGTCTCTTAGCAAATAACCACCATTCTTCCCAGACATTCTTCCTATAACTAAAAACTTCCATATAGGGAGCTGGAGTGATAGCACAGCAAGTAGGGTGTTTGCCTTACATGCAGCCAACCCAGGTTTGATCCCAGCATCCTATATATGGTCCTCAAGCATTGCTAGGTGTAATTCCTGAGTGAAGAGCTAGGACTAACTCCTGAGCATCTTTGGGTGTGACACAAAAAGCAAAATAATAATAATAAAAGTTTTTTTAAAAACTACCATATAGGACAGCACTCTATCCTCTGAAACTTAAGAAGGCTCTAAGTGCAGGTAGCCTGATCTGGAAATGCAAGTAGCAGTTCCTTTATTGGAAGAGCTGTGTCTGAATGTGAATTTCAGTAGATATCAGAAAGTCAGGGCCTGGTTTGACTTTGCTACATACATGGGAAAAGTAAGTCTCTGTTCATCATAGAAAATAAAGCCTTTAGGCTTCTCATGAAAAAATAAATGAATATGTGAACAAGTTTTAAATTCATAGATGGCATTAGAGTTGTACAGGGAATATGTTTATTTCTAATATCATTCATCCAGTTATTTTATTTTTTGCTGAGGTGCTGCACCTCATGATACTTTGGGCTTATTCCTATCTCTGCACTTGGGTATTGGCTTAGGGGGGACCATATGCAATCTCAGAGTTCCAACCCAGGCCAGTCACATGCACAGCAAGAGCCCTACCCATTGTACTAACTCTCTGGCTCTTCAATAAGGGAATAATTTATTTTTGAAGAACTATAATATTTAATGAATGCTACACCTTCTGCTCTCAGAGGTGTTTGGTGGGACAATCAAACGTGTCTCCAAACTTACAACATGATAAGAGACAGAGAATTGTCATCAATATGTGAAATCACAGAAGGCTTTGCTGAAAAGATGCTTCTCAATACCAATGATTTTTGTCTTATATTTAATAAATGTTGACTGAGAAGTATGAAATACAAATATTTCAAATTTTCCTTCTTGAACATATGTAGGGAAAGAAATAATGTAAAGAAAAGAATAAAAGTTTACGAAGTTTTGAATATCTAGATGACAAACATATACTGTGTTTTTGTATCTAAACTTATAAGAAACACCTAAATTTAAAGTAATTATTTGAATGTGCTCTAAATTCTTTTAAAAAATGATATATAGTCCAGGTCTGATCTTTATGATATCAAACGCTGAGTGGTAGTCAATTTAGTAAATCACCTAGATTTTTTATAGCTTTATTAGTTTTAATTTTATCCTGGGATTGTTATGTTGATTCCTTGTTTGGACTTTCTCAAGAATGGAACCCATTCTTTCTTTTTTAGTATTTTCTGTAATTATTTACATTTTTATTGCAGCAACACTGATTTGCAATACTGTGAATGTTTGTATTGCTTAATGATACGGTAATAGGACGCCAAGCCCATAACTCCATCACCTGTGGCCCACGGTGACCTGCTCTCTCTCACCTTGCTAACTTCAATCCTGTGATCAGTGGTACTAAGTTTATTTTTGTTGTAACAATGGCTATTCCGTTGCTTTTGCTACTTTGCTTACTGCATAAGAGTAAGGCTGTCAGCCTCGGCCTTTCTCCTTCTGACTTATTCTGCTTAGTATGAACACTCTGTTAGCTATTTGCTCTTTTCTAATTAATTTGATTGTGGTGAAGATGCGATTTCTTTTTGCAATAATCATCGTGTTTAACTTCAGTTTGTCCTTATTAACTATCAAGTGGCTGAGATAATAGGGTATTGATTATTTTTGCGCTGTCATCTACAGTTTAAATTGGATCTCTATGAACACTAGACAGTCTTCTAAATGACTATTATGTGTTTCAATATGCTTGCAGAGATCTAGTCTGGCGTTTGATGTGAGGTGCTGTATTTAGGCTCAAAGTTCCTTAAAAGTCATCAGCTTGGTGATAAAAACAAGACCATTTGTGACTATTCTTTCCTCTTACATTTGTTTAAAATTAAAAACAAGGTCATTTGTCACTATTCCTTCCTCTTAATTAACCAAATAAAGAATTCTTTAGCTCTGAAGGTGACTAGTCTCTTGGCTTGAGGATTTGGTAGGTATAGCTAGTGGGGAGCTATCACCACTATATAGCTAGAGGGTGGGGATGGTTTGTTTTGGTTTTTGTGGGCATACCTTGTAGCGCTCACGGCTTACTCCTGGCACTATGCTCAGGGATCACTCCTGGCATTACTCTGGGATTGAACCAGGCAGCTATGACCTGCCTTGTTCTTTCTTTTGAGATCTTTGTTTACCCGGAAGGAGGGAAACTGAATGAAGAAGGCTAGAAGTAGCTTTTGGTTGGTCAGATGATGAAAACAAGTGCCATTTATTGACATTTAGTAATGACACAGATGTTATGTTTATGGCAAATCAATTATTAACTTCTACCACAGCTCATTGAATCCTATTCTGTTATGCCACATCAATTGATAACCTTAATTCTGGGGTCAGAGTCTACATGTTCATTGACAGGGAACATTTTCTATTCTCTTTGTTTCTGGTTTATGACATATTAGTGACATTGTCTGATATTTGTCTTTCTCCTTCCACCTTATTTTGCTTAACCTGACATCCATGTCATAGCAACATGGAGGCTATGGATGTTTCATCTTTTTTGATAATGGATGTATCCCACTTTTTATGCTCCACATCTTCTTTATCTACTTATTTGTCCTTGGACACTTGGGCTGTTTCCAAATCTTGGTCATTAGAAAGAGTGGAACAATGAGAGTGAATATCTTTCCTGATTTGTTGTGTTTCATTTTCCAAATATATATATATATATATATATATATGCATATATATATATGAAGAAGTAGAATTCCTATTGTATTTCTATTCAATTTTTGGACAAATTTTCATCCTGCTTTCAATGAGGCTGAACCACATCATACCAGCGGTGTAAACAGAGTATATCTTTATTGCTTTATTGCACATCTTCACCAACATTTGTTTCTAGGTATTTTTATTTAAAACATTCTTTTTAGTGTGAAATGGTGTTTTACTGTCATTTTGGTTTATATTTCCCTGACAATCAGTGGTAATAAACACTTTTCATGTGCCTGCTCACCATCATTTTCATCTTCTTGGAGAAATTTCTTTAGCTCTTCTCCCCATTTTGATGTATTTTTTTTCATTTTTGTTACAGAGTTTCCCAAGTTTCTTATATATTTGGATATTAGTCTTTGTCAGACATATAGTATGCAAATTTTTCCTATTCAATAGGATATATTCTTGTTCTAGTGGTAGACTTTTACACTCTAGAGCTTCATCACCTAATCATTTATTTATACTTTTGGGGGTTTTTGCCAATGAAGTTAAATCAATTAAGACACCATGGGACCAGATCATACATACACACACTTTCAGTTTTAGTCTTTTATCAATTTTGTTTTCTTTAACTTTACATCAATTATTTCTGCTGATATCAAGGCCTATAAATGCATGAGTCAAGTGACAATCACTGTATCACTGTATCACTTTCTTCCCATTGTTCATAGATTTGCTCGAGTGGGCACTAGTAACATCTCCATAAGTCCTGTCACAAGCAAGTGTAACCCAAGGGCATCTGCTTCCTCCAGGGACAGGAAGAGCCTCAAACCATTCTTCAGGCCATGGAATTTAGGTCAATAATTGTTACTAGTTTTTGGCATAACAAATAAATAAAACACGGTAGCTTGCCAGGCTCTGCCGTGTAGGTAATATACTATCAGTAAAAGGCTCTATCTCGAGCATTTACTGAAGAAACTTAAAGGGGAAAGATGAGGTTTTCTAGCGACAATAACTGATAATTATTCAATATGTTAGGATTCATTGAGCATCTGATTCATATGATTCATCCAATCAACCCTACTTTATGGCACAATATAAAAATTAATCATTTGTATCACTTGTCTTCCCGTTGTTCATGGATTTGCTGGAGCGGGTAATATTTTCTAATATTGTGGCATTATGAGAAGCCTGGAAATTTGGGAGCCAAAGAATCTGGACTGAAGTCCATGGTGAGTTGTTTTTGCTACCTTACACTAGTCATATGCCCATACTTTAACTTGTTTCATCTATAAATAGTGATATAAGAATATCTACTTCAAAAGTATTATGACAATGAAAATAAATATATGATAAGAAAGGTTTTTTTTTTTGCTTTTTGGGTCATATCCGACAATGCTCAGGGGTTACTGCTGACTCTTTGCTCAGGAATTACTTCTGGAAGTCCTCAGGGGACCATGTTAGATGCCAGGGATCAAACCAAAGTCAGCCGCGTGCAAGGCAAACACCCTACCCACTGTGCTATCACTCTGGCCCCTATAAGAAAGTTTTTGACACCGCCTGTACACTATATTAAAGCCCTCAAATGGTCTAGAATCTCTTTAACTAAAGGGCAGACATTGAAATATAGATAGCTGGACACTCTTCAAGCAGTATGTAAGCAAAATACAGATGATTCAGCAGATAAGCACTGGATAGATTTGATGTTATTTGATTAGTTTCTGAGTGGAATTAATTCTTAAAAATAGGCGTTTAGGTATAATGTATATCACTGTATCACTGTCTTCCTGTTCATCATCGATTTGCTCGAGCTGGCACCAGTAACATCTCCATATGCTCTGACTTATGCTAGTAGAGCCCAAGGGCATCTGCTTGTTCCAGGAATATAAAGAGCCTCAATGCATTCCATCAGGTCATGGGAATGACTAAATCTTCTAACAGCAGGTAGGGTGTAGACTCCAGCACCACGAACGGTAGCCAAAGTCCTGCTACATGAGTGATTTAAGGATCGCTCATGGCAGGGGTGAGCCCAGATCAGTCAGGAGTGACCCCACACAAATAAAAGAACAATAACAAAAATTTCCTTCCAGGAAGCAGCAGACTTCACTCATTACATCAACGTTATTTGTAAAACGTTTATGTAGCGTTGCATCAGCGAGGCACTGTGAAGGATACATGGAAAATGGAACAGATATGGGGAGGATAACCTCTTAGGATACCTTATAAAAATTAAAGGCATCGAATTTTAGCATATTTCTATATATCATGCTAAGCTTCCCAATCATTGTTATTCCAAACATATAATCTTAAGCTGCCTTATAAGTTGTAGTATTTTAATGTTGTTATGGTATATTGAGTCCAATTCTTATTGCAATTAAGTTAGTAAAAATTCATTAAACTTAAGTCTGATATTTTGAAATTGTTTGCATTCATTCAACATCATTTAATTAAAGGTAATTATTAAAGCAGAATAGAAATTTTTACTTTCCTAGAAACTAATATGTCAAGGTTATTTATTCTTGGTAATTTATTTTCTTTCTGCTTAACTCATCCAATTCCTTTTGAATTTCAGGGAACTGATAGAGCACAAAACAACAAGCCATGCAAATACTCAAGTCATGGTTTATACATGAAAACTCAGGCAGTTTGAAAATTGTTTATTTAGCCAATCCATTTATTCAGCATAGTATATCTCCCCAATTGACTTGTGCTTACCAAATGGCAAATATTGGGATAATTTAGTGAGATCACGTTCCTTAACTATAATCCCCCTCTACGGTAGTTGAGTGAGCGAGGGATGCAGTTCAGGGTAGTCCTTCTGGTTCTACTAGAGAAATGTTCCCACATTACTCTGCATTACACTGGGGAGAACTGCTCTCCAGTTATCTCCTCTTACCCGAACCCTCTCATGCCCTAGGACCTAAAGGGAATTGAGGATTGTCTCACCTTTTTCAGATGTCTGGTCATTTGGGGAGCTGGTACAGAATGCAATATTGAGAGGGTGCGACTGAATACAACATACTAATGAGTAGGAGAGGGTTAAGACGTGCCTCAGACTGACAATGTGGAAAGCGCGGGGTAAGAGTTGGCAGCAGCATTTGGAAGGGCAGTCATTAGTTTTACTTCCTGGGTCATGAGTGATCCCTGGAATTTATATTTCCTATGACAGAATATGAGTGAGAGAGATGTCCTTGTTCATTCCCTGAGTAGTTCCTATAGTAAATTCTACCAACAGAATCAAGAACAAGACTGATATTATTCACAGAATTTATAGTGAGAGAAAAGCAAACTTTATTGCCCTCACAGGGCAACTTTATTGCCCTGGGTGTTGAGGTATTCTAACATGGATATTCTAACATTCTCAACTAACCATGTTCACTTTATTTTAAAAATTTATTTATTATTAATCAAATCAGTGAGATATATAATTACAAAGTTATTCAGAATTGGGTTTCAGTCATGCAATGTCCAACACTATCCCTTCACCAGTGTTCTAAAGTCACTTGATCACTTGATCACTTGAATCCCGTTATTCATCGATTTGCTCCAGCGGGCGCCAGTAACATTTCCATTGGACCCTATCACGTGCCAATGTAGCCCAATGGCATCTGGTTGATTCAGGAATATGAAGAGCCTCAAACTGTTCCTTCAGGGTCTTAATTTTAGTCCTTCTTTGTTTTGGCAGCCTAGGATGTCCTGAAATTTTATCAGACACTGCTTGTTTGCCTTTCTTACTGCTGCCATATTAAGGGCTCTTTCCTCTGAGAGAGCCTCTCTCTTGTTCTAAAGTAAACTTTAAAAAGAAATTCCAAAAAACACACATATATAATTGCATACATATACAATATACAATAATATATATAAATATATATTTAATTATATATAATTATAATTAGTATTAAGTGCTTTGGTAGAAAATTTTAGGGAACAAGATTAACCCATCTTTTGAATCTAATTAGATTAAAGGGTCAAAGAAAACTCTTGAAAAATGGTATTGTTTTCAATCAAGGCTGAACCAGGTGGTACCCCTACCATCAATGAATAAGGATTGCTTTTTCCATCAAATTCCCAAAAACACTGGTTGTTTTTAGTTTCTTTTTTGTTTCTTTTAATTTTTTATATATGCCAAGGATGTTTTCTTTGCATGCGGTCAACCCAGGTTTCGTCCATAGACACCAATATGGTCCCAAAAGAACTATCAAGGAATGATCCCAGAGCAGGAATAAACCCATGAGCATTACCATGTATGAACTCAAACTGAAAAAATTAGTATTTTCACTATGTGTGCATTAAAGTCTTTTACACAAGTTGTGCTAATATAGTTATACATTGCCATTGAATTTGAAATAGATTAAAATTTTTTAAAAATTTAATCTCTTAAATTCAATCCCCAGTCAGCATAGCAACATTCTACTGTTAATTAATTGAATTTTGTATCTGGCTAGCAGCAACTCTGGTGGACAGCATGAATACTGAACACTTAATCCTTGTGGAATGTTTTATGGCCTGGCTCATGCTGTGGTTAATAGCATGCACTCTGAAATCAGACATATCTGGGTTTAAATTCTAATTCCTCATTTGCTTGTTGTGTGAGTCCAAAGAAGTTATTTAACATCTCTAAGTCTGATAATACTCATGTATAAAGCAAAAATATCTTATATATAACAAAAACCTGACATAGTACCTGTTACATAATCAGCATTTGATGAATACCTAATCTTGATATTTCCACTCTCTTAGTACAACTTTCTTGCCCTCTGAAGACATATCATTCTCTCCTCCTCCTCCAAGCAGTATAAATTCATTTCAATGACCTTTGAACCAAGCTGACATCATTCACTGGCCATATCTAAACCTAAATGCAATTCTAGATCAATTCAAACTGTTCTCTGTTGAGTTATGCCAAATCTCATTAGAAAACGTCATTTCACTGCGGAGATTACCAGCTTCCTAGAGGGGCTATTTGGCCTCTGGGCGACTTGGTGAACCTATAACTGTACCCCTGACTACATGCTTCATTCTTCCTAGTACTTCATTTATCTGCAGTATCCAGACCCTCACTTCATCTCGCATCACAGGATGACTTTATCACCTGCATGAATTAGCTGAGTCTTCCTCTAGGACATCTCCAGTGTATCTTTTTAACTTAATGTTCAGGGGTCAGGTTAATTTAGAGGCACTTGTTCAGTGTTAAAAATAAATCTACTTCAACTCGATCCCAGCCGACTGATGGAATAGGAGAAAGTACGCTTGCCTGACACTCCTTGGGTGTTTGTGTGACCTAAGTCAGGAAGACACCAAGAGAGTTGTTGGCGCTTATTTGTAACTTGATTGCTTATTCATGCCATTTTGTAGGAATGTGGCTGCTGCTCGTAATTTCTTGTCAATGATGTGTGTAGGCTGCACTTTTTCAAAGCTCTTCCAGGAGGTGAAAGAGCATCTGCTATGGTCATCACTTACCTTCTGCTTACTGGAACTATCAAACACCCCTATTGGTGACTCTCCAAGCCTGAGACTCCCCGGAATAGACATTATTATGCATATTGGCTCTGCTCCAAAATTTCATTCTTGGTCGTTTTGCTTCACCACTTAATGTAAACGGTAGATAATAGATAACACCAAGAATTGTTTGGGCAGCAAGAAGCATAAAACCGGGAAACGGGAAGTTCCTATGTTAGATAATAATTTGGTCATGACTATTCTATGAAGCTTTTAATTTGATTTGAAGTGGTTTCTTCCGAGAATAACTGTGAACATTGTGAAAGAATGAAAGAAATTTTAATTAATGCTCTCTTTAAATTTTTCATCTATTAGCATGGATGTATAATTTATAGTATAGTGTGTTTTTTCTACTCAGATATCTTTTAGTTGGGTCTCAAAGATATAAAATGTCTCTGTTAAAAGCAAATTTTTCAAAGATGATAGCAAGATATAAAATAATTATCATGTGGCCTAACAGATAATATGTGCATATGTAGACATATATGAATATATGGAGACTCACAGACATGGGCATGAGCAAGCAATCACAGACATGGGGCAGAGCTGCTACTGGCTCTCCCTGTGCCCAGCCGCTCACGAGGCTCCCAGGAGGGATGGCGGGTTCTAGCCCTGGCCGGCCACCCCAGCAGAGCCTTGCAACAAGCCAGACGACCCCCACTCCATGAGGGCCTCCATTTCCACATCCGGACTTCTCTCTTGTCAGAACTCCACCCAGCAGACCAACCTATCACAGCCCGGCTCACGTGGCCGCTTACAGTTCATCAATAAATGCTGGACTTAGAGATGACTACAAGAGTATGCTACCTGCACGGCAGAGCCTGACAAGCTTCCCGTGTTGTATTTGATATGCCAAATACCACTAACAATTATAGACCTCATTCGGAATGGATTGAGGCTCTTTATGTTCCTGGAGCAAGCAGATGCCCTTGGGCTCTACTAGCATGAGACAGGACATATGGAGATGTTACTGGGGCCCGCTCGAGCAAATCGATGATGAACGGGAAGACAGTGATACAGTGATTCATATAATCATCTTCTGTTTTCATAGACTCTACATCTGCTACTTCAACCAACAGATAAAATATAGACCATGTTGTTCTGTACATATATACATGTACAGACACTTTTCCTCTTCACTATTGATGAACAATATAGCAACTATTTTATAGCATTAACATTATATTTATTATTATCGTTTATATAGAGATAACTTAAAGTATAAAGAAGAATGTGGGCATGTTATATGCAAATACTACTCCCCTCAATAAAGTAACTCAAACCATCTGTAAATTTTGTTTAGTGTGAGAGTCCTAAACCAATCCCTCATAGATATCAAGAGATAACACTAATATGTCTGTGTGTATATTACTATGATATGAATATATATTTAAGTTATTAAACCTTTTCTATATATAGATGTATGATATATAATAAAATAGATGAAGTTCACAGTAGAATTACAAGGGAATTATAATAAATATTTATAAAATCATAGAAACAAAGAATTAAGAATCGGAGCTGGAGTGATAGCACAGCTGGTAGGGTGTTTGCCTTGCATGCAGCTGACCCGGGTTCGATCCCTGGCATCCCATATGGTCCCCTGAGCTCCACCAGGTGTAATTCCTGAGCAAAGAGCCTGGCGTTACCCCCTGAGCATCTCTTGGTGTGACCGAAAAAATGCCAAAAAATCCATTAGATAAACATCAAATTCAGAGAACTTTAAATGTCATTTTAAAAGGGGTAAGTTGTGGGTACCAGAAGATAGCTCAGTGGTACAGTATTTCCTTGCATGTGTGAGGCCCTGAATTTGATACACCTCACAGAAAAAAATGAAAGAAAAATTTAGCACTTTTTTGCATCATGAAGACATCTATTCACTGTGAAGACATCTATTCACTGCATCCATCTTAATATCCTTTAACAGTTCTCATAAAGTAATCCCTCAAAAATTCTTGAAGAAAGTGAAGAATGTCTTACTAAATTCTTCATTTTTGAAAATTAGGAATTTATGTGCATGGATGTTTTGATTTTCTAATATAGAGTATATTTTGGCTAAGAAATTTGTTCTTAACAGTTCCATCTTCATTTTTTCTTTATGAAATAAATGCAAGTTCTTATTCTTTCCATAACGTGCCAGAAATTTAAATTTTAACATATGATTTTGCTTATATTTAAGGTAATTATGATACATAATAGTTGTTTGCTCAGCTCTTAAGACAGACATAATGCAGAGTTTTGTAAATGTATTATTATTTTTTATCCCTCACAAAATTTATGTGGGATAGCTAGCATAATCCATATTCACTGATGAGAAAGTTAAGGCACAAATTGCCTTTCTCTACAATTACTTTCATAAAATTGACTGGGAGTTTGAGCTCAGGAGGTCTGTTTCAAAAAACTGAGGCTGGTCAAACATTTTTTTAGGAGCCAGAGAGATAGTACAGAAAGTTAAGCACTTCCCTTGCACACAGCAGACCCTAACTCAATCCCTGACACTGTGTATGGTCTCTGAACACCCCCTGCATGATTTTTTCATCTCAGAGCCAGAAGGAAACACTGACTACTACTAGTTTGGGCCACAAGCAAATGTAAAGCTAATAATAATAATAATAATAATAATAATAATAATAATAACTTGTATCACTTATTTTCCCGTTGTTTATCGATTTGCTCCAGTGAGCACCCAGTATCATCTCCATTAGTCCCTGTCTTGTGCTAGTGTAGCCCTAGGGCATCTTCTCACTACAGTAAATAATAATAACAATAATAATATTTTAAAATCATATTTTAGTTGCAACAGTGCTGAAATATATTGTCGAGATGCACAAAGTTCCTGCACCTCTCTACCACCAATACTCTCTACCATGATCCCTGTGTTACCATTTTATCACCCGCACACTCTCCACCCTCTGCTAAGCAATTCGTTTTGTAATATAAGGCCAACAGTTGGTCATTATTTGATTCTATCTACTCCTTTTCCTTGCCTCTTTTAATTCCATAGATGAGTGAGATCACCCAGTATTTGTTCTGCCTCTGACTTAATTCCACTTAAAACGATTCCTTTCAGTCCCATCTACAATGCAGTGCATGATTTCACTTTCTCTTAAAGCTACGCAGTGGTTCAGTTTTGACTATGTATACCACAACTTTCATTTCACACGTTATGATTTATAAGACTGTTAATTAAAGGGTTTCATGCAAATGATCTTCCAACACCATCACCCTGCACCTACTCTGAACCTACGTCATCCCCACTCATCCTTAGAAACAGTTACCTCTGGTCATTTGTTATTTTCTCACTATGTCTCTTTATATGCCACATAAGAGAAAGTCATTCTGTATTTTTCCTTCTTCTGATTTACTACCACTCATGTGTCCACCAGGCATTTGGGTTGTTTCTGTGTCCTGGTAAATTGTGCTAAGTGCTGCAATACTTATGAGCGTTCCCATAGAAAACCTCTGGGCAAATAGGTTCTTGGGGACTTGACTTGGGGATCCTCGATGCTAGAAGCAACTGGACAAATAGAGGGTTTGTCTAGAACATCAGACCTCTCAGTGCTTTCTAACTTGTGCTCGTCTGACATTTTCCCATGGAAATCAACCATGTTTGATAACCAGGAACATAATGGGAAAAAATAATATGCCAACACAAGACAGTGGCTTACATAAATTTACAAACGGAAAAGTTGCTGTCCCTCATCAAAGTCTAGTCACAATAAGTAAAATTGATTTTCAGAATTACATCAGAATGTTATATGGATATTTGCACTGCAGGTTATGCGTGTTTTTTACTTTTCTATCTCCAGCTTGTGAATACTTGTGAATTATTATGAGCTCAGTTCAATTGTTATTAGGTCATTGTGGAGGTACATGGTCTTGCTGAAATGTAATAAAAATGGTACACTAAATTAATTCTAATCAGATATTAGAAAATTTTATGTAATAGGCTCATATGTCTGATCCTTATGGTAAAACTGCAGGTCTAGTTCTGGGAGATGAATTCTTCAGAATTTTACCTCTCTTTATAAGTCTCAATGAAAATTATGCCTAAAAGTTCTCAGGTTACCATTTGGTCTGTCAATTTATAATAACCTTGAGAGAAAGAAACTCTTTCTAATGTTTGATATGAACTTCAAGAGAAGTTAAAAGTCAAGTTATCATCATAGGTTGAGGATAAAGTTTGATTTTATGTACATAGGCCTGAACTATAAGCACATACAGTGACAGATATAGACACACGTAAAATAACTCCTACAGATGAATGAGTTGATTTCAAGAACTGTATTTGGAAAAGTATGTTCATGAATCACCTGTCTCTCTAGGTGCTGCAGGTGTGGCCGCAGTGCCCGGCTGCATCAGCAGGTGGCAGACAGGAGACAGGCTTGTCTACAACCCAGGGCTGTGTCCTGTAGGCCCTGGATGGTTGATGGTCTGACATAGAAAAAGACTGGGCCCCTGGGATGAACCCAGAGCCACAGCAGAGCCTGGCAAGCTACCCATGGTGTATTCGATATGCCAAAAACAGTAACAATAATGGACCTCATTCCCAATGAATGGAGGCATTACTGTTGCCCGCTTGAGCAAATTGATGAACAATGGGAAGACAAATGACAAGTGACAAGTGACATGTTCATGAATCAGTGTTCGCTCCCCAGGACAGGATCTTCTATACTGTCCCAGTATAGAAGATTCCATATCTCATATTTTACATCTCTTTAAACATTGTTTTATCTGATTGTCCTCTTCAGACACTGGGAAGGGCCATTGACATCATCAGTCTCTTGAATGCTGTAGCCCTAACAATCACTGTATCACTGTATCACTGTCTTCCCATTCATCATCGATTTGCTCGAGCGGGCCCTAACAATTAAAATGTTACTGGGGCCCGCTCGAGCAAAGCCCTAACAATACTGAACTGTTTTCAAAACCATATTCACTGTCTGCCAGGGAAGTTAGCAAAACCTGTGCTTCCATCAGGAATCATAGCAGTGTTAAGTAACTATTAAAAATAGATTGATATTTTAAAATTAAGTATGATGATTTTGTCCAAAATTTTCGAGTCGTCAACTGTTAACAGCTCTGGAATCATTAAAGTGAGTTGAGTGTGTGCAAGTGTTTTTAATTTGGTGAGAGATAGCTTTAAAGTCTACCACAACCACAGCATGCTGGAAACAAGGCAAGACCCAAGTTGCCTTTCAAACATGTACTGTTGCTTTCAGGCTGTCAGCGTTGCTGTGTGGCTCAACACAGATGTATATTTAACCTTAACTAATTTGTCAGGAAGTTATGATCCTTAGAATTAGAAACCTGTCTCACACTTTTGTCCTTCATGTGCAAGAAAGTAAAAGATCTGTTCTTGTAAACTCATATTCAAACTGGGATCAGCTGAGCTCAGGGTTAGGCTCTTAAGCCTTGTTCTATCTCTCCAGCCCATCCTTGCTATATATTCTTAAGTTAATTGTCTGTTGAGCGTCACTAGTATCACTTATCTTCCTGTTGTTCATCGATTTGCTCGAGCGGGTAACAGTAACATCTCCATACGTCTTGTCATGTGCTAGTGTAGTCCAAAGGCATCTGCTTGCTCCAGGAACACGAAGAGCCTCAGACCATTCCATCAGGTCATGGGAATGAAGTCTATAATTGTTACTGGTATTTGGCATATCAAATACGACATGGGTAGCTTGCCAGGCTCTGCCGTGAGGGTGGCATACTCTCACTAAACAGTACCTTGAAATATTGACTTTTGAGTGTGACCCTTTAACTTGCCAATATTTATTATTATTTTGGCATTCAACTGTCTTTTGATACTCTCTTACAGAATGGAGAACCTAATAAGGGGAAGGAATCCCCCGCAATATCAGAGAAGTCCTTATAAGGAAGTCCACGCAGCACTTCGGAAGAGGCCCGAAGAAGAGTGTAAGTATGTTTCATGGGATTAATCTTGATAGATTTTGGTGAGTAGCAGAGTACAATGAAAGGGTTAACCTGTTTGTGATGAAATAATACAAATATTTAATAAGAATCAAATTGAGTAATTAAAACAAATTACCAAATGGTACTTGCAATCAGGCACCCATGGCATTGTTTTCTTGAGTGTTTATCTGGTACTTCCAGGTTTAGTATTGATAGTTGAATTCTATGTTCAGAGGAGAGGGAGGAAAGCTAGTCGATGCACCATAGGTATCTTAGAGATTTTTGAGGAAGTATAAGATATAAAGCAAATAATGTCGAGCTGTGTTTAAAATATCAAGTGGAAACATTTGATTTCATCAAATTTGAAATTTGGGGAAATATTTTGAAAGTTATGTATCCTACCACAATCCCGAATTAGTTTTGTCCTTCATTTATGAAACATTATAGTAATTAATTGTTGGTGGGGATATTGTTTCAGTAGATTAACTAGTCTGTCATTTTATTAAAGACATTTGATCTAATGTGTTCATTTTATATTTATGATAACCTATGCTATCAACTTACCTTTTTGGTATCTGCTTATAATTATTTTTAGTAAACTAAAGTAAATATTGTTCTGGCAAAATTTAACTGATTTTGCTATTTTATGGGAATTTACATTTTATAGGAATTGAACTTATGCAACGGGTTAGCTTTCCTTTATAATGTAGTAAACTTTTAAGGCTATAGCTATATTTTCAATTAGTTTTAAGTACATTGTTCTGGATTAAGACCAAATATACTAAAGCTGGACACTGTTATGGTCAAAAATATGTTTTCATTTTGTTTTGTCTTATTATAAACTCAATAGTTAATGTTAAGTTGGCAGCTATGTGGCAGTGTGGATGTCATAAGTTTTATTTTAACTAAGAAGTCTTTTATTCTAAAGCTATTAAAAATACCCAATTAAAAATAATATCTGAAAATAAAGACAGAGTTCATGGGTATTTTTAAAACTAAAGGATGCAAACCCATGCTTAAATTGGGGGTTTCTCCTCTATGCTTATTTAATGCAATTCACCTAATTTATGCATTGTTCTGCAGATCTTATTTAAAATTCAAAAGGAAAATTTGTGGATAAAACTGTAGTTGAATTTCAGAAAGATTATGTCATATATTTAGGATAATAATTTTCAGATCTCTTATGTGGAATTTATCTAGTCCAGTTGTTGACCATCCATTGGCCAGATTCAACATGCCGTTGTTTCTGTAAATAAAACATTATTGGACTACCATCGCATATTTTTGTAAGCATTGTGCTTGACCACTTTTACTCTATAAAGGATATAGAGGCTGTGACTGGGGCTACCCAGAGTCTACATTAAAAGAGTTAACCAGAGTTTTTTAAATGAAGAAATGGTTTCATTTGGATTTAATTGCTGGGGCAGGGAAAGGAGAGAAAAGGAGGGAAGGAGAGAGCAAGGAGCAGAGTAGCGATGGGAGAGTGTCTGAGAGGAAATGACTGTTTTTGTTTTGTTTTGTTTGCATTGGTGGGGTCTAATCCAGGTCTCATGCATGCCAGACTCACATTTGATCACCGAACCACATCTTGGCCCCAGAATATTTTCAAATATTGGTTTAGATCATCAGTTCTCAAAGTGTGCTGACAGACCAGCAGCTGTATTGTTTGAGAACTGGTTAGAAATGAATGCACCCTGGCACACTGGCACAGTTGCTCTGGTGACCACCAGCACTGATGGCCTCCATCAGCTTCACAGGACTGGGCCGACTGTGAGTTGTCCATCTTGATTAACTTGACCCGTGAAATGGGCCAACTTGGACGAGTATTGCTGGGATAATATAACTGTTCTGTGTTATGACAAACAAGTCTGTATCGATTGAATTGTGATCATGAGAGCAATTTTAAAAGCTCCACATGAAGTCAGTTGAATTGAATGTTGTTAAACTTGGAAGGAAAATAATGACATGCAAGAACTCTATAAAATGCATTTCCTTCCAGAGAGATCATAATCATTCGTTATTATTTTGATGGACAGCATGAATTTTGTATTACAGATGGATATTAATTTCCAAAAATGAAGTTTCTTTTTTTGAAATGTAAATAGTATATAATATTAGCAAATAAGCTCAATTAACTTTAGAGCTACAGAGAAAGATCTATTCTTTATATGATATGTAAGGTAATGAGCTGTAGGATTCTGGGTGTTATTTTTATGAACATAAGATTTAGTTTACTTATCTGGAAAATGAGGATAATGATAAAACTTTCAGTTATTATTTTGAGAATTAAGGGAGATGTGTGTGTTAAGTACTTAGTACAGAACTGGTGTCATAGTAAGTTTCTCTTCTCTTACTTAAAAAAATAAGCAAAAGCTGTTCTTATTCTTATTTCATCTTAGCCATGAAGAAAAACAAAACATGGTTTTTGATCACAGAAATGACAATGCACATAAATGACCCGAGCTATTTTAAAGAATAATAAGGCATAGCAAAAAACAGGCTGTAAGTCAGTGACGCAGAGCTGAATGAATATTGCAACAGCATTAAGCAGTAATTCATGTTAGATAGTAACTTGTCTCACACAATGGCAGTTTCCCTCATGGTGATTCTACAAATTCAGTGCGGGATCTAGACCAAGATATGTCAGCCAACAACTCTGGAAAATTGCCACCTTAGAAAAACATCAGAAAATGACGAGTGGTAATGACTTCCCTTTCCTAAGGATCTGAAGATTACAGTGGACTTGACCTAGACTGAAGATGCTCAGGAGACAGGAGAGGCTCTATCCCTTGGAGATACTACAAACAAAAAGATTTTCTGTCTATTGTCAGTTCGTGCTTCTTCCATTATAATTTCTTACATTTTCAACATGAAGATGAATTTGAGGTCACCAGACATAGTTTTCAAGTTGTTCCTTCATGTGAATGACATCTAGCTAGCGACATCTAACATTGTCCAAACAGCCTTTCAATAAAAAATACAGATTCTTGAAAAATCACTTGTCTTCTCGTTGCTCATCGATTTGCTTGAGTGAGCACCAGTAACGTCTCCATTCGTTGGGAATGTGGTCCAATTTTGTTACTGATTTTGGCATAACGAATACACCATGGGTAGCTTGCCAGGCTCTGCCCTGGCTCTGGGTTCATCCCAATACTTGTAATCTTGATAAGGCTACTTCCCATTAAAATAAATTAAAAAATTGGTCTCAAAATTGTAGCCCCATTCAGTAATAGCCACACACTTCGGACTCTATTCTCAGGTAAACTTATCTAAAGAAAACTCCTGGTTCCATGTTCTTCCCCTCCCCTTCATACTTCCAGTCCCATGCAGTCTGACTCACATCCTTACTGAGACGTTTGTTAAGACTGCCAACAATCTCATTGTGTTTCAGTTCTGCCTTCTCATTGGCATGTAACTCTTTTCCTGTAGTGGAATTACTGACTCTAATTTCATCATGTCTTAGTTTCACTCCAAGTATATTTTGAATCTCCTCAGTCATAATCTTTTTCTGTAATGATTCTAAGATTCAAAGTATTAGGAACTGCTATAAGTATCCTACATACAGTTATGTGAAAAAGTTTCTGTCTTATATAATCCAGTGGAGTCCCATCACTCATTCAGTAAAGACAATAATTTGACAATAGATCATAGGACTTAGTACATTCCTGTCTCGACCCATCCCTTTCACTTCATCCTATACCTGCTGTCTGAGTTCCAACTATACTGGTTTTCCTTTCATCTCTGAGTGAATTCAGCAGTATAATAGAATATATGTATATATGTATATATTTTAGTTATATAGAACAAGAGAATTAAAAATATTCAAGGTTGTGAGACTAAAAATTCAGAAAATTATAGATGCAAAATTTCTTTAAGATTATGTAATTTCTGCTAATGAAAGTAGGTAAGCACTTTATAAAATAGTTAAAAATTACATGTAAAAGACAAGGACCTTTTAAAGAAAGGGATTATGAAAGAGTAAGAACATTGTAAAACTTTGAACATGAATCAAACTTTTCATTGAAGTCGATAAAATTTTAATACTAAAAAGACAAGAAATTTGAGAATAAGTACTGAAAATTATCAAATATAAACAAAATAATACCAAAAAATATGAAGACACCAATATCATATCATAAAAAATGAAGAACAGATACAAACTAAGATTTATGTTATCTTCATAAGTATCACTATCACTATCCTCCCATTGATCATCTATTTGCTAGAGCGGGCACCAGTAATATCTCCATATGCCCTGTCTCATGCTAGTAGAGCCTAAGGGCATCTGCTCGCTCCAGGAACATAAAGAGCCTCAAACCATTATATTGGGTCATGGGAATGAACTAATATAATTCTTACTGGTATTTGGCATATCAAATAAAACAGGGCAGCTTGCCAGGCTTGCCATGTAGGTGGCATACCCTTGTAGTCACCTCTAAATATAGCATTTATAGATGATCCGTGCGGCTGATTGCGGCTGCGCCGAGATGGGCTGTGATAGGCTGTTGCTGGGTGGAGTTCTGATGAGAGGGAAGTCCGGATGTGGAAAATGGCAGCCCGATGGAGTGGAGGGCGGTCATCTGGCTTGTTGTGAGGCTCTGCTGGGGTGGCGGACCAGGGCTAGAACCCGCCATCCCTCCCGGGCGCCTCGTGAGCGGCTGGGCACAGGGAGAGCAAGTAGCACCTCTGCCCCATGTCTGTAAGTCTCTGGATCAGCATACCTGGGCCAGACTGAGAAAAAAAAACTGCTTCAGGGTGGAACTTGATGAGACGGGCTGTAATAGGCTGTCGCTGGGTGGAGTTCTGATGAGAGGGAAGTCGGATGTGGAAAATGATGGCCCGATGGAGTGGGGGCGGTCATCTGGCTTGTTGTGAGGCTCTGCTGGGGTGGCGGGCCAGGGCTAGAAGATGGGCCAGGGCTAGAAGATGGCCAGGGCTGGTACGTGGGTAGCGAACACGACCCGTGTGCAGTCAAGATCTCACAGAGCCTGGGTTACTCTCCATGCTGACTCTGGGCTAATGATGAACAACTGGAGCCCAGAGCCTTGGGAACACTCTCCTGTGGAGTCTGAACTGGCAGCTCTTAGACTTGTTGCAATGGGATCTTCATAAGTATACTAGCGCAATTCAAATTAAAAAATTATTAAGTGCTCAACCACTAATCATTTGCTACTCCCTTACTTTGTGTCTTTCTTTCTTTCTTTCTTTCTTTCTTTCTTTCTTTCTTTCTTTCTTTCTTTCTTTCTTTCTTTCTTTCTTTCTTTCTTTCTTTCTTTCTTTCTTTCTTTCTTTCTTTCTTTCTTTCTTTCTTTCTTTCTTTCTTTCTTTCTTTCTTTCTTTCTTTCTTTCTTTCTTTCTTTCTTTCTTTCTTTCTTTCTTTCTTTCTTTCTTTCTTTCTTTCTTTATTTTTTGCTTTTTGGGTCACACCCGGCAATGCTCAGGGGTTACTCCTGGCTCTGCAATCAGGAATTACTCCTGATGGTGCTCGGAGGACCATATGGATGATGCTGGGGATCGAACCCGGGCTGGCACAGGCCGGCCGCGTGCAAGGCAAACGCCCTACCCTCTGGGCTATCGCTCCGTCCCTACTTTGTGTCTTTATATTCTACATATGTTGGAGATAATTCAGCTTTTATTTTCCTCTCTTGCCATTTGCTTGAAAGTAAGAGGAGAGGGAGAAAAAAAGAAATAAAAATGGAGGAATAACCAAAATTTCCAAACTGTTATACCAATGATATTATTTTCATTTATAACAAACAAGTGTTATTGTATGAATCCCAGGTAAACCACAGTCTAAAACACAAAAGACAAACAGTTGGCACCAATATCAAACTAAGCAGATGTTGAAATTACTGATACAGAATGAAAGAAGCCATAATAAAAATGTTCAATGGTTACATTATCTCTTGACACAAGTAAAAAGAAAAATCCCAGTCAAAAATTGCTATAGCTTCGATTTTAAAGCAAATTGCTATTTTAAAAGTAAAATAATGTAACTGCAATGTTAAATGACCAAAATTAATGCTATATAAAGTCTATACCAGATTTTTTTAAAATCAGAGGCTAGAATTAATGAATCAGAAGACAGACATTTGCATGTACTAAACTTCAACAATGAACTCCAAAATGTCTTAACAAATATGAACAGAACTTCTATGCCAGAGAGCTAGTATAGTAAATAAGGCACTTGACTTGTATATGTCTGACCTAGGTTCACTCCCATATGATACCCTGAGCACCTGGGGGAGTAAGCCCTGAGCACAGAAACAGGGAGTAAGCTCTGAGCACAGCTGAATGTGCTCCAGAAACAAAGCAAAATTGAAAAGGAAAAGAACCTCAAAGATTTTATTTAAAATAACAAAAGACATGATATTTGTTTCATCAGAGTTCCAATAAGTGAATTGAATGACTATCTGAAAAAATGTTATAGTATATGAGGAAATAATAGTTTCCATCCCAAAATTGATCAAGGACATACAATATTATAAAGATTTAGGAGACTGAGTGAATTCTAAATATGATAATCCCTACCAAGACAAGTCACAATTAGAATTTTGCAAGTAAGAATAATCTTTAAATAACCAAAAAAAAATCAGGGACCTAGTTTTTTGTTTTGTTTTGTTTAGAAAGACACATGATTTGAAAGGACTATTTTTGTCTGAAACCACAGAGACCAGAAAATAGTCCATTTTTCAAAAGTTATAAGAACTATCAATCTTGAATACTGTATCCAGAGAAACTATTATTCAATGATGAAGAAATAAATACATTCTTAGCTAAAAAAAATGGAAGAGAATTTTTTGCTACCAGTTCTACTTCAAAATAATGGCTAACCAAAACTCAAATATAAGGAAAATGACATCAGAAAAGACTTACACCATCAGCAAGGGAAAAAACAGTAAGACAATAGAACAAAATACTATAGTCTATCTTTTACCTCTGACTTTGTGGTCGAAGTAAGCAGTTAATAGTACTGATATAGTACGCAATGCATATAGTAAAAATAATTTACAACTAGGATAATAAACAAAAGCAAATAATAAAACAGAAGATGTAGCTGCAACATAATTAAACTAAGTATAAATTTTAAAATAGCTTAGTTAAAAGACAGCGCCTGTTGAATTGAAATTTTTAAAAGCCAAAACTCTATATATCACTTATTAAAAATGTTATATAAATGCAAAGACAAAAACAGTTAACAGAAAAAGGTAGGAAAATATATATCGCACTAATACTATTTAAATGAAAGTCAAAGTGACTATATCCATTTCAGGAAAAAGTATAAAGTGTGATAAGCAAGAATAATTCCATCTGAATAAAAGGATTCATTTATCAAAAGATGTTACAACTCTAAATGTTTATCTCCAAAATGTATCTTTTAAAATTTATTCTTTATTAAATAGCTTTGGGCAGTGGCATGTCATGTCACATACACAGTGATGCTCAGGACTTAGTCTGACTGCTCAGGGGACCTGGTGGGGTGCCAGAGCTAGAACCCAGGTCAGCCACATGCAAGGCGAGGATCTTGCACACTGTACTATATACCTGGCTAACAATGACAACTCTTTCAATCATTTCTTATGATTTCATATTTGTTCAATTTAATTTTCAACAACTAAGAAACTAGTTCTAACGCAGTTTTGACTGTAGCCTGTTTTAAAGCATGTCTTATTTCCATACATACTAAGAAATATTTATGAAGTTGTGATTTTTCATACCTTAGAATTAACCTGAATTAATGATACAGAAATTGAATTTCCTCAAAAATTTTCTATTGAGTTTTTGAGTTATAAGAAAAATTCATTGAACAGATTTTTCTCCTCAGCCTTTTTTGGAGGGTAGTGTAGGAATGGTGACTCCTTAAACAGTGCTCAGATGTCACTCCTGGAAATATTCACGATGGAACCAAAGAATTTGTATTCTTCCACAGGCAAGGCACGTTTTCCTAATCCCTATTTTATTTTATTTTATTTTTAATAAAAATTTAATCTCTGCTAACAAAATTCTATCCATATGACAATGATATTATACTTTTCTTAGAAGTGATTGATCTCTTTTATGGTTTCTGGACATAATAGTTAAAATTGTTTTGTTTTTAAGTAACTAAATGCTACCTTTTCAAAATGTCAAACTATCCCTGTACTAACTATCCTGGTAAAGATCAGATGATTAGTCATGTTCCTGCCTTCCTATTAGAAGTTACTGAACATGACTTAACCTTTCCTATTGGCCCAAAGACAGTTGTCTAAACACCCGTTGATGACAAGTGAGTAAACAGTTCCATCTGTGTTTCCCCTCTTGTCAAGTTGTCAGCTGTCACTTTTGTAGTTATTGTTCTTTCTGTCTAGCTAGTCCTTCTTTTGATGTTCTTTTGCCTATTTTAGAATTTTTTGTAGAACGAATAAACCGTCTGTGTTTAGAATGATGCAGTAGTAGCCAAGAGTTAATATAGGGTTAAGGTCTTGCATGCAGCCAACCCTGGCTCCATCTCCAGCCCAACCTATGGTTTTCCAAGCACTACTGGGATAGCCTGAATAGTTCCTGGTACCACAGAGCCTGAGCAGGACCACACGCTCTGGTCCTAATCAAAAGATCTGCTGGCCAAAAATCACAGGGAGGGGTCTCCTGAGCACCTCTTGCTAATCACCCACCAACCCCATCCACATAGACCATCCAGTCCTCCCCCGAAAAAAAAAGTATGCTATGTGTCAATGAATCAAGGAATTAAAACAATCAAGCCTTGAATGACTTAGGGTACACAGGATAAATAACTAGGGAACGCTAAGTGCAAGCTAAGAAATGATCTAAGAATCAACATGCATTAATAATCGTTTAAAATTCTAAAGATAAATTTCTAGTTGATCTCATCTCACATCTACGCTGTAGTTCCAAATATCTGTGTTCTGTGCCATTTCCCTAATATGAATCATATTTCACTGATGCCGCTATGATGCTCATGAACCTAATCTCGCTCATCTAGTATAGGAAGAATCTTAGACAAAAAGGAAGAGATATTTTATCTACCAAGGGAGTGTAGTGCAATTCTCAATCTGGTAGCATTATGCTATGAAGAAAAGGTCTCTGGATCTTTTCTTTATACTAAATATTTTCTTAGAAGCTCCTGAAAAATGTGCTGCATAATTTCACTATCTTAGGTTACATGGATCCTTCTGAACCAGGTAAATGTTACTAGCTCATGGTTATATACCCATCCTGTTATGGTGGATTACTTTTCAAGAGATGATTATTTAAAGTAATCTTAGATCATGTGTTTGACATTTCATCTAGCTTAATGGAGCAGATAAAATTCTTTAACACTACATTCCATCCTGGTCTTATTAAATCACGATCACGATCACGATCTTCCCGTTGATCATCTATTTGCTAGAGCGGGAACCAGTAATATCTCCATATATCCTGTTTCATGCCAGTAGAGCCAGGGGCATCAGCTTCCTACAGGAACATAAAGAGCCTCAAACCATTATATTAGGTCATGGAAATGACCTAATATAATTGTTACTGGAATTTGGCATATCAAATACAACACGAGAAGCTTGCCAGGCTTGCCGAGCAGGAGGCAAACACTTTTAAACACCTCCAAATAAAGGATTTATTGATGAACCGCGGCCGCAGTGGCCGCACGAGCCGGGCTGTGATGGGCCGGTCTGTTGGGTGGAGTTCTGAGGAGAAGGAAGTCCAAATGTGGAAAATGGCGGCGCCCATGGAGTGAGGAGGGGTGGTCTGGCTTGCTGTGAGGTTTTGCCGAGGTGGTGGGCCAGGGCTAGGACCCGCCATGCCTCCCGACTGCCTCATGAACGGCTTTGCACAGGGAGAGCAAGGAACAGCTCTGCCCCATGTCTGAGAGTCTCTGGACCAGCATACCTGGGCCGGATTGAGGAAGAAACTGCTGCAGGGTGGGTGTCGATGATCCGGGCTGTGATGGGCTGGTCTGCTGGGTGGAGTTCTGAGGAGAGGGAAGTCCAAATGTGGAAAATGGCGGCGCCCATGGTGTGAGGAGGGGTGGTCTGGCTTGCTGTGAGGTTCTGCCGAGGTGGTGGGCCCCGTTGAAGAGGCCAAGGGACTGAGTGTCCCAGGATTCCTCCTCCGATGAGGAGGGGTCACTTTTATCTATCACCGACGGGAAGGGTCAGATTACTCTGCTTCTGATGAGGCCGGATCCTTAGACTCCTATGTGAAGAGGAGGAGTTCCCCCGACATAGTGGTCCCTACCTTTTTCCCAGAGGTGAGCCCCTTCCCTCCCTGCATCAGGCTGCCCGGGAGGCTGCGCGCCTCCGGGCAGCTTATTAAATATATTTCTGAATAGTTGGGATGGGAATTAGATGCAGAATATCTGATATTAAGAGTTCAGGAATCTGGTTTAAGGTTGAAAAGAAAAGAATTGACTTTAGCATGGAAGGGAGATGCAAGACTCTGGGTTGCATTATAAGCTGTAATGGAGTTAATTGATTTTTTAAGAAAGTTCAGTGAGAAACTCCACAAAATGGCATACAAATATTCACTTGTATCACTAATCTTTCTGTTGTTCATCAATTTGATAACATATTCATCATATAGATGAGTTGATAGAATCTCAGATGTGTAAAAAATGTATGCTATATCACCAAACTTTTTAGTGTCAAAGCTGGAATGCAAAAATGTTCTTTAGAGGTTTAAGTTTTCTCCTACTCTTTTGTGCTATTTGCCTGCACTTGTGTAGCTGGTTCTCATTTCCCTGAACTCATTCTTTGCAACCTACTCTGTCCTCATTTCACTGCATAAGATTCATTTTGTCTAATCCATGGAATTTTAACATGAAATAACATAAACAAAATTGACATGTAACATGTGTATACGGTAAAATATTTATAAGCTAACACACATATGCCTAATAAAAATTAGTCACAAGTTGCAGATACCTGCTCAATTCTGCTATTTAATGTGAGGCATTATTCCTCATCAGTCTTTCCCAACCCATAAGCTTTAAGGACAACTTTGAAGTCAAAACTAAAAAAAAATAAGTGTATGGTTTATTGTAAGGGAGCTCAAGAAAATCCAGTGTCAGTAACTTTTTAATAACTAGAAAAATCTCACTAGCTGTTGTGCTTTCTCTTAATTAATATATTGAAATTTACATTGTATGGGTTTATTTAATAAAAGTGATTTTATTAGCAACCCTAAAGTGAATGCAGGCAATTGACTATTTTAGCATGATGTAAAATGAGAGTAAAGGAATATTAAATTATGCTCTCAGACCTTGTAGAAAATTGAAACCCAGATCATACAAACTGAGTACAGCATTGAAATATTTTAAATGGCTTTTCCATTAACTGTAGTAATAGACATTCAGGAAAAAAAACTTTCAAAAGTAGGTCTGAAACACTTTAAAAACTTTTCAAAAGTAGGTCTGGACTAAGGAACTGCACATGAATCTGGACAAATCCAGTAGTTATGTCTGTATCCCAGTTCTTTTTAATCTATTTGCGATAAAGTTTTTTAGAAAAGATCAGGGGTCGGAGCAATAGCACAGCGGGTAGGGCACTTGCCTTACACGTGGCCAACCCAAGTTCGATCCCTGGCATCCCATATGACACCCCCAAGCACCACCAGGAGTAATTCCTGAGTGTAGTACTAGGAGTAACCCCTGAGCATCGCCAGGTGTGACCCAAAAAAAACAAACAAATAAGTGGAGGAATAAATAAATAAAAATGAATAGATAGATGAATGAATGAATGGATGGATGAATGAATGAATGGATGAATGAATGAATGAATGGATGGATGAATGAATGAATGAATGAATGAATGAACGAACGAACAAAAAGATCCACTAGTATTTATGCTCTAGCACCTCTGGCTTAGCAAACCATTCTTTTGATTAGGGTTGAAACATTCTTTGGCTCCTTTTAAAGTACAAATCCATGAGGATTAACTTGTGTCAAATCAAAGATCTTTTAACACAAGGTGACCCTAGTTCTCTGAGTAATGAATGGAGAAAAGCAGAGGATAGCTGTGAAAGCTCAACAAGAGGGAAAGGTCAGAAAGCTGAAACTTGGGTGATAGGTTCCAGAAACCAATTTCATCAGCTTTTACAGAGGGTTAGTTGTGTTAGTAGAACCTTTCAACTAAATTTTCAGCTCTTTCTGAAACCTTTTATTTCAGTAAAAAAACACCGTGTTAATTCATGCCTCCTTTATGAAAATGTCTCCTCTTGTTAGCAGGAGACCTTGTATTTGCCGCTGAAACACTTTGTATAGATTGCTGTAGAGTTTTGAGTTGGGGCATTTTTCTGTATGTTTTTTTTTTTAATCGAGGCTATGCTAGATGGAGTACTAGGGCTGTTTCTGGCTCTGTGTTAGGAGTGAATGCTAGCGGTGCTTCAGTGACTATATTCACTTTTGCCAATCAAACCAGGGTCAGCTGCATGTAAGTGTCACTAGCTACTTCTGTACAGTCCGTCTGGCCCTTATTCATTTAATCGTATTGTTGGTGTGTCATTTTCTTTCCCGTTGGTCTGTGAGGCCAGGCAGAAACATATTTTAGTCACTAGCTTTAAGCACAATATTTAGTTTGTGGCCATCACTCTGATCAAATATTACCCCAAGCCCAACAAAACAAAGCAAAAAGCAGAAAGAAATTGTTATAGATACAGTTTGGTTCATGCCACAAAATTTATTGGAGTTTAAAGACATTCAATAAATAACCGCTGTATATCCAAAACAATCTTGGAGTCAATTGAAATATTGACAGACTGTCAGGCAGTTAGAGTTCAAGCATCAACCTGATTACTTTTAAAAGCTAGATTAGAGACTCTGGCTGATTTCGGTAGAATGAAATACTTTATGCTTACACTCCAGTTATCTGATTCTTCTCCACTCAGCCACAATAGTGCAGAAAAAATCATTATCCTCACAACCTCATATAGGGAATTGCTTATAAAACTTACAGCATTAAGTTATATGGGCCTTAAAGCAACAGGCCCATATAAC
Organism: Cryptotis parvus; assembly: GCA_021461705.1. NCBI lineage: Eukaryota > Metazoa > Chordata > Mammalia > Eulipotyphla > Soricidae > Cryptotis > Cryptotis parvus. The sequence goes on along the minus strand of JAJIBD010023548.1, from coordinate 113,602 downwards.
TTCACTTGATTGAACAGACTCCATCCAAAATAAAAGAGGGTGGAAGGGACTGAACTACAGGTATTCAGTTTTTCTTCACAATTTATGAATTAGAAAAACAACTTAAATTACTATCAGGAGTTAGGAATGAGGGAAGAGCTCATGAGTGCTGTGGAAATTTCTCAATCAGAACATGAATAACTGTATTAATAGCAACTCCACTGGCAATGTTCCTTAAAATTTTTGCCACTAAAGTCACTGGATTTAGACATTACATCCTTAAATACCTGGAGGAGAACTTATGGGGCAATCCCTCATCACACATCAGCAGCTATTCCTATGGATCCTTCTGGAGTCATGGGGTCTATAGAGGAGGATTAATGTAGATTTAGCTCCAAGACCACTCTAAATCAGTCTTGACACGTTATATCGCGCTTATCATACCAGATAATCATCTCCATGATTGCTTTTGCAATATGACGGAATCGCATTCATTTGTTCAACAAATATTGATCAAATGTCTGCAGTGTTCTCTCCCTTTTCTGGCTCCTTGTGAAACAATGAACCAATATTGAAAACCAAATGTGACAAACCTTCCTATTTTTAACTGAATATGTTCCAGTTATGAAAGTAGACGTTAATAAATTTATACTTTATTAAAAATATATCAGAGGGTAATTTCTGGTTGTAATGCAAAGTTTTAGCATTTAATATTGGATAATTTTTTTTACTGGGGAGGGCTTTCAGGAACTCACCCAGTCATGCTCAGGGGTTATTTCTGACATGTGTTCAGGGATCACTCCTGTTGGTGTTAGGAGAGCCATATGTAGTACCAGGATAGAACCAGGGCTGGCTACCTGCACTGCTGCAAGTATCTTATCTCCTCTGTTATTTACAAGGCCTGTGAAAAGAGACTGGAGGGCAGTTTCCAACACGGAGAATAAAATGGGCTTCACACAATGGAAGACGGATGACCCAGGAGGTGACAGATCAGCCGCAGGAGCATAGTATTTTTCTACAGTGCATGACCAGTACATTAAAATTCAACTCAGAAAATTCTCCCATCCAGAGGTTTAATTTGGCAAGATGTACTTATGAGATGTAGAGGAAGAGTCAGCTATCATAGGCACATCATTTTGTCTCATAGAGAGAGGCTCTTAAGGACATGTCTGTTCTTTTGCAAAATACAGATACTTACAGAGGTGAACGCTGCAGTCATCAGAGCTTGTTTTCAGAACCTTTCTTTCCCATGTCTTATTTTCAGTATTGGAGATCTTTCCCTTTGAGCCCCCACAATGAACCAAATGTGAGTCTAGCAGCATGCTTTCTGCACAGTCTGGCAGACAGGTGTCTCTGGTCCTAGAAACCCAGCACATCACAATTGCATTGCTGTGGAATTGCATAGGTCTGTACAAGTGCTGCTGTCTTGATCTGTTTCGTCTGGAAAATTAACCTCACATGCTTCTTCCCCCAAGCAGCTGGTGCTACTCGAGAAATGTGTGCCTCTAGGGACTTTATGAGGACAAGTATCTTCTATTTTGAAAAAATTGCTTTCCTCAATATTAGTCTGTTCCAAGGAGGACTTGAGTAGCATTTATCTCCACTTTCTCCTTTTCACAGATGTAAAATAGGCTCATAGTGTTTTATCTCCCTCCCATGCTCAGTGGTTTTAAGGGTAAGGCTGGCCATCAGATCAAATAAAGTTTACCTGGCTAAATTTAAATTTATTTGTGAGCAACAAAAAATTTTGGAGTGTAAGTTAATCTCATGTAATATTTAGAACAAATTTATACCAAGGAATTGTTCATTCCTTATCTGAAACTAGAATTAGCTGGATACAAATATTTGTTTATTTGTTTTATTTTTAAAAAAATCAGTATATATATGCAGATAGATATACAAACATGAATATGCTATAAATACAGGATTTATTTTTAGAAATTGATCCTTGTGCATAATGAGGTTGGAAAGTCCAAAATCTATACTGTCAATAGACTGTCCACTCAGAGAGGAACTAGTGTTAGGCTGACTACTTCAGTCTGTGTCTTTCTCAGTGGAAGTCAATCATTTTCTTAAAAAAAAAGCCTTCAAATCCCCTCAGCTGGGATAGGAATCTGCTTTCCTTACTGTCCATGACTTAAAGGTTAACTCACCGAAAATTCACCCTACAAAGAAGGACCTCCCTCCTGGCCTCCTGGGCCTGAATGCTCCATCTAGACAGGAAGTTCTGGCAGTTGAAAACACAGACAGGTGCTGCCCTTCACATCCCCCATGCATGCTCTCATAAGCTAATGTGCTGCCAAGACTCTGGAAGCACCACAGTCCTCAGGATGCGGGGAGCTTCTTCACAGAGGAGGGGCAGAGCAAAGAGCCATCTGGAGCTGGGCGCTGCAGTCAGGCTCTCTCTCCGTCTACCTCCCTCTGCTTGCAGATCCAGGAAAGTCTCCACGGGCACTGAGCTCAGAGCTGCCCTGCCTGTTCACAAGTACTGGGGCATTGGAAGGGACTTTAGACACAGGCCAATGTCTCCCTTATCCAGAGCAGCAACAAAAGGAAACCCCTGACAGATCCGCCCCAGGGGTCCCGAAAAACAAAGCATAGCTCCAAAACAAGAGTCACAGGGCTTCCTCCTGGGAAACAAAGCACATGCCAAAGGAGAGTCTATCTCCTGACTAAATGAGTGAGAGAGAAAATTCCTCAGAAATTAACATGGAGTCTAGCTGGTGAGGAATTTAAAATATCTTGAAGAAAACAAATGACATATCTAAAATTCACACAACCACAGAACTTTATCAGCGAAGAAAGGAAATACAGCACCAGAGAAGTCTTCATCAAAGATAAATTTAAAAATTTGTTTTTAATCTTGGGGGAAAGAGAGAGAGAAAGTGCATAGGGTTAAAGCACTTGTCTTGCACATGGCGGATGGTCCTCTGGGCACTGCCAGGAGTGATCCCTGAGCACAGCCAGATGTGGACTAAAAATGGAAGGAAGGAAGGAGGGAAGTAAGGAGGGAGGGAGGGAGGGAGGGAAGGAAGGAAGGAAGGAAGGAAGGAAGGAAGGAAGGAAGGAAGGAAGGAAGGAAGGAAGGAAGGAAGGAAGGAAGGAAGGAAGGAAGGAAGGAAGGAAGGAAGGAAGGAAGGAAGGAAGGAAGGAAGGAAGGAAGGAAGGAAGGAAGGAAGGAAGGAAGGAAGGAAGGAAGGAAGGAAGGAAGGAAGGAAGGAAGGAAGGAAGGAAGGAAGGAAGGAAGGAAGGAAGGGATTGGAGGCAGGTTGGGAGGGAGGGAGGGAGAGAGAAAGGAAAACAAAGAGGGAGGGAAAGTTGATAAACTTGAGAGTTGCCAGGGAAAATAACTCAAAGGAAAAGACAGATAAATCTTTAGTGGGAAAAAGAATACTAAATTACAAAATAATGAAAACAAAAGCAAATTGCAGTGAGTAAGCCTTATCACTTGTATCACTTGTCTTCCCATTGTTCATCAATTTGCTCGTGCAGACACCAGTAACATCTCCATAAGTCCTGTCACATGCTAGTGTAGTCCAAGGGCATCTGCTTGCTCCAGGAACAACTACCTCAGACCATTCCTCAGGTCACGGGAATGAGGTCTATAATTGCTACTGGTTTTTGGCATATCAAATGGGACACGGGTAGCTTGCCAGGCTCTACCACAACCTTATATATTTTAAAAATATATAAGCCTTATATATTTTTAAATATAAAGTAAGTTATATTTAAATATAAAGTTAGTTATATTTAAATATAAAGTAAGTTATATATTTTTAAAACTCACCCTAAATGTTAATAATCTGAACTTATTGATCAAAAGATGTGGTATGACTACATATTTTATTTTAAAAAAGCAGGATACATCTGCATTATACTTATTAGAGACTCTTGGTAGATATTAAGAGTGTCATGTTGAAAGACTAGAATATATGTAAAGCTAACTGCATAAGTGAAAAGACAGGAATCTATTGGCACATTAAAATACTTTTCGGCAACCTGATGAGTCCAAAATAGATTCCACATCCCTAGCCCTCAGGCTCTCCTCTGGAGCTCCCATGGAGAAGACATAGTGATTTCAGTTTCACGAGATCCTAAGCAAGTTGAGACTTGACGGTATTTTGTTCTGTGAAATAAGTCAGAAAATGAAAGGTAATTCCAGGTTTTCACCCCTATGTGGAATATAAGTAAACAAAGCAAGTGACCCCAAGACCCAACAGAAATGTCTTAGTCTCCTGAAAAACATGGCAGTTTTGAGAGTAAAAGGGGATAGGAGCCTGATGTCCTGTGTATAGGTGTCATTCTGGCTATGGCTGCCACTGGCACTTTGCTGGTAGTTGAGATTTATACACATATAGAGATGTGATTCTACTCCCAAGTAGAACTTATTATATAAATCTTATGGTCCATAACCAAATGAGGAATCAGTAACATTAAATTTTAAAAAATAAACCAACACCTCACAGAAACATTCTGAAAAATATGTTTTCTCACACAATGTGATCCAGTCAAGTTGAGCCATAAGATAAGTCATTACAGTATGCTTCAGTAGGCTTTATTTTTATTTGCCAAACCTGGAGACCCTATTTCATAGGTTCTTAACTAATTTCTAGGGGTTTATTTTGCTTCTGATATATAACAATGCAAATGTAATCCTGCTCACCGGTACTTAGGCTTTAGTTTGCTTTGCTTTGGATTCAAGCATGCGTGTTCCTGACGCTCTTCCCTAGAGTGTGTTTCATCATATCTCTCCTTGGAGAATGTCAAATCTGCCACTTCTGTATCTTTCAAACACCTCCACTGTTCAAGTAAATCACATTCATTCTCATTATCCTGGCTAGAATAATCCCACCAGAAAGAAATTGCCCCTATAGTGAACTTCAGGCCTAAGTCTAGACTTGATTTTCTGTGTGCTTTTCTCATAATCTCTCTTTTAACATGCCTCATCTTTGTAGGTTCTAGGAGCTAGAGAGAGATGACAGTGGGTAGGGTACTTGTCTTTCATGAGACTAACCCAGGTTTGATCCCCTGGACCCCAAAAAGTTTCTCTGAGCTAACTAGTAGAGATCCCTATGTGCACAAAAGGAGTAATCCCTGAGAACTGCCAGCCATCATCCAAGAGCTTCTTAAAATAAACAGATAGGGGCCCGGAGCGATAGCCCAGTGGGTAGGGCATTTGCATTGCATGTGGCCAGCCCATGCCGGCCCAGGCTCGATCCCCAGCATCCCATATGGTCCCCGAGCACCACCAGGACTAATTCCTGAGTGCAGTGCCAGGAGAAACCCCTGAGCATTGCCGGGTGTGACCCAAAAAAAAGCAAAAAAAAAAAAAACCAGATAAACAAAATGTAGTTTCTAGCTCTGGCGGGAGTCACTAAAATGGTTGGTGTGAATGTTTTGTATGTGGGGCCGATCCCTGACTCTGCATAGACCCCTGAGAACCACTTGAAGTAGTCTTAGAGTTACTGTCAGATATACCTATTGAATAATAAAGTAAAATGGAATTACAATAAACTTCTGTATTTTTTGTCTTAGGGCAAGATATATATATATATATATATATATATATATATATATATATATATATATATGTATCTATATACATATATATATATATAAACACATTTAGAATGTTTAGAATGATTTTGCTCATCAGAAACTCAACTAAGAATGTAGTATGTTTTTATTTTTTATTTATTATTATTATTATTATTATTTTTTGCTTTTTGGGCACACCCGGTGACGCTCAGGGGTTACTCCTGACTCAGGAATCACTCCTGGCGGTGCTCAGGGGACCATATGGGATGCCGGGATTGAACCCGGGCGGCATAGGTAAGCGCGTGCAAGGCAAACGCCCTACCCGCTGGGCTATCGCTCCGGCCCCTGCGGTATGTTTTTAGCATTTTGGACACTTCCTATAATGTCCCCTTCACTTTATAGTTTCCACTTGTCAATCTGGATTCTTGATCTGTAGTTTTAAATAGCCACATACTAAATACATTCCCAAATCCTGACTGGAAAATGATTCTAGATTGCTATCCCATCTCTGCTTGGTTTGGATTTCTTTCTGATTCAGTCACAACTGTTTGACTTTGTACCATGGAAACATCTCCTGTTTTCCACTTTCCTCTTCCAGATGAGTGATAGTTGGTCTCTCCGTTTCCTTTTAATGTTTCTCTCAATGTCCCAAATCCCATTTTGTATTTTCTCTACTATTTTCATACATAAAATCGCAATATGATTCTTACAGCAACTCTGTTCCTCACCAGTATACAGCCATTTCTTCATTTTTGCTTTAATTTGTCTCCTGCTCCTGAGCTAATGTTAAAACTGAAACATACCACTTTTCACATGCGTCCAGCTCCCTCTGAACACCCCCCATGCAAACTCAATTCTTCAAGATTAAGTACTTCAGGCACAGACTTTTTTATTTCTTTTTGTAGCTTTTAGGTTTGCAATGATTTCAATGACTTGTTTTTTATCTTTTTTCAATTCCACCTGGGAGGGAGAAGATTATACTCATTGTAAGGATCCCTAATTCATTTCATTTGTTTATTAATCACATTTATCACTTCATTGCAGAGTAAGAATTTTCTGCAGCCAAAAGCTTTGGACACTTTTAGCCGACAGCTCAAGGTTAGACAGCAAATGCTCTCCGACTAAGGTCACTGGGACCAATACGATGTTGATAAAACAGCACTACCTGTACAGAAACAACCACTTGCTTAGGAATAAAACTGTTATGAGCCACATTATACCCCAAGTCTATTAGCCTCCTTGCTAGAGTTGAAAGTTCTTCACAAACATAGTCAGTTGGTCCCATCAAGAGCATCCCCTGGTGTTATTTGGGTCACTGAAATTGCATTTTGTCTGTTTCTGTCTATTACTGATAAAACTGCCATTGGAAGATGCCACAAGAGTCTTCTTATGTCGGAGCCCATCAAACTTCATTCCTTGGGCTGTCTGAAGTACCACCCAGGCTTCGGAGGGCAAAGGCATATGTTTCCTAGCAGTTCCAGGGGAAGAGTAGGGTTGCTGTTCAGTTAACTGTGTCCATGTCCTGTGGAAGAGAGAATGGGCAAGAGTCAGGAAGTTAAAGGCAAATGCCTTCTCACAAAATCCTGATAATTGATAAATAAGGCTATTGCCCAGCCTGGCTCTTCCTACAGTTTTTGCCATGCCAGTGAACCTTTTCAGCCATTCCATAAATCTGGGTCCTGTGTATACACACTGGTGCATCTGTGTGCAGAACACGTGCTCCAGAAGAAAAGGCAAATGCAGGGAGCTTCTCCTGCTTCAATGTGAATAATGACGGAGCACTAGAGCTGCACAATTTCCCTATGTTTATTTAGTTTTGAGGCTTAGTGCTTTCTTGCACTCTGGCGACCTCTCTGATACCCTGCCAGAGCCTTTGAAGCAGAATGACTCCAAAGACACCCAAGAAAGCAACAGTTCCCACCAAAGCTGCTGTTATCTAAATCCACAATGTCCCATAATCCAAGAATTCTGTCTAGTATTCTTTTATTATTTCTGCTTCTGGGGAACATAAAGAAAACATCACAGAATTTCTGGAGTCCTTTGTGACAGTCATATTTGGCGACTTCTGCTCTTCCAGATCAATAGGTAGGTCTGTTTTTACTTGAGAGTGGAAATTAAGAAAGTCGTACAGTCAATATTGATTTTTATTCTTCTCCAAACTCTGGCATGAAGGAGGAACATCCTGAGACCCAGCCTCTGGAAGCTGCTACTCTCATCTTGCAGGGGTCTCACTTTTAGCTCAGCAAGCAATACAACTCCTGTTTTATTGGACCTGTTAGACCCATCATAGCATAGGATGTGATGACTTCTTTGATACACAGGTCTGTTCTAGTGAATATTCACTCCTGAATTCACTCGTAAGTATGCAGCCGCGTTCAAGGACTCTTCCAAGCCTCAGATGGCTCTATTACTTCCATTCTAGATCCCCTGTACACTGGAGAACTTAACAACCATATTTCATTAACAGTTTAATCACTACTCTGTTTTCCTCTCTGTCCATTTATGTTATCGGTCAGTCATTTTTCCATGCCACAAAACCTGTCTCAATTTAAGTCATTCAATATTGACATTCCAAATAGTTGATCAATGCCGCTTTCTTATTCAGGCAAATGTCAGACTTTTCTTCTCTCTCCGCCTACCCTGTTTGTAGCTGTCAGTCTGGCTTCAGGCAAGATGTAGTCAGAGCATTTTACTCCCACTTTCTAATTTTCTAACAATGGCAGTAGAGCCCCCTCAATATTGAAGAATGAACTGGAGAAGCTTCTATGTACAGGAAAACTCTTTCTTAGCTAATGATATTCTCTAGCCAAATAAAAATGACTATATTGGTTGGGGTGGTAGTACAGCAGGGAGGGCATTTGCTTTGCATGCAGCCCACCCAAGTTTGATCCCGGCATCCCATATGGTCCACTGAGCACCACCAGGAGTAATTCCTGAGTGCAGAGTCAGGAGTAACCCCTGAACATTGCCAGGTGTGACCCAAAAAGGGCAAAATAAATAATAAAATTAAAATTACAGTTTCTTTGAGTGACTTTTGCAGTCTTTCTTTGGAGATCCCTTTCTCTGGCAGAACTTCTCTTTCTTCTTTAGTTCCTAGGAATTCAGCAACTGTCTCCACATTCTTGTCTATGGACTTAATCTGTTCCTGTGTCCTGGGCGATGAAGATGATTTCACATGAGATCTTCCTTCTTAGCGGCATGCCTTCATCTGGGTCGAGGATTCATCCAGTGCAGAGACATTTGTGTGTCTCCTTTGTCTGTGGCACCTTTACACTCCTTCCCTGCGCATGCGTCAGACACCTTCCTTCTGTGTTTCCATCTACAGGGCATCTCTTTCCGATCATCCCATGACATCAGCAGATCCCTTTCTCACTAAGAGTGAAATGAAAGACTATTGGCTCTAGTTAGCTGCTCCAATAAAATACCTTCCTGGATTCTTCTCTCCAACACTCTGATTCCTTTTGAATCATTGATCTGACTGGGGAGAATCAAAAATATGCAGAACCTGGACTTAGCCAGCATGAAAAAATTAGAAAAACTTTAGCTGATCCTGAAGCCAAGCTGCAGTTGAGTGACACCTTACAACTTACTAGGGCTATGGCATAGACAAATTGGGGCACAGATAACTTCTCTGTGCCCCAATTTACTTAATGGCACTGATGAGCATTCATTTAACATATAAAAAACTAAGTCCTGGCACATAATAAATACACAATCATGTGCTCTTATCATTTCTTTGCATGCATAGGTCAGACTTTGAATATCACATTCAGATGAAAATCATATCTATTATAGGCTGTCACCATGTCTATTATAGGCTGCAGCCTATAGTCTGTATTTAAATATCCTGTCATACTTGTGAGTACATCCAGTGCCGCTGGCCTAGCAGAAACCCACATTAGCTTGGCACCTTCGCATCCTGCCCCCACATCACTGGACGGAGAGCCAGAGTAAACCAGTGAGGCCATGAGTAAATTCCACCTCCATAAGGCTACTTCCACAACTTTATAAAATAGTGCCAGCACAGAAAAAGCTTGGTGACACATCCAATACACTCACTCAAGGGACAGAAGACCAAAATAAAATAACTGGGACCCAGGAAATTCTAGAAACCCTGCAGCAAAGTCCCATGTAGTCGTTAACACTTGTGCCACCATTTATGTTCCAAGAATTCTGAGTCACTGTATCCCCATTTCGCTTGATATCTCAGCAGAAAGTTCGATCATGAAGGTGAGTCAGTTCTCTATACCTAAGAGGATGTTTGTATTGGTTTGTAAATTTCATTCCTAGAGGAAAGAAATACGGTGGCCAGACAACCCTAGAGAGATTTCTGCGTCTCTAGGTGCCCACTGTTGGAATCCAGGGTCTTTTGCATTCTACTTCTTTCTGTTAACCCAGGAGTCCCTTCACTCTGACTGATTGAAAGTCAAACTACAAAAGCATTAAGGATTTGCATTAGACTAAAGTTGCTTTTCTATAGTCATTATTTTTTAAACATTTTATTGCTTAAGTGAATAGATTAAACGTAGAGCCTAAACTCCAAGAAACTTTATATGCAAGGAATCGAAGAAGCGTATTTGGAGAGCAGCAAAATAGCAATTAGAAACCCACTGCATTCGGATGTTTCTACTCATTGGAATAAAATTAGTATAAAATAACCCCCTCCCACACAAAAAGTAGAAATACTATTAACAAAATGTCATGTTATGGATTTTATTTTTTGCTCATGAAGACAGGGACTATGTTCTAACAGGCTCATAACACTTAATTTCAGAACCTGCCAGATGGGAATGTTTGGCAAATACTTGTTTACTGAATGAGTGATGGTTAGAAGCTTCTTCTATTCATTCATTCATTCATTCATTTAAACATATGTATATGTAAACTTCAATTCAGATATTAAACTTCAGTTTTGTTGTTTAATATCATGTGAAATAAAAGGAAAGTCAGTATCTAGTATGTTAAAGCCAATGGTGTATTTATGAATTCCTGAAACTATTAATGGATACTAGTAAACTAAAACTTTAAGTTTTATCCAAGAGATATAGTTTTATTTGTAAAAGAGAGAATGAATGTTACGCAGATTGACAGTCTGAAACAAAGAATATATTATAGCATTTATTTTTTTGTTTTTATAAATTATTCTCTTCGTATGACTAAGAAAACAAATAAAACCATATATTTATAAGAAGAGTTGGATTAATTTTTTTCAAACTAATGTACAAAGGATGCTTGTATTGAACATTTTTAAATGATAACTATACTATTAGGTAATCCAAAGGAAGTATTTTTTATGTATCTTGATTGATTGATGGTGTGATTATATGGCATAAAAAACTGAAAGTCTTTGTCTCAGTCATTTTTAAATACTGTTTTTAAATTTCTTTATCTCAAAAGTAGATGTCCAAACTCTAGTCACTTTGTTAATTTTTTGTCTGCATTTTAACATCATGTTATCAAGATCAAACCTAAGTACCATCCTTTAAATTTCAAAAATGAAAACATGTAGTTCTTACCATTGGCTACATGCCTGAAGAGTGACTAATGTTACCTATCTGTTCATGGCTCATAGTGCACTATGTTTAATCAAGACCACATTTCCGCCTATAGTATCTGACACATCACGCCTATCAGTTCACTGTCAGGCAAGATAGAAGACATCATAAAGGGCCTCACTTCTTATTGCTCTCTTTGGCAGTCAAGCACTGCCAGATGACAGTAAACATGACAGCTTTTGTGATCAGCAACATTTCGCTGGCACCCTGTGATAAATAATACTTTGGCTAGACAGTATATTTCCATGGATTATCCATGATGGAGCAATCATTCCTGCATCATTGGCCACAAAATGATTTTTGATTTTTTTTTCTGATCATTTTTTTCTCTTATACTCCAGACTTTTATCCCTGTTGGCTCAACTCTTAAAATTCTTTTAAAATAATTAGGAAATTAGAAAGAGGGAGTATTGAAATCTCACTCACATTCACAATTCAAAGGTTATTCTTTACCAACTTAAAGAACAATGAAGAAAGAGCCCATCAAAATGGAATACAGAGAGGCGAACTTAAAACTATAAAAAGGATGAAAATCATTTTTTGCTTAAACATAAAATTTAGCACTGGGACAATTGAGATACATATATATGATGATAGATGTTATGTAGGCTGTATTCTGGACATACTATAGTATGTACTTAATAACCATAATGACTATCTGTGATTAAAACAAATCACTGACAGAACAGGATGAGCCGTTTATGATTAGCCATTTTTCAGATGTATTTCTACTCTTAGGATCAACTGCAGTGTTTATCACATAGCAGTAACTTCTATTCTGGGGTGAGGTTTTATGTACACCACCATTAAGTACAGTTCATGAGGTGGCCTAATTCTGGCTCACTGATCCAACTATATCAACTCCAGCCTGCAATTACTTAATGCTTTATCAGATTTTTCAAGACACTCAAAGACTCTAAAGAGAAAGCACTAAAACTATAAATGATTCTTATCTCAGGTTCTCAAAGCACATTTTACTTTTACTGTGTCCTGCTTTCTTTTAGCTTGAAAAATCTTCATGAGAATGAAGATTTCCTGGGTTGACTTTCTATGAGTCTAACAGGTTAAATAAAATAGACCCTTTATCCTCTTTGATTGTGTGGTGCTGGGAGACAAAGAGAAAGAAAACATCTTTTGCTTTGTTTCATAAAATTAGTGCTTGGGGCCGGAGTGATAGAGCAGGTAGAAAGTTTTCCTTGCACTCAGACTACCCAGGTTCGATCCTGGGCATCCCATATGGACCTCTGAGCACCACCAGGAGTAATTCCTGAGTGCAGAGCCAGGAGTAACCTCTAAGCATCACTGGGTGTGACTCCAAAAAAGCAAAAAATAAAAATTGCTGTACTTTTATGTCGATTCTAAGTGATATATTTCCATTATGTTTAATTTCCTAAGTCATTTTTATTGAGGTAACGGAATTTGCAATACTGTTAATGCCACTTTCTTTGTGTCCAGAATTCCAACACCAGGCCCATCACCACTCGTCCTGTTTCCCTCCCTCAGTATTCCAAGGGCCTCTACCATTTCTTCCCTCTTCTAAATGCTTTGATACATTTTTCAGTTTTCCTAGAATTACTGTATTCTGGAAACTAAAAACATTTCCTGTGATGTTTTATTCCAAGTTATGAAACTATGATAATTAAGAGATGACTTTTTTTTGTCTTCAACTGTCCTTGTTAGTGGGTCAATCCCATGATAACCTTTTAAAGTAAAAAAGAAAAATTTTTACTTAAAAAATTCTGGATATATAAAAATTACACTGTATTTATAAATCTAGGGTTTTGTAAAATTCACTTTAAAACTAATATTTAGAAGTTCTGTTAAATTATTGAGAATCTTTTTACTTCACTAATAGACAGTACATTTTATCTGCTGTATAAATATCAATTAAGAGCTATTTTAAGCAGACTCTCAAAGATTTAAACTACTCTTATGAGTTTAATCAATTAAATGTAGTAAATAATTTTGATGTTAAAAAAAATCTGTTGTTAACGAACTGAATAAAATTCCCGCAAGTTTCATCACATTTCAACAACTTATTTCTCATTTCATTTTGAATTCTATACTTTTTACCTTAATATGCCAAATTATTTTCCTTCATTCAACATTCAATTTGCTTTAGCATCTGGGAAGAAAACGGAATCCACCTCTGGGATTTTATCACAGATGGAGGAAGGTCCTGATCAAAGCTCAAACTGGTTTTCTGTGCCTTAATTCACTAGCCAAAGTGAGTCACAATATCTAAACCAAAAGCCTCCAACTTTTTTAGCCTGCCACACCTTTACTGAAAAACAGAATATTTAGTGGCTTCTCTCCCCTCTAAATTCTCCTTTAAATAAATAATTTGGAAGTGCCCCCAATTTCCCCAGAGGCTAGTTTTATGGCCCTACATTCTCCCACCCCATTTCCCCAGCTCTGTTCATTTCAGTGTTCCAGGGACTGATAGTTCTTAGAAAACAGTAATTGTAGACTTACAGCATTGGGGCAGAAAAAAATATTTCCATAGGAAATGACAGTTTCCGACAGGGAAATCTCTTAAAGTATAATAATATATTTCAGATACTTTTAATTTAAATACCTTCATGCACATCTGCATGAAGGTATTGCTCTCCCTGTGCCCAGTCGTTCATGAGGCAGTCGGGAGGCATAGCGGGTTCTAGCCCTGGCCCACCACCCTGGCAGAGCCTCACAACAAGCCAGACGACCCCCCCCCCCCAACTCCACAGGCGCCGCCATTTTCCACATTTGGACTTCCCTCTCGTCAGAACTCCACACAGCCAACCATCCCATCACAGCCCGGACCTCGCGGCCACAAGCTGCCGCACGGTTCATCAATAAATGCGTTATTTGGAGGTGTTTAAAAGAGTATGCCTCCCTTACGGCAAGCCTGGCAAGCTGCTCGTGTTGTATTTGATATGCCAAATACCAGTTACAATTATATTAGGTCATTCCCATGACCTAATATAATGGTTTGAGGCTCTTTATGTTCCTGTAGCAAGTCGATGACCCTGGCTCTACTGGCATGAGACAGGACATATAGAGATATTACTGGTGCCCGCTCTAGCAAATAGATGATGAATGGGAAGATCGTGATGCACATCTGCACATGAAATTTTATGTATGAAGTTGTGTGTCCTATCATTGTCACTTGTCTTCCCATTGTTCATTGATTTGCTCGAGCGGGCACCAGTTACATCTCCATATGTCCTGTCACATGCTAGCGTAGCCCAAGGGCATCTGCTTGCTCCAGAAATGTGAAGAGCCTCAAACCATTCCTTCAGGTCATGGGAATGAGGTCTGTAACTGTACTGGTTTTAGGCATATCAAATACAACACGGGTAGCTTGCCAGGCTCTGCCATGCGGGTGGTATACTCTCAGTAGTAGATTCTCAGTTTGTGCATTTATTGATGAACCACAACAGGGAGAGACCGGCTTTTCTCTTGGGTGGAGCTCTGATGAGCTGTGGAGTCTGGATGTTGAAAATGGCTGCCATCATGGTGTGGGGGTTCCTCTGGCTTCTTGTAAGACTCTGTTGGGATGGCGGGCCAGGGCTGGAATAAATACTTAGTAAACATTAGTTCTCCTATTGCTGTTCCCCAGATTTAAAGTTGCATGATGAAATATGTCAGGGGTTCTCTCTGAAGATAGTTGGTCTCCTAGAGACCATGAGAATTAGTGACAGTAGACTGTTGGTTTAGAAAGGACAAAAAATAAAGACCCAGGTTAGGATAAGGTGGTATATAAGTTTAATTACAGCAGCCCATTTAAGACACCCCTGGTGGAAGAAATTGTAATAATTATTAAACTAATAAAAACATGGAAAGATCGTTTTGTATACTATGGATACCCATATATACTGTGCAATTTTTCAGGTTTCCTACTCTTTGATTTCTTTTGTTTTGCAGTTAGTCTATACCAGGCAGTAGTCAGGACTCATTTCTGACTCTATACTCAGAGATCACTACTGGCAGAGCTCAGGCAATGAACCAGGATCAATTGTGGGCAAACCAAGCACCGTAACCACTGTACATACTCTCTCTCTCTCTCTCTCTCTCTCTCTCTCTCTCTTTCTTTCTCTTTCTCTTTCTCTCTTTCTCTCAACCTTTATTTCGCTTTTATTTTATCATACCAGGCTTACCAGGACTCCTCAGAACTGTAGAACAATTCTGGGCGCTGCTCTCCATGAGTACCTTCAAAGGTGGAGATAGGTAGATAGATTTGAAATTGAAATATTTGATGTGCCTAAAACCAGTAAAAATTGAAATTGAAATAGGTAGATATAATTGAAATAGAAACATTTTGCTTTGATATATAAATGCATTTTAAAGTCAACTTGTGGCTTTTCCCATTCATTTTCCACTTATAGGCTATCATTTTATATGAAATCTGAATTATTTACTGTTTCTTGAAAATTATAAAAGATCATTTTCCATGAGGGTCTACAAGTTTAACTTGTTACCTACTTTTCTTTCCAACTATTCTTGGACTATTTTCCTCTAACTGATTAGGCTCAGTACGTTTGTCATCATTTTGTTTTTCAAGATAAGCCACATACTTCCTTATCCCTGAACTTTTCCTAATAGCTACGTAAATAACTCTTTTTGTAGGTGACTACCTTCTTAGTCATGTTTACACTGACCACCTTCTTTCAAACACATCAGTTCACTATTAGCATAATGTGCTACAAAGCATATAACAAAATATCAGTGGCTTACAATAATGAAAAAAAATTAGTCCAAACATCTAGGGGTTATTATGTTCAGTGGTTCTGCTGAACCAGGCTAGGTTCAGTTGGTAATCCTGCAAAATTTTTTTAGTTTAGTTTATTTCTGGTGGTCAGTCAGGTGGTCAGTTTGTGTGTGGTGGTCAGTTCGAGGTCAGATGATCTCTATTGCCTCGCTGTGAAATCTAAACAGTATATCTTTCACCTTTGCCCTAGGAACAGTTGGTTGACCTGATTAGGTTCATTTCACTGCCCTTACACGTGACTGCTCTCTAACCATATGAATGGGCGCATACATAGTCTTTTAAAGGGTAGGATCAAGAAATGGTTAGAACTTGCTTCTACTTAGTTTCTGGCTAAACCCAATCATAAGCCAAACATCAAAATGGTGTCCTTCTATGGAAAAGTGGGGGCTGGGAAGGGAATATTTCTGAATAATGATACTCTCTGCAATAATAGATCTCTTCTGTTTTGTGGTGTTATCTACTCAAATTTATGTTCTTCAAAGAGTTTTGCTATTTTGAATGCAATTTGTCTACTATCTAGCTTAACCAGGAAATTTTGCATAAGATAATAAGAAATATATTATATATTATATATAATATATATTATTCATATTATATGTATAATATTAATATGTCTTACATTATACAATATATTATATTCTTGAACTCCAAGATTGTGCTGAGTTCCCTCATTCATAGGCCCATAGTCCAGTTCTCCTATCCTCTATCATGTCTTAGATTGTATTTAAATCTAGTTGTGAGCTCTGTCAATAATGTTTTTCTATAGGGATTAGTCATATACTACAGATCCCATATAGACTGGACACCCGGAAAACAGTATTATATATTAAGAAATCTGCTTAATCTTTTGTTTTCTGAGAAAATTCAATACCTTTATCTGAACTATGAAACTCTATCTTTAAATTCAAATGAGTTAGAGCATCTTAGGCAAAGACATTCACTGTTCAACCCAATTCTGGTGTTGAGCAGATGTTTTCCTGCTTTCTGCAAAGTATTCCAACTCTAATTCTTATAGGTTGGCACCTTCACAATGCAACAAACACATCCTAATGGATTTTTTGAAGACGGTGGTAATCTTCAAAATATGGTCAGGGTGCATATACTGACAATTACTATGGAGAAATTCTTCCTACAATACTGAATAGACTAGAGCAATGCAGATTTTCTTTAAAGCTTGTAATTCGCCCTACATATGTTTTTATACACATTGTTCATTGGGTTAGTGCTTATCAAAAAAAATTGGTATGAATACTTTGTTCCTCAAGCATTGTACACATAGTCTTTGACTAATAGTATCACATAACAGTAAGCACTCAGAGAGCATTGATGATCGACAGATGTAAAGTTCTTAGCCATCTCATTATCTGTTTCTAAGCATTCTTGACATTTCCAACCCCCTGAGCTTTTCACATGTGCTGTAGTAGGAAATGGAATGGAAAACTTCAGTTATTATCAGGTGTGTTAAATGTGCCCTATGGAATCCAAAGGTTAATTTTAATGAACATTTAAACACTTGCATTAGGCATTCTCATTTAAATATAATTGAAATGTGGAGTTGGGATTTGTAGTTTGGTGTCCACATCTGCCTCATTTGCTATGCACTTAACTCCAGAGCTGTGGCAACACTTCTTAAATATTCTATTTCCACAGTATGAAAAAATACATAACTGAGTAAGGTTCTTGCTCCTGAGAAGCTGTGTTTCAAGTAGAAAGTTACATCCTAGGAATGTTTAGTATTCATTTCCCATTTCGAAGTGCAGGTCAAAGAGGCAAGTCTGTCTGGGGACCAAAGCAACTCGGGCCACTAAAAGGTGTGGAAAGTAGGAATGGATGGCCTTCAAGGGTACCAAGCTGTTATAACCAGCTTGGTGACTAAGTTTTGCATGTTAAGTTCAAGAATGATCACCGTAATCCAGATACCATTAATACAATCAAATAAGAGTATCACAAAAAAAGGAATCTTTTGAGAAGCTTTAACTCATGCCTCCTTCTCTAAGCTCTTCTCTGTAAGCCTCTTGTTTCTTTATTTTGAAGCATCGTGCTCGATTATACTGTTAATAGCAGGGTTTCCTGCTATTTGAAGCATTTGAAGCCTTAAGCATTTGAGGATACTTATCCTGAGTATCCTCTTTCCTCCACCATTGTCTCAGGGTTCCTTCTCAGCCAACTCTTGACATTACCCTAGGTAAGCTCAATTCTGCAAGCCAGATCTCAGATATCACAGTCTTGGACCATTTGTTGATTCCATAATATATTTATTTATATCCTATATATGGGACAGATAAAGATCTGTCCCATATATGGATCTGTCCGTTGCATCCAGGGTATCTAGACTCACCATGACACCTGCAGTTCCTGCTCTGTGGTGGAAATTGCAAGATTTCATTTATTATAGCTGAGTCGTAGTCCTATATATATAAATATATAATACGTATATTTATATATTAGGTAAAGAAATTATATATAAAGAAAATGAAATATATACATGTGTGTATATGTATCTGAGATATATACATATATATGAAATATATCACTATCACTATCTTCCCGTTCATCATCAATTTGCTTGAGCGGGATCCAGTAACATCTCCGTATGTCCTTTCTCATGCCAGTTTAGCCCAAGGGCATCTGCTCGCTCCGGGAACACAAAGAGCCTCAAACCATTATATTAAGTCATAGGAATGACCTAACATAATTGCTACTGGTATGTGGCATATCAAATACGACACGGGCAGCTTGCCAGGCTTGTAGTGCAGGTGGCATACTCTTGCAGTCATCTCTAAATACAGCATTTATTGATGAACCGTGTGGCAAGCGGCAGCCTGAGCCGGGCTGTGACAGGCTCGTCTGCTAGTTAGAGTTCTGACAAGAGGGAGGTCCAGATGTGGAAAATGGTGGCCCTCATAGAGTGGGGGGGGTTCGTCTGGCTTGTTGTGAGGCTCTGCTGGGGTGGTGGGCCAGGTCTAGAACCCACCATCCTTCCCGGCACCTCATGAGCGGCTGGGCACAGGGAAAGCCGGTAGCAGCTCTGCCCCATGTCTGTGAGTCTCTGCATCAGCATACCTGGGCCGGATTGAAAAAAAAAAAAAAACTGCTGCAGGGTGGGTGTCGATGATCCAGGCTGTGATAGGCTGGTCTGCTGGATGGAGTTCTGGGCAGGATTTTTTTTTCTGATCCGGCCCAGAACTCCAAAGCACCACTAGGAGTAATTCCTGAGTGCAGAGCCAAGAATAACCCCTGAGTATGGTCGGTATGACCCCAAAAAGAAAAAATAAAGAACACACTTGTGGCTAGAGCAATAGTATACTGGGTAGGGCTTTTGCCTTGCAAGTGGTTGACCCAGGTTGGATCCCAGGAGTGAAGAGCCAGGAGTAAGCCCTGAGCATCATAGGTGTGCTCCCCCAAGAAGGAACAGACTTTTGATCTATGTTACAGCATGGATAAACCTCAAAAACATTATAAGTGAAGACAGACACCCAGAGGCAAATATTCTATGATCCTACAATCACGAGGCACTTAGAAGAGTCAAATTCATAGGCCGCAGGTAGAGAACAGTGGTGATCAGGGCACAGGGTTATTGCTATTCCTGCCAGGATGGTGAAAGTTTCTACCACTGAATAGAGGTGATGGTTATGTGGACAGATTTGTGAATGGCTTCACTGACACTGAACTACACAGTGAAATAGTGAATCCTAATTCTCTGCATATTTTGCCATAATGAAGCAAATGAGAATTCCCTAGAGGTCGCCCTCACATGGCCCCTACAAGGGGTTTCCCTGCTTTTCCATCCCTCTTTACACAAGTATTTTGAGATATATATTTGAGAGAGATATATATTTGAGAGAGATATATATTTGAGATAGATATATATGAGATATATATATTTGAGAGATATATATTTGATATATATATATGTATATATATATGCTTTATGGGTCACACCTGGCATATGCTCAGGGGTTTCTCTCAGCTCTGCACTCAGGAATTACTCCTGAAGGTGCCTAGGAGACCATATGGGTTGCCGGGATCAAACCTGGGTCTGGCCGCATGCAAGTCAAACATCCTACCCACTGGTGTATCGCTCCAGCCCCATTTGAGATATATATAGCACTGATATATATATATATATACATATATATAAAGCACTGATATTATAGATATAGCACTGATATATATAATATATATGTAGTGATAATATGTATGTATATATAATATATATACATATATATATATATGTAGTGCTACAGTGAATGTAAGAATATAAATGTTATTTTGGAATAGTACATTTGGGTCCTTGGGATAGATGCTGAGAAGTGAAATTGCTGGGTCATTTTGAAATTCAATTTTAGTTAGTTCCTCTCATTTTGTTTATTGTGTTTTTGAGAAGTGTCTATTTTTGTTTTCCCAAAAAGGTTGAACAATTTTACATTAATAGACTTTATCTGGTGGTACAGATACTTAGCTAAGTATAACTTGGTAGTGTGAAAAAGAAGATATTTGAAAATGTATATTTTCTTAAGTATCTTATTTTGTTATTTTTTAAAAGGAAACCATTAAGGTTCATGCGTTGTTCTCTATTATAACCAAAAGGTTCTTTCTCTCATTCCCTTAATATTCAATATTGGATTTAAAAAGTGATGTTCCAGTAACTGTGTATTAGGTCTCTAGTAAAAGAGTCTGCTTAAACATATATGTGTGTTCTTTAAGTTCCCCCTTTCTGAAGGATTGTGAACATCCCTTTAGAAGTAGCACAGCCCTATCTAGAGGTGTGCGTGGAACCAAACGCAGTCTACTCTTGCTAAAAATAGCTGTGTGTGGTGCTTAATATAATCAGAAGTGGCTTATTGAATCAGGTATGATAGTACATCTTAGTAGAGAATATCATTGTATAATACTAATAGTGTAATTTAATGATACTGACAATGATCTATGGTTCTAAATCAGAAATGTTTCTTTCACTATACAGAATAGTAAAGCTAGCTGAAAACAAGGGACAGTTTTCATTTTAAATAAATTTAGCAAGAAGAATACAGAAGACACACATACAATAATTAAACTTCATCACATTGATTACTACAATAACATTTCTGCATAAATTTTATTTATGTTGTTGTAAGACAGATGAATTAAGAATAATTATAACTTCAAAAATAAATTTCTATTTTTAATAATGCATATGTGACCAGAAAATTATGCTCACCTATATAGTTTGTTCAGCTTTATTAATATACTGTATCTTATGTAAGAAATGCATCAATTAAATAAACATAAACTTCTGCATTTTAACTATCTCTGTGTTTCACTTACAGTTTTTATTTACCTATCTACCCTTTAGAGTATTCAGAGTAATTTTAACATCAAAAAAATTGGGGAGAGGGATACTATGACTTCCCAAGCACGCTCAGAGATCCCAGAGTCTATTCCCAATCACTTTGGGTGGTTTTGTTCAATCATGCTAACACCTGAGTCTCAGAGTTACTCTAGGTCAATGGTTTGGGGCTACCCTGGAAGTCCTAGGGATCTCCAAGGCCACATGTAAAGGTTCTCAGGGGGCCATATGGTGCCAGGAAGGAACCTCAGGCCCTAGGGCAGGCCAAGCAGGTGTCCTTGGCTGCTAGGTTTCTTCTTAACCTCTTTAAAGAAATATTTTCAGAAAATTGTAAGAATTAATGTTCAGGGCTAAAGAGATAGTACAGGAGCCAGGACACTTGCCTTGCATATGACCATTGTGGTCTCCATTCCTGGTCCTATATATGGTCCCCATTACTACCAGAAGTTATCCCTGAGTGCTGAGCCAGGAATAAGCCCTGAGCGCTACTGGGTGGAGCTCCCCCAGGCATTATGGAGAGTGCCTCCCCCAAAAGGGAAGAAAATTGTAGCAGATAACACTAACAATGCTTCCCTTTATGGTTTTGAAACAACCAGGCTGTGCCTGACACTGCATGAACTAGAAACTTCTCTGCCTCACTGATGAGTGTATGTTTCCTGTGATCCTGATTCATGAACTTAATAATCACATAGATATCTCGAGTTTTATATATAGAAAGTTCACTGTCACTGTCTTCACTGTGTTCCCATTGTTCATCGATTTGCTCGAGTGGGCACTAGTAACATCTCCATTAGTCCTATCACAAGCAAGTGCAACCCAAGGGCATCTACTTGCTACAGGGACAGAAGGAGCCGAAACCATTCTTCAGGTTATGGAACTGAGGTCCATAATAGTTAGTAGTCTTTGGCATAACAAGTAAATAAAACACGGTAGCTTGCCAGGCTTTGCGTGTAGGTGGTATAGTCTCAGTAGAAGGCTCTCAACCTGAGCATTTACTGATGAAACTTAAAGGGGGAAGATCAGGTTTTCTCTTGGATGGAGTTATACAGTATTATTGGAAACAAATAATTCCAAGATCATTTAGTTTCTTTACCATATCACCACCTGGATGTGTATGTGGTGGTGTAATATAAAATGCAAAAGTACTATGCAAAATAAGTGTCTATATCTGCTCTGAGCTCATGGAAGGTAGTTTTAAAATTAAATTTGCTTACTAAAAGTGAATGGCTGTGAAGGCTGAGTTACTGTAATAATAACTCGCAGAACACATTAAACTCGAATGTGCATACATACAATAAGCACAGGCATCAGAGCATTTTGCCTTGTGTTCAATGATTACTAGAATTACTGTTAGGGTTTAAGGTGTAATAGAATATAAAAGTTCATTGATTTCAAATAATTAAAGGAAAAGGCAACTCTGTCCTGTAAGAACTAACTTATGGAATATTTTTTTAAATTTTGTTTTAGGGGCCAGAGGAGTAGTACAACGGGTAGGCTGTTTGCCTTCCAAAGAAGCTGACCTGGGTTTGATCCCAAGCGTCCCATATATGACCCTAGCACTCCAGAAGTAATTCCTGAGTATAGAGGTAGAAGTTACTCCTAAGGAGAATCGGGTGTGGCTCAAAAGCAAAACTAAAGAAAAATCGTTTTAATAAGTCTTAAAGATCAGAGGAACTAAACTTCATATTTATTATTTAGTTATGAATAAAATAGGCAAGGAGGGAAATCACTGCACAAAAATTGCCCTTACAGCTCTTACAGGTTGCTTAGAAAGAATATCGGCAACCATATGTCCTTGCGTTTGACACTGGAGATCCTTGCATTTGACACTCACAACTCAAATTTTTCAGGTGTTAGTGTTTGTAAAGTCCGGATGTGGAAGTCCGGATTTCCTCATCCAGACTTCCCCCTCGTCAGAACTCCACCCAGCAGACCAGCCTATCACAGCCTGGCTCGGGATGCCACTTGCGGCTGTGCGGTTCATCAATAAATGCTGGATTTTGAGATGACTACAAGAGTATGCTACCCGCACGGCAGAGCCTGGCAAGCTACCAGTGTCGTATTTGATATGCCAGATACCAGTAACTGTTATAGACCTCATTCCCTGACCTGATGGAATGGTTTGAGGCTCTTTATGTTCCTGGAGCAAGCAGGTGCCCTTGGGCTCTATTTGCATGAGACAGGTCATATGGAGATGTTACTGGTGCCCGCTCGAGCAAATCGGCGACGAACGGGAAGACAGTGTTTATAAATGACTTTGATAACGTGTAACTGGACAATGAGAAAAACATTCTTACTCTAGTCACCTTCCATTCTTGCTTATTATGTTCATTAACATGCCATTGCCAATTTATAAATACAGTAAATTAAAATTTTCAAATTTTCTTTTTTTGTTTTTAAAGGAGCCCGCTACATGAAAAAAATGCAAGTCAAAGTGGTCACAACCTAGAAGTCTGCAGAGACAGGAATTCTAGCAAGTAGATACTATATTATTTTATTATTCTCAACTTTATAGAATTCAATAGTGTTACCAGAATTTTATAATGACCAAATAATTTTGAAATTTTAAATTTATACTTAGTAGTATATGTGTTCACTATATTACAACTAAAATAGTTAGGAATAAAAATAACTATGGATTGTAGGAAACTCATTCTCTACCAATAATAACAAAATGATTTGGGTCCAAAAGATGACTTTAAACATTTTATCCTCTATCAGGTCTTTAAGTCTTAATTCAACAATACATTCTTTTATTAAATGAACAAGTGGATTCCCTTATCTATGGCATATCAAGTGATTAAATAAATGCATTTATTTTTCTTAAACAATTAACAGTATAATTGTCCTTTTAAAGAAATAGAGTGTGATTATACTTACTTTTTGAAGGTGACATTTCAAAATTCCAAGGTGATATTGAAGGAAATCCAGGAAAAAGCAGGGTTTATCATTTATCAGTATTCCATGACATTTTCAAGAAATGAAATAGGAGGGCCAATGATTAAAAAAAATACAGTGTTTGAATGAATGGATTTTAAAAAGGAACTTAAGAATGTCGGAGGGTAAATAGATTATTTGAATGGCATGAAGAATCTTTTAAAATTTCATTGCTCCTTATTAAAGTTCTTGGAGTTGATTCTATCCTCCTCAAATGTATCTTAAAAATTATAATGAAATCAGAAAATAGTAAAGCTGGAGGGATTTTAGAAAGTATAAATCTTTCATTGGTGTGGATTAAGGAAGCAGGTTTGAAATAATAAACTGTGATAAAATAAAATGTGATAGGAGTCACGTTTATGTTCACATAAAATGTTTACAGGTATGGGAATACTTAACATACATTTTAGATGAAACTTAATACAGTGCTTAATTTAACAGATTTTTTCAATGCTATGGTTATGAAAATGTATATGAAAAGGCAAATGCATGAGAAATGAGAGCAGTTTGCAATTATAATATTTTATACATAAGTGCCTAACATTTTTGTATAGTCTAATTGTAGAAATATATATAATTTTAGAAATACATAATATAAACTTTTAATTATTTAACATATTCCTAAAGAGTTATATAAACAAACAATAGTTTCTTTCCTTTGAGTCTTCTTTAAGTCCTTACTAAAGACTAGTATGGATGCTAAGTACCTCACACATATAAACTAACAAATATTTGTACTACTTGTAACCACAGATTTTGATAAGAATAGTAATATGACATAATAGGGATGAAAATATTTTTATCAATTAAATTACTTGACCTTAAAATATCTGATTGCTAACTGTAGTCTTTTAATCATTAGTTGTAGTGCCCTGATAAGTAGTTTATATTATGTGGGTCTGAAAGGAAACACCTTCACAATTAAAAGACTTTATAACAATTTAGTTGGACTGTGAGTGTAATAAAGAAAGAAAATATTTTAAAATTCTTTATAAATATATTTCCCAGTAAAATTCCATGTATTTAGAAGGAAATAAAGAACTTTGAAGATGCTGAAGATGAAGGAAGGAAGGAAGGAAGGAAGGAAGGAAGGAAGGAAGGAAGGAAGGAAGGAAGGAAGGAAGGAAGGAAGGAAGGAAGGAAGGAAGGAAGGAAGGAAGGAAGGAAGGAAGGAAGGAAGGAAGGAAGGAAGGAGATAGGAAGGAGATAGGAAGGGGAAAGGGAATTAGAAGGGGAAAGAAAATATAAGGGGTAGGGTAGAAAGGAGAAAAGGAAATGAAAAGAAGGGAGACACAGAGGGAGACCATTGGAGCAGAAGTAGTGGTGGGAGAGTAGAAAATTATTGAATTCATTAACTCATGAAGCTTTAGGACTCTAAGTGGTGTCCTAGAGAGAGGATGGCATTGATGAAAGAAATAATTGTCATCACAGAATTTGAGTTGAGTGACTAGTAAACCTAATACTTAAAATAGGAAATAGGAAAAGGCAAGCCATTGATATTTTAAGTAGGGAATGCTCAAATGTTCATTTTAATTTGGAATGATGAACTGAGATGCCTGACATACCAAACACAGCACTACCACAGGATCCATAGAAAACAAGGCTGGAAAAGTCATGGTGGGAAACATATAACACTGATTTTACTGAACACAGTCATGATAGAAGTCACAAGAATTGAATTGGGCAAAATCAGCAGAGTTAAAGGGGTGGAATTACCACAGGTACAATTCTGTGGGTTGTTACTATTCAGTCATCAATCTATTAGAGGAAAAGGATCTGGTGTGGAGACAAAGCACTTGTCAGAGTGAGAGGAAAACTATTTTTGTTTGTTTGGTTTCCTGAAAAAAAAAGAACCTGAGAGACTCAGAGGTTAAGAGGGTTAAATGGGTATATGAAGAGAATTACCAAGGGAGAATAAGTTGGGGCCATCACAATTCTTGGTCATTAGACTCTAACTGGAATAATATAGCTAGTAGGTGAATATGAGTCCTTTTCAATAGAGTGCCTTTGTTCTTTAGCTTATTCATTCCTTTGTAATTATATTAATAAAGTATGTTTTCCAGAATTAACTGGAAATAGGTGTTTTAATTTTTTGCATAAAATTGTGTTCAGAATATTATTCAATTATAACTATTGCTAGAAGATTCCATTATTTAAAAACTAAGTTGACTCCATGTAACTTGGTTAGGAAAAATGTCTATTTTTGGGGAAACCCTACCTAATAGATACGGTCTATCATGATTTCTTTCAGTAATATCATAGATGATTTTCCACATTACACCAATAAGTTGAGTCCTGAATTTGTTACTGTCATTCTATCACCAACACAATAGTTCCAGATATGAGGGGCCTTTTTCTCCCAAATAAGTCATTTACTGTGATTGGTTTTCCTACAGTTTGACTCACTTTGATACTGTATAGCCAGAGAGACAATATCGTATTTCACAGGTTGTATGTTCATTCCCACAGGATTTCCCCTCACTGGGGATGTCCATGGAGAATACTGATGGGCGTGAGTCTAATAATTTGCAGAAATATCACAGAATTCCAGGAAGCACTGACATTTCCCAGATTACATCAGGTTGATTGCAGAACAGTGAGTTGAAGAGAGATATGGGGTGAGGTCTGGGGAGTCTCCCAAGAGCTGAACTTTCTCTCCTCACTGAAATTAGGGGCCTCACTCTTCTAAGACATGTATGTGTTTACAAACTAGAAAACTGTGTGAACCCCATCCTTTTTTGATAGGACTCTTCTTTGGTTTTAGGTCACACCCTTCCAAGCTCTTGGTTTATACCTTTGACTGTATTCAGGGATCTTTCCTGACAGTGTTCAGGAGATCTTATGGGGTGTTAAGGAGCAAACTTGCCTCAGCTGTATGAAAGACAGAGACCTTCCCTGCCTACTCTGGCTGTATTGATAGAACCTTCTAGAGGCTTCTTCATGTAGACACTCTATGTCTAGCCTCTCATCCACCTCTCTTCCTGTCCCATAAACTGGACAATTTCAAGGGATTTCAAAGTCTAGAGACAAGAACCAAGATCCAAACAAAAGATGCTTCTCATGTTCTTATCTCCCAGGAATTGATAGTATTTCAAGAACATTCTATTAGGAACAAGAGTCAGAGGCCAATCATATATGTTTTTAATTATCTTCCAAATAATACTTTTTTCTGTGTTTGTTACAACAGATATAAGTAATTATTGAATGATTAGTAAATCAATGCTTTTCTCCCTTTGAATTGCTCACACATTAAAATATATCTTTTATGCAGAAAATATACTTGGAATTATTTGCCTGTCTTCAAATCTAAACCGAGGATAATAAATTTAAGCCTAAGGATAATGAGATGATTTTAACACTTAAGCCTAAGGATAATGAGATGATTTTAACACTTACGTGTTGTGAGTTATCCACCA
The DNA here is from genome assembly GCA_021461705.1 of Cryptotis parvus. Lineage (NCBI taxonomy): Eukaryota > Metazoa > Chordata > Mammalia > Eulipotyphla > Soricidae > Cryptotis > Cryptotis parvus. The sequence goes on along the minus strand of JAJIBD010023548.1, from coordinate 86,098 downwards.
TGTTCTCAGAGAATTTTTTATCTTTTTGTTCGCTAGGAACTTTTTATTTTCGTAGCTGAAGCTAAGTGACAGTAGCAGATCTTTTTTGGACGTTTGACTTAGAAACATACATGTAACAATATGTGAAGCAGCATATGAAAATTCTATAGGAAAATAAAAGTGGCTTAAAAGTTTGTCCCAACGATAGAACCCAATTCACATATGTCCTTATAGACTGACCAATTGCATTATAAAAATGGCTCTATTTTCCCTAAGAACATTTCTTGCTGCCAATTTAACTTTCTTAGAAGACCTGTCACCTTTCTTCTTTGTCTGTTGGTTTGGGGCCACACCTAGCTGTGCTCAGAGCTTATTCCTGGTTCTGTGCTCAGGAATCCCCCTGGGAGTGTGTAAGAGTTTGTCTGCAGTGCGGGTGCCACGGATCAAACAGGCTCAGCCAAACCACCACAAGTTCGGTTTTCCTCTCTCCCCATCTGTGACCCTCTCATCGAATGAAGTTCAGCTTGTCAGATTCGTTTTTCTGCCACGGACTTGGCACTGGTTTCTGAAAAAAAGGAGCTTCTTTTGATGTTCAGTTTAACTCTTTAGTTCTTTCTTTTTTTTTTACTTTTACTTTTTTTTTTAATTTTTTTATTATACCACCGTGAAACATACAATTACAAAGGTGTTCATAATTGGTTCTTGGTAATACAGTATTCCAGCACCCATCCCTCCACCAGTGCCCCATTTCCACCACCAATGTACCCCTCCCCCTCACGCCCCCAGGCCGCCTTAATAGCAGGTACCCCAGTTTCCTCTCTTTTCTCTCTCTATCTCTCTCTGTCTCTGCATCTCTCTCCCTCTTATTTTACACATTGTGGCTAGCCCTGCAGATATTTAGAGTTTATCACTTAAGTCTCTGTGTATATTCAGTGGTGAGTTTTAATCTGCCATTACCATTTCCCATATTTAGTAAAACACTGGTATCTATTTATATCCTATTAATGAATGCAGTCATTCTATATCTGTCCTTTTCCTTCTGACTAATTTCACTCAGCATGATAGACTCCGTGTCCATCCATTTGCAGGTAAATTTCATAATTTCATCTTTTCTGACAGCCGCATAGTATTCCATAGTGTAGATGAACCACAGTTTCTTTAGCCAGTCCTCTGTTCTCGGGCATTTAGGTTGTTTCCAGATTCTAGCTATAGTGAATAGCGCAGAGATGAATAAAGAAGTACAGATAGTGTTTCTGCTATGTGTTTTTCGGTCTCTAGGGTATATTCCCAGGAGTGCTATTGCTGGATCAAATGGGAGCTCAATATCTAGCTTTCGGAGGAATGCCCATATTGTTTTCCAAAAGGGCTGGACCAGTCGGCACTCCCACCAGCAGTGGATGAGAGTCCCTTTTTCCCCACATCCACGCCAGCACCGGTTGTTCTTGCTGTTTTGGATGTGTGCCAGTCTCTGTGGGGTGAGATGGTACCTCATTGCTGTTTTGATTTGCATCTCCCTGATGATTAAAGATGAAGAGCACCCCACGAATAGCTAAAGCAATCCTTGGGAAAAAGATGATGGGAGGTATCACTTTCCCCCAACCTCAAGCTCTACTACAGAGCAGTTGTAATTAAGACAGTGTGGTATTGGTATAGAGACAGATCGTAGACCTATGGAATAGAACTGAGTATCCTGAAACGCACTCACAAATATACGACCACTTAATCTTCGATAAAGGAGCAAAAAATATTAAGTGGAGCAAAGAAAGCCTCTTCAACAAATGGTGCTGGGAAAACTGGGCAGCTACGTGTAAAAAATGAACTTAGACCTCCTTCTAACGCCATGCACAAAAGTCAGATCAAAATGGATTCTAGATCTCGATATCACACATGAATCTATAAGGTACATCGAAGAAAACATAGGAGAAACGGCTCTACAACATCGAAATGAAAAGTATCTTTAAAGACGACACACCACTGACCAAGCAAATGGAAGCAATGATAAACAAATGGGATTATATAAAATTGAAAAGCTTCTGCACCTCAAAAGAAACGGTGACCAAGATACAAAGACAATCCACAGAGTGGGAAAGGATATTCACCCAATACCCATCTGACAAGGGGTTAATATCCAGGATATATCAGGCACTGGTAGCACTCCACAAGAAGAAAACAGCCAACCCCATCAAAAAAATGGGGAGAAGAAATGAACAGAAGCTTCCAAAGAAGAAATTCGCATAGTTCTTTCTTTCTGAGAACTTGCTCATTAGCCTAGTCTGGTTCTTCAAACAAATGTTTATCTGCATCGGGATTTTCCAGGCATTTTTGTCTCCCTAGGAGTTTCGGTGTTTCCCCAGACCTTTTTTTTTTTTTTTTTTAGTACAAAGGCCAAAATGCAAATATGTAAATTATAATACATATATGCTTATAATCTGCTTCAGTTATAATTAGATTGACTAGAACTGAGGAGGAGATCAAGAGATTGACAAGGAGGAAAACTGTGACCATAATTTTGATGTGTTTGGGGGCTGGAGTGAGGCAGTAGTTAGACAATCGATGTTTTTCCAAAGTAACAAAATTGAAACTATTCTTTTCACATACATTATACATTAGTTTGTACAAATATGTAATGACTTTGATCATAGTAGATAATATATATTATTTCTTTGGTATAATACACTTACTCTTTTTATACTTTTTGCTATGTAATATTAGTATATAATTTTTTCTTTAACATATCCTTATTTATTCAACTTGTTTTCCAGCACATTTATTTAGAAATATAAAATCATTTTATTTTGAAATATATACATGCCATAAAATTTAGCATTTTGACCCTTAAACACTGACTTCTGCACACTTCCATGGTGGTTAAGCACATTAATGTTGGGGAACGCCGCCGCCAGGGTCCCCAACAGTGTGGGGACAGAGATTTTCTTCTACCTCCGAGGACGCCGGAGAACAGATGAAAACTCACGAATCCGTTGCAGTTCCAAAAAAGGCTTTTAATAGTACAAAAGCTCTTCCACAGTAATCCAATACAATGAACAAGCTATAGCTCTGGTCCGAACTTAGACCATACAAAAGAGCCTAAGTCTCCTACCAAAGAGAAAGGATCTCACCCGAGCTGAGTCCTACCCAGAAGAAGGAGCAAAAGGCCAAAGAGCAAAAAGCCAAAAGCCAAAAGCAAAAGGTCCAAAAGGTAAAAGGTGAAGGGGCCTCAAGTCAGCCCCTTATATACACCAAAAGTAATCCAATCGGGAGGGTCATGTCAACAAAGAATTCTAAACAGAGTGTAGTGCCACACCCCTATTGCAGGTATAAACAAAGGTTATGCCAAGGTCTAATCCTTTCTACCAAGATTATCTCTTATGTAAAACACTGGAGAGAGGGGCTGGTATAAAGTAATACATCTTAACTTCATGAGCTTCATGTAATCTAGATGGTACCCACAAGGTCCTTCTTATTATTATCTGCACCAGGGTGATTCTGAGTATCTTGTTCTCATGTACTGAAAGGGTCACACTTGCCTGCTTAGAGCAAACTAGTATGATCCTTCCTATAGTCTTCCTATAGTCTCAGCATAGCCAGGGTGGTAGTCTCCTGGTAAATTCTAACTGTCCCACGCTGGGTGCAGTGGGTATAAAGAGGAGCTGTGCCCAATCTAGAAAGCATAGAAGTCTTAGTAGATGTATAAGTCAGAAGTTATTCAGTCAAGGTGACTTCTGTAACTGCCACACCCTCTAGCAGTGTTTACATAGAAGAGAGGTCTCATTAGAATGAACCTTGACTTAAATAGATTAAGCTGGGAGTGGGAAAAACAACAAAACTCCCAGAATAGCTAAACCTGTTCTCCAACACATTAACTTATTTTATTAGATTTTTAATTAATTTTGATATGTAATATATTAAGTAGTTCAAAAATCAAAAACTTCCAAATGAGAGAAACTGAAAATATTTTCTTCCCTTTCTATCCCCAGCAAACCAATTTCTCTCCTGAAAAAAGAAACCGGTATTGTCATATATTAACTAAACTTCCAAAGACAGTCATCACATTTATATGTGTATTGGGCTGTACTTGCATGAGACAGGGCATATGGAGATGTTACTGGTGCCCGCTCCAGCAAATCGATGATGAACGGGAAGACAGTGATACAGTGATACAGTGATCAACATATATATATGTTTTCCTCTTTACATAGACCCTGCCATTTTTTAGGCATTGTTGCTTAAAACTCTGCTTAATATATTTAATAGAATGTTGTGAGATAACCTATTTCCCCTCATACAGAATGTTTTTATTTTATTTTCACTTCTTTAAAATTTCTTAACAGTGTATTGTGTGTATTTCTATTTCTCCAGTCTTTTTGCTATCATCAAAGTTCTATTCTAAGTAACTTTATGAAATAAGATTTTCTGCATATAGTGCAAGCTCAAAATAGGAAAAATGGACTTGCTATTTTCAGTGTAGGCCCTTTGTAGTTTTGGTAAAATTCATAAAATTGGCCTGCTGAAGATTGTTTTTCTTTTGACTATTATCCATAATGTGGTACATAAGACTTTTTTTAATTTAATAGTACTATACTGAAACTGCTATGATCTCTAAGACTGCAGTGAATCACAGTAAGGAATATTTGACAATGCTATCCAGAAACTGGTCGTAATCTTTGTTATTATTTTCATTACGCTGAATATAAAGTAATATCTGGTTTGCTTTATTTTATTTTAGTAATACGGTATAGATTCAGCAATTTTCATGTACGCAAAGTCATAAAGTTGTATGTTAGTCATATTATTTTAAATTTCATATTAATATTTCTGAACACTTTTGCTTTTATGGTGACCTTTTATTTTGTAACTGCTCATTGTATATTATGTATACCTGTCCATTATATCTTTTAAACATATTGCAGACATTTTCCTTGCAAAATTTTGATCTTCTGTTACCTTTGCCATTTTTTTAAGTGAGAAAAAACTGTATCTTTTCTTTTGTTTACTTAGTAACTGAGCACATAATTTACTTTTGCTATCATTCTATAATCATGCATAGTGATATTTAATTCTCTGGAAACATTGGTTCTTTATTATGCGTTACAGTGACTGGAAATATGTATTCTTGCGATCATTTCAATTATTTTCGTCTTTAATCATTTAAAATCATAAAAGTATCACTGTATCACTGTCTTCCAGTTCATCATCGATTTGCTGGAGCGGGCACCAGTAACATCTCCATATGTCCTGTCTCATGCTAGTAGAGCCCAAGGCCACCTGCTTGCTCCAGGAACATAAAGAGCCTCAAACCATTCCATCAGGTCATGGGAATGAGGTCTATAATTGTTACTGGAATTTGGCATATCAAATATGACACAGGTAGCTTGCCAGGCTCTGCCATGTGGTTAGCATACTCTTGTAGTCATCTCTAAATCCAGCAATTATTGATGAACCGCGCGGCCGCTTAAGCCGGGTTGTGATAGCCTGATCTGCTGGGTGGAGTTCTGATGAGGGGGAAGTCGGATATGGAAAATGGAGGCCCTCATGGAGTGGGGGGGGGGGTCGTCTAGTTTGTTGCAAGGCTCTGCTAGGGTGGCGGGCCAGGGCCAGAACCCGCCATCCCTCCTGGGTGCCTCGTGAGCGGCTGGGCACAGGGAGAGCCAGTAGCAGCTCTGCCCCATGTCTGTGAGTCTCTGGATCAGCATACCTGGGCGGATTTAAAAAGGATTGCTGCAGGGTGGATCTGGATGAGCCGGGCTGTGATAGGCTGGTCTGCTGGGTGGAGTTCTGAGGAGGGGGAAGTCCAGATGTGGAAAATGGAGGCCCTCATGGAGTTGGGGTTCTCTGGCTTGTTCGAAGTAAAAGTAGCCATTTTTACTCTTGAAGTACCTTATATATTTAATGTAGAACACAGAGGTGATTCATATTTTGATGTAGCTATGTTAAAATATCATTTCTGAAATAAGATGTCAATAGGCAAAAAATAGATAGGTCTACTTAGTACCTACCAGGTTCAGTGAAGAAAAGATCTGAAATTAGAAGGGGAGAAGGTGTTGGCAGTGTATCAGTGCCAAAGCCTTGTTTTGTTTTCTGATATTCAATAAATTGCAGAAATTACCCTGAGCAGTTACTTATTGTCACAGTTTTGCTAGATGGTTATCACAAACTATATGGAAGAGTACTTGAAACCATAAACTTCCTGTTGTGATTCAGCTTGTGTGCTATTCAAAAAGCCCCTGTTGTTTTTTGTTTTTGTCTTTTTTGGGTCACACCCAGTGATGTTCAGGGGTTTCTCCTGGCTCTGCACTCAGGAACTACTCCTGGTCATGCTTGGGGACTGTATGGAATGCCAGGGATCAAACTCAGATCAGTAGTGTGCAAGGCAAGTTCCTACCCACTGGACTATCACTCTGGCCCCTTATTGTTTTAATGCTACCGGGTTACTTAGACATGGAGAGTGATTAGAAAGGGTAAAGGGGTCAGAGAAACAGGAGAGCCTGATTGGTTGCAAAAGCATGTTTTGCAGTTGAATCCTCTAGTTATCTGGACTGAATTTATGATCACATAGTATTAATGTCCTTCCTTAAGGAATTAATGTCCTTCCTTTACCTCTGTTTCACATCTGAAAAGTTGTGATAATAATTACGATGTGCCTTCTAAGATAATGGCTTGTGTTGGGGATAATGCAACAAGCAAAACTGGCAGCAAATGAAAATGACAAAACAATGACCTTTGTAAATGAATTATTTTTTAGCTGCTTTTAGGAAATATAAATTTTAAAACTATGTAGCATGTGAATTAGAATTAAAACTAAAAGGCATAGAGTATATAGAATACGTATCGCTAGTATTACTTCTAAGAATTTGGAGATCAGAGAGACAACACAATAGGTAAGGTGTTTACCTTGCATGCATCCAACTTGGGTTCAACCCCCATATTGTCCTCCAAGCTTGTTAGGAATTATCCCGAGCACAGATCCAGTAGTAAGCTGTGAGGATCACCAGCTGTGACCCCCTAAATAAATAAACAAAAATAATTTTTACTATCCAAGAAATACAAGTCAAAGTGGACAAATCTGTCTCAATATCAATTATATTTAGAGTTTGTATTCATATCCTAGAAGGCTTGTCACTTGTCTTCCTGTTCATCATAAATTTGCTTGAGCAGGCCCCAGTATTAAAGCTTTTTTGAAAAAATATTTTTATGAAATACCATTGCATTATAACATCATATACATTTCAGATATAACTTTAAAAATCAACATCTATGTATGCAATATCAAGTTCACTGCTACAAGTTCAGTTCTGTCCTTCATCCTACAATTGACTGCTTCTACCCAATTTACCCAAATCCTTCCCTTCCCTCTGATTACCACTGATACATCTTACTCTGCAAAGTTTTATTTTTGCTTCACCTAGCTCATCTGTTTATTTGGTTTTCTATAGATTACCCAAATCAAATGATGTTTGTCTCTGTCTACCTCACATATTTCTTTAAGCATGGTATACTCTGGATCCACCCATGTCACAAACATCAGAATATGCTTTTGGTTTTGGTGTTCCCACCTTATTTTTCTGAGCGTTCACTATTATGGTGGCCCTAATCCAGATGTTGGGAATGCAGCTGCACGTAAAACAAATGAAACCCCTAAGAATATACATATACAGAGGAGCAGGAACAAGAGAAAGTGGACACATGATTCTGTGGATTACACTTGGGGCCTCTTATATATTAGACCTATACCCTACCTCTTAAATTATATTCCCAGCCTGGGACCTTTCTATATGTTTGTTTGTTCATTTGACTGTATAGGGGATTGCTTCTGGATCAACTCAGGGATCTGGCTCAGTGATCACTATAAGACCCAGGGTACCTTATAGGGTGTTAAAGATCTAAGGCAGATCAGTAGTTTGATCACTTGAATTCCGTTATTCATCGATTTGCTCGAGCGGGCGCCAGTAACATTTCCATTGGACCCTATCACGTGCCAATGTAGCCCAATAGCATCTGGTTGATTCAGGAATATGAAGAGCCTCAAACCATCCCTTCAGGGTCTTTACAAGGAAGTCTGACATCTTGTAGGTGGGCGGCCACGTGATCTTTTGACCTCCCGTGGGATCCAGTCGGTAATGGCTCTAGTCCAGCGGTTGTCTCCAAATCGCATTACATGTCCAGCCCATCTGATTTTTGATGCCTTGGCAAACGAGACAGCATCCCTGATTCTGGAACAGCAACGGAGGTCAGAACTCCGGATTCCCTATCTCATTTGAGTGAGGCGTGATATTCCAAGCATAGCTCTTTCGATTCCTCTCTGGGAGACCCAAATAGCATTCTCATCCTTCTTTCGTAGGGCCCAGGTCTCTGAGGCGTATGTTAATGCAGGGAGAACGGTGGAGTCAAAGAGATGTGCCCGGAGCCAGAGGTTCTTTGTCCTTTTTAGCTATTTCTTCGATGCCTTTGAAGGCATTCCATGCCACTCTCTTCCTCCTGCACAGCTCAGGTTTTAGGTCGCTCATCATGTTGATTTCTCGACCTAGGTACACATAACTGCTGCATTCAGAGATGTTTGTTCCATTGAGAGTGAATGGGCCCTCAAGAACTAGTTCATTCTTCATGAACATTGTTTTCTTTAGATTCAGCTGTAGACCTATCTTTCCATATTCTCGGTCGAAGTCAGCCAGCATTTGTGCCGCTTGGCTAATGTTTGGTGTTATTAGAACAATGTCATCAGCGAAGCGGAGGTGGTGTAGTTGCCGACCATCTATCTTCACTCCCATTCCTTCCATTTCTAATTGTTGCATGATGTTCTCGAGGGTGGCACTGAAGAGTTTTGGTGAAATGGTATCACCCCTGCCGAACCCCTCTTTTCACATTAATGATCACTTCTTTGTAGAATGGTGAGATCCTGGTGGTGAATCCGTAATACACCTCACGAAGGATCTTGATGTATTGGGTTTGAACACCCTGTTTGGCTAGGGCTTCGATGACTACTTCAGTCTCCACAGAATCAAAGGCTTTCTGTAAATCAATGAACGTGAGACAGAGTGGCATCTTGTACTCCCTACAAACCTCGATGAGCTTGGTTACTGTGTGGATATGGTCGATTGTGCTGAATCCTTCCGGAAACCTGCTTGCTGGCATGGTTGTCCTTTATCTAGTGTTCTGCTAATCCTGTTCAGGATGACTCGTGTAAACAGCTTGTAGATGACTGACAACAGGCAGATGGGGCGATAGTTGCCAATGTCGTGAATGTCTCCCTTCTTGAACAGTAGAACTGTCCTGCTTGTTTTCCATTGGGATGGCACCTTGCATTCGGACAGGTAGCGTGTGAAGAGCCGCGCTAGTGTATTGATGAGTACCGACGGCAGATTCTTCAGGTGTTCGGGTCTGACTTTGTCTGGGCCTGGTGCTGTTCCCTTCTTTACCGAGGAGATGGCATGTCGGATTTCAGAAGGGAGAACGTTGGGAATGACATATCCGTCCTGTGGAATTTGGTATGTGGGCAGGTGGATGTGGCTATCAAAGAGATTTGAGTAGAAGTCCTGGATAATCTTCTCCATTGCCTTTCTGGAAGATGTGATAGATCCATCAGGGCGTCGGAGGGCAGTCATCTTGGTCTTATAGTTGGCGAAGGACAGGCGGGCAGTGCGAATGCTTTTCCCTGGCTTCTGCTGCATCTTCCAGTATTTCTGCTCTTCTGTCTTTGAGGTCTTCTTTTATCGCTTCTCAGATCAGTAGTTTAAAAAGCAAAAACCATGGGCGTTATACGTATCTCTTCAGCTCTGGAACTTATTATAAAATAAATTCTCTTTGATAAAAATGTTCATATATTCATTTACCTATGTTTTTGTAAGGGTGGTGTTCCTATAGTAATAATACAGAAAAGAATACCAACCCCTAAACCACCTCTAGCTGCATATGTACTGACAATGTGTCATTCTCTTTGTTAGTCAGAGAAATTTAAGATAATACAGTGTCATCTATAAACAATAATCTAAATAAGCTAAATAATCTGAAAAACTAGTTGCTCACTAGTACCGAGTATATCTATATGCACAAAAGTACAAAAATTAAGAAAATAAACTGATATGAAACAATTAAACAAAATTTTGGTTAAGATTCTGTAGTTTATAATACTGTTAATAATGTTTTATGCACATTATTCCAATACCACACCAATCACAGTGTACCCCTCTTCCTTCCCCAAGGATGCTGATGCCCCTTCTTTTCACACAGCCTACTACCACCACTGCCTACTGGACTTTGTAGGTCAGTTGCCTTTCAACCTTTGATGCTATTGTACTGTGAAACTTTAATCACTGCATATGAGAGAGATCATTCTGTACCTATTCCTTTGCTTTTGACTGACTTTATTAGGCATAATATCATCAGTTCTAGTCATATTGCATGATTTTGTTTCTTTCTTAGAGCTGCATAATATTCTAGTGTAGATATACCACAACTTCTTAATCCAATTATCCATAGTTGGGTATTTGGGTTGTTTCCATATTTTTACTATTATACTAAGTGTGTGATGAACATAGATGTATACATGTATCCTTTTGAATTAGTATTTTTGTGTTTTGGGAACAGATGCCAAGAAGTGGTATTGCTGGGTAATATGTTAGATCTTTCCTATTTGCTTGATAGATCACCATCTTCATTTCCAGAGAGACTGCACCATATGGTGTTCACTAATGGTGCATCAGGGTGCGTTCTCACCACAATCCTGCCAGAACTGTTTCCAGACTTTTTGATGTGCGTCAGTCTCACAGGTGTGAGATGATATCTCATTGCTGTTTTTATTTGCATTTACCTAATCATGAGTTATGATAAACACCTTCCCATATGTTGTTGGCCATCCATATGTCTTCTTTGAGAACTTGTTCATCTCCTTGGTCCATTTGTAGATGGACTTTATGGAATTTTCACTATTTAGTTTTGTGCATGCTTTATAGATCTTGGATATCAACCCTTTATCTATTGTTTTTGGTTAAAATATTTTCTCCTATTTAGTAGGGTTGGGTGACATAAATTTTATTTTTTTTATGTTTTGTAGTAGCATTGACTTCCAAGATTATAAGCTTATACTCTTTAGGGATACAATGTTGTCAGATCTTGCCTAGAACCAAAGTGTCAATATCAACATTTCAGATCTGAGAATATTAACATTTTAGATTTGATATACAACTCGGGTTTCCTCTTAGGAAATCTTTCCTAATGTTGAATATCAGTAACAATAACAATAAACAGTAACAATAATGGGCCTCATTCCCAACGAATGGAGACATTACTGGCGTCCGCTCTAGCAAATTGATGAACAACAGGAAGACAAATATACAAATGACAAGTGAATGTTGAATATCATTAGAAAAAAAAATTATGAGATGCAGGAATGATTGTTAACCAAAGAGTGATTTTCAGGGAGGGAAACTAGAAGGAAGTAAAGAAATTGCATCAACTGATCTTTACTCTGAAGGCTAGATTGGACAGGGAGATTATTCCTAGCTGCGAACTCCATTCTCCGGGCCAGACTGTGCAGCATTGGGAAGTCCTGTAGAAACCAGCAACCTAGTCTCTGTGCCTAGGGTTGTTCTGAGCCAGCTGAAGGATATCTAATGCTATCATGTTCATCTGGCTTCATTCCAACAGCTTTCTTAATTCTTTTATTTTGTTTTTTGGATCACACCCAGCAATGCTCAGGGGTTACTCCTGGCTCTTTGCTCAGGAATTACTCCTGGTGCTCAGGGAACCATATGGGATGCCAGGGATTGAGCCCAGGTCGGTTGTGTGCAAGGCAAACTCTATACCTTTCTGTGCTATCGCTCTGGCCCCTCATTCCAACAACTTTCTGATCTAAACAGAGTCTAGTTTCATTTGTGGTCTCGTTGGATGTTTTCTAGCTAGAAGTTAAGTACTGAGCATACTTTTAGTAGGCTGGAACCTTAGCCCTGGAGAGAAAAAAGCAGAAGAGGGGAAAATAGACATTCATTGAGGGATTTTATGTAGTCCAAATACAGCTATATACACACTTTCTCAGTCCTCATATCTCTAAGAGTGAAGAGAACCTGAACCACAAAGAAGTTAGTTAAATATTTTATCCATGGTTACCACAGTTACTAAGGGGAAAATTGGTTTTATAATCTACTTCTATATGACTCAAAGGATCATTCTCTTTCTACTGTTTTGCCAGGAGGAAAGATTGCATGAGAGAAATTGGATGGAGAGAACATCATAAAATTATACCACCATTACAAAAATCCTATAGAGAGATATTTATGAAATAATTACTTCTTAGGGCAACAACAATAGAACATGACAATAGCTCTCAGTTTTGGATGTGGCATCTTTGGCCATTCCGTAAAAGATGGAATGAGAGTGTGGGATCATGATAAAGAGGTTTAGCCTTTGATTATCCTGGGAGCAATATTCAAGTGGGTATTTGAAACAAGGACTGTGGACCTGAGCTAAAGATACAGATTCTGGAGTTTTACCATCAAGATGAGAGCTACTGCAATGTGTAAAAGGAGAGAGAGAGATGCAGAGACAGAGACAGAGAGAGAGGCAGAGAGAGAAAGAGAGGAAAAGGGGGCACCTGCTGTTGAGGCAGCCTGGGGGTGGGCAGGAGGGAGTGTGTACATTGGTGGTAGGAATGGGCACTGGTGGAGGGATGGGTGCTGGAATACTGTATTACCAAGAACCAATTATGAACACTTTTTTAACTGTATGTCTCACGGTGGTATAATAAAAAAAAAGATGAGAACTAGAGTTGAGGGTCTAGTTGAGTTTTCCAAAGAAAGCATATAAAAGCATTGTGAGAAAAGTAAAAGAAAAACTTTTTAGAAATACAAAGAAATAGTTAAAAACAGGAAGAAGACCTTGGTAGAGTGAATTCATGGGATATCACTATCACTATCTTCCCATTCATCATCGATTTGCTCGAGCGGGCACCAGTAACATCTCCATATGCCCTGTCTCATGCTAGTAGAGCCCAAGGGCATCTGCTTACTCCAGGAACATAAAGAGTCTCAAACCATTATATTTGGTCATGGGAATGACCTAATATAATTGTTACTGGTATTTGGCATAGCAAATATGACACGGGTAGCTGGCCAGGCTTGCCATGCGGGTGGCATGCTCTTGTAGTTCACCTCTAAATACAGCATTTATTGATGAACCGGGTGGCTGCAAGCGGCCACGTGGCTATGATAGGCTCGTCCGTTGGGTGGAGTTCTGAGGAAAGGGAAGTCCGATGTGGAAAATGGCAGCCCTCATGGAGTGGGCAAGTCGTCTGGCTTGTTGTGAGGCTCTGCTGGAGTGGTCGGTCAAATTTATTCTTTATATAGACATTATTTACTAATAGTGACCTAATTAAGTAGTGCTGTTTTTCTCTAGTGTTCAGTAGTGTTATTCTTAGCCTGCCGTGGACCACAGGGTAGAGATAAGCATCTGCGGATTCCTATCACCACCTCTCATTAGTACATGTTGTGTTAAAGTAATTACTTTCTGCAAAAGTCATTTTACAGAATTGAGACTTTCTAAGGGATATATTCATGGGATATAGAGAGGTTTTTTTTTTAAAAAAAGGTACAAGAGTTAGGTAAATCTTGCAAAAGTATTGTAAAGGTTCCTGGAAACTTAATCTCATCAAGGTGTATGTCAAGGAAAGAACTATGGTTTGGGTTGAATTCCTTGGGCAAAGAATCTAAAATGCTACTGCTGATATTGATGTGATTAGGATGGTGATATTCTTTGGAAACAGTCTTCGACAAAAAATAATGACTATTATGAGATTCCCTGAAGAGTGAAAATTTAATTTTTTTGGCTCTTTTTGGGCCACTCCCAATGATCTTTATGAGTTTCTCCTGGGTCTGCACTCAGAAATTACTCCTGGCAGTGCTCAGGGACCATATGGGATGCCGGGGATCTAACCTGGGTTGATCACGTGCAAGGCAAAAACCTTATCCATTATCCTGTCACTCTGGCCAAAAGTGAAAATTTAACCACAATGATATTGCAGCAGATGCCACCAAGGGCTGTAGGGTTGTGCTAGAGCTAAAATTTATGCCAAAGTAAGGCCAGGTAGCTGGGATTTAATTTTTCATCAACCAGTCTTTGGGGGAATTGTAACTAGGGCAATACAATGATTCCCTTAAGTAAAAGGCAGCCCAAAACCTGAGAGGGAGGGGCCTGTGTGCAAGGAGCCTTCTGATAGGTGGAGGAGCAGAAGGTTGGAGAGCACCCTACCCCTCCCTGGAATAAAGAAAATGAATGTGAGGGTCTAAGCACCTACTCTCCGTACTTTGCCCTGTGGATAGGATTAATTGCAGGCATGGTTCTTCCCTTCCAAATTCTCCCCTGCACCATACCCTTGCCAGCAAACTCCTTTATGGTCAAATTTATTCTTTATATAGACATTATTTACTAATAGTGACCTAATTAAGTAGTGCTGTTTTTCTCTAGTGTTCCGTGAGTGTTACTCTTAGCCTGCCGTGGACCACAGGGTAGAGATAAGCGCCTGCGGATTCCTATCACCACCTCTCATTAGTACATGTTGTGTTAAAGTAATTACTTTCCGAAAAAGTCATTTTACAGAATTGAGACTTTCTAAGGAAGTGCTAAATTAAGGAATATAGAAACTATACCCCAAGACTTGATGTGCATTGAAAGGCCCTGCCAGTAAGATTCGGTGGGGTTTTCTATTTCCTTAGATGACACCGAACCAACAGACTGTGCACTTATAAATATGAAATCTTACCCATAATCTCTTGCTCATAAATATAGAAAAAGGTTAAATAAAAGCTGTTAATCATTTGGGTGATATATAATTTATGGCAGCTCTGAGTGTAGGAAGAGTAAAATATCATTGCCAAGAGGGATTTGACAACTTTGCAGCCCTCACCGCGTCCGCCCCTCTTCTCACCGCGTCCTTGTGTTCTTATAGTGCTCTCTGCAGCAGCGTCTCTGGCAGTCACCTAGGATATGCATTTCCTGACAATGTGTTCTACTCTCGCCCCCTGCCCCAGTATATATAGCACCTTGTTTCTCTTCCCTGGTTTGAATTATTGATAGACTTGCTGAATATTTAAGATGTATTGACAGAGTTGTGTTTGAACTGCAAACCTATAACACATCAAATTCCCACTGAAGCATAAAACGTTCATCTCCTGCCACCATGACTCTCGCTCCCCAGCCCCCACCCCAAGGAAAACAATACCGTGGTCAACTTTCTGAAGTTCGGGCTAGGGACTGCTTGAAATAGGCAGATTTGTTCTTGCTTTGAAAATACCATATAAACATCGAAAGGAAGAAAAGAAATCAGTCCCATCTGTCCAATTGCCTGGAGAATGCATTTAACAAGGAGTGAAGCTATATTAAAGGCCATGAAGTATGCAACAAGGGAAAGAAGGATAAAAAAAATTCTGCATTTCAGCAGCTTCACCTACTGGGCAACACTTTCCTGTGCACAACACTGATTGGGTAATTACAACTAATCAAAATATCTGCCATTGTGAAGAGAGAGAAAATTGGAAAGAGAAGCCGACTCCAAATTTAAGCTCCTTCCTAGTCTCTATCCCAGAAAGGTGAAAATTAATTTTGTTTTCTTTTTTTTTTAAGGAAGCAGATAAATTCTTTTATTAGGAAAGAAAAAATGCTTCCGATAATTTGATTTTACACTCAAGGAATCTTCAACTCCATGGATATTGTTACCAACATGAAAAGTAAGAGTCAGCTTTTACAAAATTTGTAATACTTTCCTAAGTAAAAGGACATATTGCCAGAGGATAGACTTGTAAAATAGACGATCAGGATTGCAATTGTATAAATTCTTTACTATTTTCTGAAAATGCGGAAGCCACACAAGAAAATGAGACTCGTTTAGAAAAATATAAGAAAATGAATTGCACCTAATTTGACAATCTGAATAGAAAAGAACAACAGATAAAGACAAGTTTTTAGACTTCTTTTTTTTTCCCAAGGGAGATTTTTGCTTGGCTTGTAATTTTGAAAAGTGTTCACTTTGCTGTCAAGTAACAAATTGAAAAACCATCGTCTGGAACAAAATGTTCAATGCTAAACTTATTAACGTTGCCTCCATCTGTGTTCGCATGTCTATCCACGAATCCTCTATTGGTGCTGTTTGAAGACAAGAGAATAATATCAGATGTTCTGCACAGTTCTTCAGCACTTATGAAATAGTAGTGATACTATTAAAATAGCTTACTTGTCACTTGTCTTCCCATTGTTCATCAATTTGCTTGAGAGGGCACCAGTAATATTTCCATTCGTTGAGAATGAGATCCATTATTGTTACTGTTTTTGGCATATCGAATACACCACAGGTAGCTTGCCAGGCTCTGCCGTGGCTCTGGGTTCATCCCAGGAGGCCCAGTCTTTTTCTGTGTCAGACCATCAACCATCCAGAGCCCTGGGTGTAGATGAAGCCTGACTCCTGTCTGCCACCTGCAAACGCAGCCGGGCACTGCAGCCACACCTGCAACACATACAGAGACAGGAGTTTACTTCGGAGTTGCAATAAATCATTATTTGGTATCTGAAGTATTAGATATAAAAATGTCTTCTCTACTAGCTCTAAGATCTTCTAATTCATGGGAAATGCCAAATTTAATTGCTAAGTAGGCAATTGTTATTACTGACATCCCATGGGACATCAAAAGATCACGTGGCCACCCACTTACAAGATGGTCAGACTTCTTCGTCAAGACCCTGAATGAACAGTTTGAGGCTCTTTGTATTCCTGAAGCAACCAGATGCCATTGGGCTACACTGCCTTGTGATAGGGTCAAATGGAAATGTTACTGGCACCCGAATAACGGAATGTCAAGTGATAAAGTGAAGTAGGCAATTAAATACATCAATTTAATCACTTAAATTAATTTATTATAAAATACTGGACAAAGTATTTCATAGAAACGTTGGTATGATTCTTCAAACTATTAAGTGTAATGATAGGAAAACAATATCCAATTAAAAGTTTGCTAAAAATTGTGAAACTAATTCTAAATTGGCAGTAATAATAGTAAATATGCTTTTTAAATAAAAAAGATCTGAATCATGATTTCAAGAACAGAGACATTTATTTTATTATAAAGAAAACAATTGATGCAGCGTCAGTCGCATTTTTAGAGTATCTCTTGCTTTTTTAAAATAGACCGTGTACAAACTAATGAAAAATTTAAAAAACTATGTAGCTAAGTTCCCCCAAAATATGCCTGTTTATTTAATTCTTAAATAATGTAATGACTGAGAAATCGAAATTTCTAGTCACTTTTATTATGGTTGTTTTTTGGATGTGGTTGGAAGTTATTGGGCCAAAACAGCAGAGCTCAGAGACTCCTCCTGACTCTGTTCAGTGCTGGACAAGCCCAGGACAGGCCACACACAAGGAAAATGTCTTCACCTCCTACTGACTCTCGGACCCTGTTCAGTCAGCTTTAAAAAGCATACCTAAAATCTAAGAAATAGCTTCAATATCTTACCCAAATTCAGAAACTAAAGCAGTAATTATTTAAAATTTCTCTCTGGGGCCAGAATGAAATAGTACAGCAGGAAAGGTACTTACCTTGCAGGCAGCCTTCTTGGGTTCAATTCCTGCCACTGCATATTTTCCCCCTGAGCACAGCCAGGAGTGACCCTGAGTCGAGCTAGGGCTAAGCCCTGAGCCTGACCTATGCCCTCCCTGCTGCCCCCGCCACACACACACACACACACAATAAAAAAGAAACTTATTTTTTTTTCATTTTGTTGATTTTGTTGTGAGGGAATGAAATAGAAAATGTTTCTCCGTATGAATAAGGTCAATAATCTAAATCTAATATTTTGACTAAATTTTGTCAAGATGATTGAGGAATTGGTTCTATTACCTTTTATAAGTAGCTTAAAACTATTTGGTTTTTCTTTAAAATAAACGAGTTGGCAATGAAAATTAGACATCACCTCTATTCATATTTGAAGACCTGTTTGCCAAATTATTTTTCTATAGAGTAAACCACTTTCCTATGTTAAATAAAGAGAATTATCTTCTTGTTGATTTTATTTTCCTTTCTGGTTATGGACCACTCCCTGTGGTGCTCGGGGCTTCCTCCCGACTCTGCCCTCTGGAGTTTCTCCTGGAGGTGTTTGGGGAACCTTATGGGATGCCTGGAATAGAACTTCGGGTCGGTGATGTGTAAGACAACCATCGTGCCCACTGTGCTATCCTCAGAAAGAATTTTTTCAAGATATGAAAGTAGGAATTTGTTTGAGGTCAGGCAATGACCTCCAGGTTCTGTGCTAGCTAGATTTGAAAGAAATATCTAATTCCTAGAGGAGATCAAGTGTAGAAAGAGTTCCAGATAGATTTGGCTGAAATAACAGATTAAGAACTGGTGAAGAATTTAGCAGAATCATAGGAACTGATGTACTCTATTTGTAGACAGAGACACTTAAAAAGACACGATTTGATTCAAGTCATATGACTAGTTAATAGCAAGAAGACTCGAAATCAGGACTCCTGCAATTTTTCTCCAATGTTCTTTAAGGGAATTCTGGCAAGATTCCTGATGATACTTGATGTTCCCTGTTAGACATGCAATTAAGAATATAATTAGTCCATGTTCCTCTTCTCTGTTCCTCTTCTCTGTAATTCTATGAGATGGCACAGTAGTCACCCAGGTACAAAAAGGAGGATGTGAAAATGATGTCAGTGAAATGATTTTATTTAAGTCACCCAGAAAGAAAGGATAATAACATAACCCAATTGTTTATTATTTTCTGCTCATGTTTTCTCATTTGCATAAATGGGGTACCTGGGTTTCATGTTGGGTGCAGCATAAAGAGCCAATGGCTACTCCCAATTAATTTTTATATTATTTCTGAATATTAAGAAAATTATGAACTACGACTTTTCTTACCAACTCTTGCACTCTTCTCCTGGATTTGGCATTATATGTCATGGTGAGATGCTCTTGAAAGTCTCAAAACATTATTTGTTGCAGCTGGAGAGATAGGACAAAGGTGAGGAGCATGACCTGAGAACAGAGCTTGGAGTAAGCCCTGAGAATAGCCAAATGTGCCTCCCCAAACAAAACAAAGACAAAGAAAGAATATTCTTTATTAACAGAAATCCAAGAAGAATTTCTTGGATTTTTTTTAACACTGCCCCTCTTTTATGCAAAGAAAGTGTTTTTACTAAAATATGCAAAGAAAATGTTTTTACTAAAATATTCATTTCTTTTTTTTTTTTGCATAAGCACCTAGTTTTTCTCTCTTAGACAGTGCATCTGTGCACGTGGAAGTGGTCCATGCCAGAAAGCACTCAACAAACTTTCTTAACCTTGTTCACTGCATTGATCTGCCAGTGGCAACACTTCCCAGCTTCCTGTGCCCTATTTGGTGAGTCTATATAGGTTTTAGTTGATGATAGGATGCTTCTATTTGTAAAATGCACATTACAAAGGTTGGAGCTGCATATAAAATACTATAAGCAGTTGGGCTTAAAGTTGAAAGTATCACATGAAGACCCTCAGGTATCCAAGATGCTGTTTTACTCCAATTTGTTTTTATATTATTTTCTAACCATTTCACAGTCAACAGTCATTTCTAAGTCAACAGACATTATAGAAAAAGTAGACTGTATGCATAGTCTAAATAAGAGAACTCTAAAGTACTCATAAATTATGAGAGATGATGGGTTCTAGCCCTGGCCCGCCACACCAGCAGAGCCACACAACAAGCCAGATGACACCCCCACTCCATCGGGCCGCCATTTTCCACATTCAGACTTCCCTCTTGTCAGACTCCACCCAGCGACAGCCTATCACAGCCTGTCTCGTGCAGCCGCTTGCGGCCGTGCGGTTCATCTATAAATGCTATATTTAGAGATGACTACAAGGGTATGCCTCCTGCATGGCAAGCCTGGCAAGCTGCCCGTGTTGTACTTGATATGCCAAATACCAGTAACAATTATATTAGCTCATTCCCATGACCTAATATAATGGTTTGAGGCTCTTTATGTTCCTGGAGTGATCAGGTGCCCTTGGGCTCTACTAGCATGAGACAGGACATATGGAGATATTACTGGTGCCCGCTCAAGCAAATAGATGATCAACGGGAGGATAGTGATAGTGAACCTTTATTAGATTTCTGTTACCTCTAACTGAAAAAATGCAAGTGCATACACACTCATACTCACGGATAGGAATGATTAGAAATATGTGGTTTGTTAAGCTTTTTTCTCTTAGCATATATGGCCAAACTTTTCTCTAGCTAAATGAAATAAATTTAAGATAGTAATCACTGTATCTCTGCATCACTGTCTTCCCATTCATCATTGATTTGCTTGATTGGGCACCAGTAACACCTCCATATGTCTTGTCTCCTGCTAGTCAAGACCCACCCTGCAGCAGTCTTTTTCAAATCTGGCCCAGGTATGCTGATCCAGAGACTCACAGACATGGGGCAGAGCAGCTACCGGCTCTCCCTGTGCCCAGCCACTCATGAGGCACCCGGGAGAGATGGCAGATTCTAGCCCAGGTCCACCACCCCAGCAGAGCCTCACAAGAAGCAGACGACCCCCCACTCCATGGGGGCCACCATTTTCCACATCGAACTTCCCTCTCATCAGAACTCCACCCAGCAGAAGAGCCTATCACAGCCGGGTCATGTGGCTGCTTGCGGCTGCATGGTTTATCAATAAATGCTAGAGATCAAAGGTGACTACAAAAGTATGCCACCCGCACAGCAGAAACTGGCAAGCTACCCGTATCATATTTGATATGCCAAATACCAGTAACAATTATATCATTCCCATGACCTGATGGAATGGTTTGAGGCTCTTTATATTCCTGGAGCAAGCAGAAAATAGTAATATGATTGATATAGAATTGTATACTAATATTATCTGTGAATGAATGAAATTCATATAAATTAAATTATGACAAATATTGTCTATAGGGATATGCCATTATTATCTCTTTACATTATTTTTAAGGTCTATATACTATTCTGTTCTGAGTACAGTTTATGTTTACTTAGCCAAATTTCTATAGCTGTTTTAACTTATTCAAATTTTTTAATTTTAATGTAAAAAAGCATATCTTTTGACATTAAAAGATATTAACAAACTTTAAATTCTGAACAGTTTATCAAGGGCAGAAATAAAGCTCAAGCAAAATTTCTGAATACTGGTTTTGAACTTTTTCACCGTTTTTTGTTTGTTTGTTTATGGGCTACACTCAGCCGTGCTTAGTGGTTACTCCTGGCTCTACACTCAAGAATCACTCCTGGTGGTCTTGGGAGAGACGTAGAGGATGCTGGGGATCTAACCCTGGTCAGCTGTATGCAAGACAAGCCCTTCCTCACTCTACTATGACTCTGGCTCTCAACTTTTCACTTTTGTCCTTTAATTTCTGCTTCCAATGGCAATTTGTTTCTGTGCTTCAAGCAGATATTTTTAAATTTTTAAAAAAGTTGTTTTATTATGGTATAGACACGACTAGATGTAAATTTTCAGTTTTGTAACTACTATCACTATCACTATCTTCCCGTTAATCATCTATTTGCTAGAGCGGACACCAGTAATATCTTCATATGTCCCATCTCATGCTAATAGAGCCCAAAGGCATCCGCCCGCTACAGGAACATAAAGAGCCTCAAACAATTATATTAGGTTGCGGGAATGACCTAATATAAATGTTACTGGTATTTGGCATATCAAATACTACACGAGCAGCTTGCCAGGCTTGCCGTATGCGGGTAGCATACTGTTGTAGTCACCTCTAAATAAAGCATTTATAGATAAACCCAGCGGGCTGCTAGTGGCCGCGCGAGCCAGGCTGTGGTAGTGTGGTCTGCTGGGTGGAGTTGTGACGAGAGGGAAGTCAGGATGTGGAAAATGGCGGGCCCCATGGAGTGGGGAAGGTGGTCTGGCTTGTTGTGAGGCTCAGCTGGGATGGCAGGCCAGGGCTAGAACCCGCCATGCCTCCCGGGCACCTCAGGAGCAGCTGGGCACAGGGAGAGCAAGTAGCAGCTCTGCCCCTTGTCAGAGAGTCTCTGGTTCAGCATACCTGGGCCGGATTGAAAAAAAACTGCTGCAGTTCATGCACATTATTCGAAGAAAATCATGGACTCAGTAAAAAATTTTTTTCTGATTTTTGATAACATGTCTATATATAAAAGTTTACAACAGAAAGGATGTGCTCTTATATTACTTGTACAGATTAAGCATACCAACATTATTTATCTCTTTATTCTGTATATTCCATACATATACTGTGATTTTTTGTTTTAATTTTCATACACTAGCACCCAATTTAGAATAGTTTCTTCATAATTTATACTATTATTAAGCTCAAGAAAAATTAGTAATTCCATAACATTTTCCATTAAGCAATTTATAGTTTAAGTTTCCCAAATCATCCTCCAGATGTCCCCTGTGGATGTTTCATTTTGAACCCATTGAGCTCTCATACATCTTAGTCATCTTTTAAAATGTCCAGCTTCCGGGCTTTGTTCATCATTTCTTCATGATTATAATTAATCTGTTTGGAAAGACTATTTGATTATTAGGGCTATCTGCTACTTATCATATCAGAAGGATATAATGTGGGTTTGTCCCAATGGTCAATTCTAATTTTAACACATTCTCAAGGCGGTACCAGTTTTCTTCACTGTCCTTTTACTAGCCTATTAGTAAGTAATGCATGGTTTGAACCCTGCAAATATCCTAATTCCACCAATATTTTTCCTGACAGTTTTAGCACAAGTTGATAATCCCTGACTGAATTCTCTTCAAATCTTGCAAAATTGGGTTGATATCCTACCACTGCCGCCATGTAAGCTCATCTACCAGCCTTGTTCCAAAGACTCATAAATAAATCTCGAAAGGATCATCTAACCACAATTATCCTCAGACACTCATTCTCAGATGAGACCTCTGAGGAGGTAGGGGCCAGATTCCACCTTAACAAAGCCCAGGTAGCCTCTCCCACACCTGAAAGCTACCATCATGCCTCTGGCTGGATTACCCAGTTAAATAGTCTGAATTTTTGACATTTCCAAACTCTACAACACTGACATCTGAGTAGCAGTGCTACAGATTGGATGGGCTGTAATGTAGAAGCCAACCAATCTCAATTAACAAAAGCATTAACACAGAAGACACAACTTGCTACAATAGCTTAGTGACCTCTCAGACAAGAACTTAATGTCCCAGGGTGAGATATATCAACTTCACAAATTTTCTAATATGGAATTATTTTTTTATCACACCACCAGCGATTTAATAGTAACAATCACTTGATCACTTGACATCCCGTTATTCATCAATTTGCTCGAGAGGGTGCCAGTAACATTTCCATTTGACCCTATCACGTGCCAGTGTAGCCCAATAGCATCTGGTTGCTTCAGGAATACGAAGAGCTTCAAACCATTCGTTTAGGGTTTGAGGGCCTCCTCTAGGGGCAGGCATGAGGGGTGGTTAGGAAAATGAAGACAGTGATATTGGAAGGAAGGTGATGGTGGTGGGATTGGTGTTGGAATATTGTTGAATACCTGTAGTAAATCACGAACTTTGTGAACCATAGTGTCTAAACAAAGTGGAGAAAAATATTGTAAAATTTGGGTTAGAGAGATAATATGAAGGTAAGGTGCTTACATGGACTTGGGTTCTATTCCCAACATCCCATTTGACCACCCTCCCAGCCCCACCTGATGTTTTCCCTGAGCACAGAGCCAAGAGCAAACCCTGAGCAGTGTTTGGTATGATCCACCAACTGCCCCCTAAAAGTTCAAAATGAGCATATTCTGTCAATATTTATGATATTAACAAACTATAAAAAATGAACCCTGAAAGAATAGTCTTCAATTTTTATATTAGAATTTTCCAGAAGGTTTTCTTTTGATCGCTCTGTTTCTTTCTTTATCTCTGTCTTCCTTCTCTTCCTCCCTTACCTCTCTCCTTCCTTCTGTCTGCTTTCTCTTATCCTCTCATCGTCATGGACTTAAGGATTTATTTTTAATTTATTACCATTATAAAATTCAGTGGAAACAATAGAAATTTTTTATGTTTTTAAATTTTTTTATTTTTATAAGTATTTTATTAAACCACAGTGAGATATACAATTACATATTTCATGTTCATACTTGGGTTTTGGTCATACAGTGTTCCAGCACCCGTCCCTCCACCAGTGCCCATCTCCCACCACCAACGTCCTCGGTTCTCTCCCCCCTTCCTCCAGCCTGCCTCCATGGCAGGTTCTTTATTTCTTTCCCTTTTTCTCTATCAGCAAGTTAGCAAAAAGCTAATTTACTTTTGCTATTAAAATAATAAGAATTTAGTGATTGGAAAGCTATATATACATTTAGTAACTTTTCTCCATTCTTCAAATAAAGTTTCTGCTTTTCTGCAAGTCTCACTCACACTGACATATGTTGCAATCATTTCACAATTTTCTATTTCCAAAACAGTGATATTTAAAATTTGTCTCTTTAAACATTGCAGGGAGTTTTAAAGAACTTTTGTTATTTTTTTAAACTTCTGGACCTTCTAAATCTCTCCAGGAGCCCAAAGTTCCCAAGCAATTCTCAGACCAGCTTTGTCGGCCGGACGATTGCAGCTCAGGTCTGGTGCTATGCTGCTGCTGAGGCTGCTTGTGCTAAGGCGTCACAGCCACGTGCAGCAGTGCTCACTGAGCCCTTGGTGCTGGAATCTAAGTCCGCCTCGCGCGAGTCAGGCGTGCACTGCAGCCTCTTGAGCTCTTTAGGACCTCTGGTTTAATTTTTTATTTGTTTGTTTTTTAGTTTGGGGGCAATACCTGACAGTGCTTAAAGGGCTTAACCCTGACCCCGCACTCAAGGCTCACAACTAGCAGTGAACACTATATTCAGGGTTTTATATGTAGTGCTGGGGATCAAACCAGGTCTGGTAAGTGTTTTAATTCTGGTAAGATTTGCTAATTCCCTTTTCTTACTGATTCACCAATGAAAGGAAACTACTAATTATTAATTTCTTCGGTCACTCTATAGTGTTTTGTAATTGAACAATTATAAGTTACTTGAGATCTCTTCACCAGTATAATGAAAAACGGGGGCTGGAGTGATAGTACAGCAGCTAGGGTGTTTGCCCTGCATGTGGCCAACTCAAGTTTGTTCCCCAGCATCCCATATGGTCCCTGAATGCTGCCAGGAGTAATTTCAGAGCTAGGAGTAATCCCTGAGCATCGCCAGATATGACTCAAGAAAGAAGAAAATAAAAAAAAGAAAACAAGAAAGTATATTGTCACTACTCTTATTTTTAAGCAAATAAAAGTTATGTAATGCTTCTTATTTTAACACAACCTACTAATAAGGAAATGGCATGTGACACAAAGGAAAGTGATTTTCAAACTACCACCCAAAGTGAATATGTTATGATTCTCTTTCAGAAAAAAAACAGAATGTGCCAAAAAAAAAAAAAAAAAAAAACCCAGAATGTGCCTTTAGAGATGGAAGTTTCTATCTGAAAAGTTAATGAAAACTTGTATTAATTTTTCAGGATAAGAAGGGAGAATGTGGGAGTGGAGAGATAGTATAGTGGGTAGGATCCGGGTTGGTCTTGCATGTGGCCAACCTGGGTATTATCCGCCACATGCCATATGGTCCCTTGAGTATTCCTTCTAGTGATTTTTGAGTGCAGAGCCAGGAGTAAACCCTGAGCATCACCCAGTATGCCCACCCCCTCCCCAAATAGTAGACGGGAATATGTGCAGAGGGTAAAGATTGCCTTACTTGGGTCTGTAGTGATAGTACAGCAGTTAGGGCGTTTTCCTTGCGCGCCCGGCCCAGGTTCAATCCCCAGCATCCCATATGGTCTCCCAAGCGCTGCCAGGAGTAACCCCTGAGCATTGCCAGGTGTGACACAAAAAGCAAAAAAAAAAAATATTGACTCATTAGCTCAAGCTCTTTATGTTTGAATATCCAC
Organism: Cryptotis parvus; assembly: GCA_021461705.1. Classification (NCBI taxonomy): domain Eukaryota; kingdom Metazoa; phylum Chordata; class Mammalia; order Eulipotyphla; family Soricidae; genus Cryptotis; species Cryptotis parvus. Next base: position 60,171 of record JAJIBD010023548.1, on the reverse strand, counting down.
ATCGTTCACACTTTTTGGGACTTAATTACCTGTGTGTTGGGCATTAAGTTGCCATTTTTTTCTCTTTATTAGAAAATTCATTCTCTTTATTAGAAAAGTCTTTGTCTAATTCATGTAGCCATCCTCAATGTTATTACTATCAAAGCTATCCTCTTAGCATCACTTTTGATTTTGTCAGTTCCTGAATTGATTGCAGAGGATGAAGTTCTAAGCAACGTCTCTGAAAGTGAGGGTTGGGACGTGTGAGTTCTATAAATGCGATAAAGATAACCTCTGTGCATTGGTGCCTATATTAGTTGTTTCTTCACAGCTAACTCTAAGCCTGCCACAGTCAAGCTCAGATTCTTACACACAACTGCTTTAAATAGAGCCCCAATAAGCCTATTTTTAGCCAGTTAGAGTCAGCTCGATTTGCATGCCCCACAAAACTGCACCCAATATATGCTAGCTTTGAAGAAGACAGCCAGGAATGCTATAAACACCCAATGAACTGCTGTCCTTTGCAGCATTCTCTGTGAGAGAAATATCACCTCCACATTGTTGGGGTTCAGGAGGACAATGCCTAGTACCCACCCTCTGGGTTCTTTAGGGCTGGATAAGTGTCAAGACAACAGAGTAAGGTTTGCAAAGGAAAGGTCTAATTATAACATCCCTATGGAGAAGTTGGGAGCATTTGCTAAAGAAAGCCAATGCAGACCAGGAACTGTGCCTGGGCCGTGGGGCAGCAAGTAGAACTAAGCAGAAGAGTCTCCACAACAAGGATGCTCTTGATTTCTTAGGGCTGTCAAGTTCCTGGATGACCTTTGACCTGGCGGATGCCCCCAAGGCACATCCATCTCTGAAGTTAAGTGGAGGAGCTGGGCTATATCTTCCTTTCAAAGAGGGACTGAAACAAGAACTTCCTGCCTCAAGAGCCTCCAGGCAGGGCCTCTTCATTAAAACAATCTTCATTCCCTAAGGAAAGGTACCAGATGCCTCCACTCCTAGGGCTCAGGAATGTGACTGACCTTTGTTAACACTAGAAGTGCCAAGAAGACTCCCTGTGAGCTAGACTTAATCTAACCTCAGGGGAAAGGCTTGTCTGATGCTTTTCAGGCATGACTGATGCCAGGAGGCAATAATGTAATTCCCCTCTCAGCCTTGGCTCTGTACCTCCAAGCCTCTGGTAATGTGGATTCACAGCCTGGTCTCTGGAAAGCCTCTCATTTTGGGGAACTCTCCAGAGCTTCATTCCAAAGCTGTCTAGTGTGTCCTTATGGGTCAGTTGTAACATATGACTGTCATTTGGCTGTATTTTTCCTTTAACTCACTATACACTTAATTGGAGTTTGGATCCACAAATTATGAGCTAAAAGTCTTTTACTTAATCCCAGTCTAAATCTGGGATTTAGACTTTTGCTTTCTCAAGGCAGGAGGGCAGGTTCACAGGGACTTGGGAGTGCTGAGTTCGTGACACAAGCTTGGGCATGCGCGATGGCAGGATCACAACACTCTTGCCCAGCTGAGGACTGCCTGTGTCTATCAGACACTGCCCTCTTTTATTTCAGAGGACAAAAAGACTGTGTCCAGGTTCTCTGAGACTGCTTTGGGTGCCACACACAGATGGATGTACTTCAGGGGTATTTTGAGTCCACCGGAAGTACAGAAACAAGAATCTGTGCAGAATTTCAGAAGAAAGTTTGCATCTATTTGGAATAACAGCGAGTAATCAGTGGAGCTGAAACTCAGACCTCGATCTTATTTCACAGGCCATCTTTCTGCTTTGCCAGAGCAGGTACTAATCTGCAACTGAGTGGTTTATATAGGGCCTCTATAAGTGATGTATCACTTGTATCACTTGTCTTCCTGTTGTTCATCAATTTGCTCGAGCAGGCACCAGTAATATCTCCATACATCCTGTCACATGCTGGTGTAGCCCAAGGGAATCTGTTCCTTCCAGGAACATGAAAAACCTCAAACCATTCCTTCAGGTCATGGGAATGAGGTCTATAATTGTTACTGGGTTTTGGCATATCAAATACTACACTGGTAGCTTGCCAGGCTCTGCCATGCCGGTGGGATGTAAAAAGGAATGTAAAAAATGATGTACATACATTTAAATATCTTTCTGCCAGTTTTTACTCTTTATTTATATGGTTTTTGGTTTACACCCAGTGATGCTCAGGAGTTATTCCTGGCTCTTCACTCAGAAATTACTCCTGGCAGTGCTCAGGGGCAATATGGGATGCCAGGGATCAAACCGAGTCGGGGTATGCAAGGCAAATGCCCTACCCTGCTGTGCTATCACTCTGGCCCCTACCTTTTTTATTTTCAATTGTCAGTTTATCAAGTATCTCATAAAATTAAATCCTGGCCCTCTAAAACAAAAAGACTTACCTTTTAAAAATTACCTATGTGTATTTTCTTGTTTTATAGAGTGTTCATTTATCAGCCCGCTGCTGTTTGAGTCAGTTGCTTAGAAATATTGAATAGTGCTCCTTTGAGGGAGGAGAAAAGGCTATTTTTATTTGAAAATAACACACTGATGGATTTGCTAGATTTTAAAGAGAAGCCAATCCCCTACCCCAGGGGTAGTTAATGTGAGAGGAATAAGACACAGAAAGTGGCAAAGTGCTTTTACTTAAGAAACAGTTAGGAATTACAAATTTGTGCTTGGCAGTTTGAAAAGAACAAAGATTCAAGTAGACTCTGGAGACCCAGCAAAAAGTAGATGGGCAGAAGAGAGTTCCTGGAGATGGTTTACTATCTTGGAAATAAATAAGACCTGGAAATGGTCAGGTGAGAAATTCCTCAGAGAGGAGAAACAGGCTATAATTATGCCCAAACAGCAGTTTTCAGGTTTCTGGGTACAAAGTAAAGTTCCTATCTTGAACAATGAAGTGGACTTGGGGGACGTGATTGCAAGTTAGCCTTGGTCACTATGGTAACCAAAGTGTAAAGATGCTGATGGAAAGAGCGTTGTTAAGATTAAGGTGAGTTTAGGTTAAAAGGCCAGAGAGAAAATAAAATCAAATTGCTTTATCCCATTTATTCTTTTCTGATTTGAGAAAGGGGAAATGAGAGATAGGTAGCTAGGAAATATCATAAATATAAATTACATAGTTCCCCTTGGCCTTGTTGGGTCTAGCAGAAGGCAGGCAGAGATAAGGGTTAGCCCAGTAATTAAAGGTGCTCTTCACAGAGCTGGGCATCTGTGGGCTTTTAGCAAATCCACTGTAGTCCAATAATAGAGAAGGAAGTATTCCAACCACCAAGGATAGATTGGCCTGCGGCCATCTGTGCTCTGCCCAGCCTGCCTAGCAGCTCCGGATAGATTTCTTCCCTACAATCTATAATAGAAGCAATAGGAGAGAGCATAGGATTGAAATCAGATTGAAAGCACACTTCCAGACAATTGACTTGAATACTGACTTTTGTCATGATTTTTATTTTAGTTGCTCTAAATATGTTTACGCTTATTAACTAAGAAAAAATCAGACTGCTTGTTCACTAAAAAGTCACTACTATTCCATAGATTTGCATTTCATGTAATCTAATGTATAGATAAGTATTGAAGATATAGTCTATTTTACTCAAAATCAAGTTGACCTTGAATACAATGTTGGCTATAAAAATGTCACAATGTCAGTCAGCAGAGGAGAAAATGACCATTGGTTTATGCTGTTGAACTAAGATCTAGCAGGAGGCAAATTGAATTCTCTTGATAAATTTATCATAAGAAGATTAACTTGTGTTCAATTAATCAGAATCTGAAATAAAGAGTGCCCCTTAAACAAATGGTGTTGGGGAAACTAGATAGCTATGCACAAGAAAAAAGAACTTGGTATTGTTTTTGCACCAAACACAAAAGTCAATTCTAAATGGATCAAAGATTTTTAAAATAGAGCAGACTTCATAAGATGCAGTGAGGAAAATATTGGAAGAAGCAGCTAGGATTTGTATCTCAAATCTGTCTTCAGCAATATGATTTTATTGGGAGAGACAACAGAAACAAAAAAAATAAATAAATGGAACTACATAATATTAAAAAATTTCTGCATGAGCAAAGGAAATACAGGCTAGAATTAAAAGACATTTTACTGATCAGGAGGAAATATTTGTATGCATTATACCAGATAAAAGATTAACGTCCAAAATATATATTATCAACCTCAAATCCAGTAATCACACTAAAAATGAGGAGAAGAAATGAATAGACACTTAGAAGTAGGTGGACAGATGGCCAATAGGCCTATAACAACAACAGCCAAAATGTCCATCAACACTTATTATAAGGGCAAGTCAAAATAAGATCACTTGTAATTTTACTTGTCTTCCCATTGTTCATCGATTTGCTTGAGCAAACCAGTAACATCTTCATATGTCCTGTTTCAAGTAGTGTACCCCAGGGGCATCTGCTTGCTCCAGGGAAAGAAAGAGCCTCAAACCATTCCTTCAGGACATGGGAATGAGGTCCATAATTCTTACTGGTTTTTGGCATATCAAATAAAACATGGGTAGCTTGCCAGGCTCTGCAATGTAGGTGGTATACTCTCAGTAGAAGGCTCTCATCTTGAGCATTTGCTGATGAAACTTAAAATGGAAAGATCAGGTTTTCTCTTGGGTGGAGCTCTGAGGAACTGTGGAGTCTGGATGTTGAGAATGACTAACCTCATGATGTGTGGGATGCTATGGCTCCTTGCCAGGCTTACTGGTATGACGGGTATTAGCTAGAACCTGCCTAGAACTGTATACAGTGTATAAATGTGAAAGATCCTGTGAAGGTCCTGATCATAAAATCTAGTACTATCTAAGACTGTTGCATGGCTGCTTTGGAGCCACGCGCCAATGGAGCTGTGAGTCTGGCGTGAGTCTCTCTTCCGGGGTAGCTGGCATAGAGGTGGAGGAAAGGTCAGAGGAGCCCAAATCCCCACTCCAAGTCCGGCCGGCTTGGCCCATCCCCACATGTGTGAGCAAGCCATTGGAGCAATGTTGGACTCATGCAAGGGCTGGCCAAGCCCCCTTACTGGGAGGTCATCTCCGTGGGTTGCTTCCACATGGGGCCAAGTGGTGCAGCTGTGGGTCTGGAGTGGATGTGTCTGGGTATGATAGATTGTGGATGGGTCTATCATATCCAAAATAAGATATCTTACAGAAGTTTAGAATAGTACATATTAGGAAGGATTTAAATAACTTGCAGGGCTATGGTATAAAAAGGACTGTCATGCACTGCTGGTGGGAATATTGTCCAGTTCAGACCTTATGGAACATATCATAGATAGTCTTTCAAAAATTAAGATCCTACCTACCATCTGACTGGTGATACCACAGCTTGGCATCAACCCACAAGACTCAAAAAATATTCATTCAAAAGAAATATGCACTGATATATTCATTGCAGCACTTAGTACAATAGCAAGATTATAGAAACATACCAGGTACCCAATGACAGAAAAATGTATGAAGAATCTGTGTATGTGACATATATAAATGGTTATATAAATCTCTGATGTGTGTACTCATCCACAAAGAACGATAAGTTATGCAATTGGCCATTGTTGCTGTGATGTTGATTAAAGATCTCTGTTTGTGGTGGAGGGGCTCAGAGATGAGACTACAGTAATGAGACATATATTCATTTTTTAATAATCTCCAGCCAGGGGGACAGCAGCTGATCTTGGCAGCTGTAGCTTACAAAGGATCCCAACTCTCTATATACCCACAGTATCAAAGGACAACACAAATTACCCCAAAAAGCATTCCACATATTTAGCATAAGATTACAGGTAACTGGAAGGAGACAGGAGCCAAACCCGCAGGGGGCACTATCTAGGTGAAGTGAGAAATAACAAAAGAATGTGTTACAGTATGCAAATTTAGCCTTCCTAACTAGCCCAATATGGCAAAACCTTATCTGCTTTGGAGAAACAGAAATACAAGAAAAACCTGTTTTCTGTCTACACTCCAAGAAGTATCCATTAGACTCCATCTTAGACTAGCTATAGCCAACAAGAAGATGCAATGCGGGTAAATGACCTAGGATAGCAGAGTCTGTGAAAATAGCCTCACTAGGGAATTCTACATGCTGACTATTGGGAGACAATCTGCCAGAAAACCCTGTGTATCTGTTAGTGGGCAGTATCCATCAGACCTTAGCATATCCTTTGATCTGCTTTCCACCAACAGCCACAATGTGGATGGAGCTGAGAATCTTTAGTGAAATAAGTCAGAAAGACAAGGACAAACACTAGACGTTGTCATTAATCTGATATACATAAAACATGTCTAGTATGTAGCACAGGTGGCCAAAAAAACATTAGCTTTAGAGTAAAAAACCCAAAGAATCCAAGGAAAGAGAGAAAGAGCAAGAAAAGGGCTTTAAAAGGCAATGGTAAAGGGGCCTCGGACCCCTCCATGGTGTAGAGGGTGAGGTTATCCATATCTAAGTCACCAGTTTCAAGGCTACTATAAGCATGGAGTCCAACCTATATCAATTAAACTTTAAAAGTTCACTGTCTAGGATTCAGGTTGCTGGTTGAGAGGGAATCTTGGTAAACAGGGAGAGACAAAGACATGTGAATGTGGAATTAATGGTAGGACCATTGTATGCTTAAACACTCATTGCAAGCCTGGAGGCGATAATACAGCAAGTAAGGTGCTTGTCTTGCATGCATTTGACCTGGGTTTAATCCCCATCATTCCATATGGTCCCTCGAACACCAGGAGTAACCCCTACAGAACTGGCTATAACCCCTGAGCATTTCTGGTTGTCACCCAAAAACGTTTTTAAAAAAGTATAAAAGCAACAAACAAAGAAATTCAACTCATTGTAAATAATCGCAGTGTCTAAATTAAAGAAAAAAAGAAACCGAAAAAATTATAATGCAGAAAAGGCATCTTTTATATAGAGAACAATGAAAGGGATAAAAGAAACAAGAAATGGGAAATAACGGGAGCTACTGTATAATTAGTTTTCCAAGTAGAAGTGAAGGATCATTACATTTCATCTACGAGGGCTGCTGTATAAAATAGCACAGATGCAGTGGCTTAAAGAAGAGACACTAGGTCGAAAGTCATTATTCAAGGTTCTTGCAGAGGGGTTTCTCCTGAAAATTCCCTCCTTGGCTTCCAATGAACCTTCTTACTCTTTTCTCATAGCTTTTCCGTGTATGTATATTCCCAATGTCTCTTTCTCTCTGTATGCAGACTCTAATCCTAATATAATGGTTTAAATGACTCCATACCTACAGAATGAGTTCCAAGACTCTGTTTGCTCACTGCACTTCCCCAGTGGCCTGGCACAAAGTAGATGCATAAATAAATGTTTGTCATAAAAATGTATGATACTTGGATCAGTTTATTGTTTTGCGGATTGACAAATGTTATGGTTTAAATTGTGTCTCCCCGAATGTATAGTCTAAAACCCTTATCTTCAGTGTGACTGAGATTGCAGAGAACACTCTAAGAAGCTTCCATGAAGTTTAAGATTTCATCAAGTTACAAGAGCAGGGCTTCAATTCAATAGAATCAGCATCCTCAGACAAGGAAAGGCAATTGTATAACTCAATCTAGGAGGTTCAGGAAAGCTCTATAAAAGAGGAAGCTGAAGCTGTAATCTAACACCTGAGAGAATGAGACAGAGTCAGAGAAAAAAATTAAACCAAAAGAAACTCAAAGAATCCTGTACAATAAGAATATGCAAGATGCCAGCAAAGAATTGAGCGTAGATGAGATCGGAAGGGAGGAGCCGACAACTGACAATCAACTGTGATTTACTATAAAAAGTATAGATAAGCATGAAGATGAGCTGGAAGAAATTTGACAGCCTCCCAAGATTTCAGTATAGGATCTAGCTGAGAGACACTTTCCAGCTGTGACCAGTCCTATCACTAAGTCTTGCCAATTGTAGCTTGATTTATTAATTTACTTAATATATTACTATGTTTAATCCTCTCTTCTCTGCTTGTTTTCTGTCTATAACTGCCTCACACACCTCCTGACTGGTTTCCCCAGGCTTCTTAAATTATTTTCTGTCATACAACAAGACACAAATGTGGGTCTAAGCAGTATATTCCCCACTTCCCTTGGGAAATTTCAAGATGAACTCTCATCTTGTCTAAACCAATATAGCTTATGCAGAAAATGAAAATAAGATTGTAAAAGCTGAGGGAGTTGCAAGCATACTTTTTAAAGAGTAAGAATAAAACATGAATATGATAAGAGTAAGAACAAAACATGAATATGATATGTGTATGTATGCAAGTTATATGACGAAAGCTCATCAAAATAGGTTCCTAAAATCCTGAGAGATCTAAGTTAAATAAAGCAGAGCACTGTAGTTGGAGTCATTAAAAATAATTAGAGAACTTCTGCTTACTGCTCCCCTCTTGCAGGTAAGAATCACTGTCTTCTCTTTCATAGTCGATTTGCTCGAGTGGGCACCAATAACATCTCCATATGACCTGTCTCATGCAAGTAGAGCCCAAGGGCACCTGCTTGCTCCAGGAACATAAAGAGCCTCAAACCATTCCATCAGGTCATGGGAATGAGGTCTATAATTGTTACTGGTATTTGGCATATCAAATACGACACAGGTAGCTTGCCAGGCTCTGCCGTGTGGGTAGCATACTCTTGTAGTCATCTCAAAACCCAACATTTATTGATGAACTGTGCAGTTGCTTGCGGTCATGTGAGCCGGGCTGTGATAGGCTGGTCTGCTGGATGGAGTTCTGATGAGGGGGAAGTCCAGGTGTGGAAAATGGAGGCCCCTCATGGAGTGGGGGGTCGTTTGGCTTGTTGTGAGGCTCTGCTGGAGTGACGGGCCAGGGCTAGAACCCACCGTCCCTCCTGGGTGCCTCAAGAATACTCTTGGATTAGTAATTAGAAAGGGAGAAAGAATGTTTGCTTCCAGCTAGGTCCTAGCAGACTCCATGCCTGACCTCCATCATATTAACATCAACTTTCACAGTGCTCACAGTTATATTTCCTGTCACTGGGTTACAAGGGGGAGAGAAGGAAAATAGCAACTGCCAGTCTAATACTTTAGAGTCTCTGAAGGGGACTAACAAAGACCCACACTCAGCACAGTAGGAACACTGAAAAACTAATGGAAGCTTTTGACCTAGATGACCTCAGAAGCTCATCTAGGTCAATGAGCAAAAGCAATAACATAGAAGGCACAATGAGCACCAACCAGCTCTGTAAATCTTCAGAAAATGACTTTAGTGAAACATCATGGTGAGGATGTTTAATGAGCTCAAAGATGGCACAAGAAATCAGCAGAGCACAAGAAAGTATGAGAGCCGAAATGAGAAAAATAAAGCAGAAAGGACAGAAAAGAGGTTTATGGTATTTTTAATACCATAAACCATATAGATTAAACCTCTAGAAAATAAGGAAGATGGAAAAATATATTAAAATAAACGAGTAAAACACAGAGAACTATGGAATGAGCTCAGGAGGAACAGTACAAAACAATCAGAATCCTTGAGGACTAGGAAATCAAGTTTTATGAAGGAACAATAAATAGTTAAAAAAAATTACAGTTAAGAATTTCGCAGTCAGGACTGGAAAAATAGTACAGTGGATAACACACTTGCCTTGCAAGTGGCAGACTTAGGTTTTATCTATGGCATCCCTCACAATCCCCCAAGACATGATCCCTGAGCACAGAGCCAGGAGTAAGCCCTGGGTATTGCTGGGTGACTTAACTTTTTAGACGGAGTTGTGTGCATTCAGGGTGGTGTGGCCATAGACCACACTTAATTTCCAAAGTTTGGGCGGCAAGATGTGTATTTTTACTAAAGCTCAGATCCAAAACCCAGGTAACACGAGAATCATTGCAGATGTTAAAATACCAGAAAGTTTATACTTGAAAAATTTAAAAAATACCAGAATTTGATAGTGTTTTTTGTTTAACATAATTTAAGAAAATAAATAAATTTATTTAAGCAGCCGTGTGATTCATCAATAAATGCTGGATTTAGAGGTGACTACAAGAGTATGCCACCCGCATGGCAGAGCCTGGCAAGCCTCCCGTGTCGTATTTGATATGCCAAATACCAGTAACAGTTATAGACCTCATTCCCATGACCTGATGGAATGGTTTGAGGCTCTTTATGTTCCTGGAGCAAGCAGGTGCCTTTGAGCTCTACTTGCATGAGACAGGACATATGGAGATGTTGCTTTTGCCCGCTTGAGCAAATCGATGATGAACGGGAAGATAGTGATACAGTAATACAGTGACCCAAAAATAAACAAAATTTTCCCAGCGTTGCAGAATACAGTCATAAATATGAGAAATAAAAAGTCCCAGTGGAAATAAATTCAACTACCAAAACTCCAAGATACATTGTACTTAGAATTACAAAAAAACGAACTTAGATTACCGAAAGCAGAAATATCAAAAACTGAAAATTACATATGAAGGAAAGTCCATAAGATTCACAGCAGACCTATCAAATGAGTCTTTAAGAAATAAGACAATGGAGATATACAGTACAAAAACTCAAAACAAGACAGGCAATAAGTTAGGGAATTATTTAGCCTTGAAGACAGTTTTGCAAGAAGCATGGAAAAAGTTTTTTTAAAGGATAGGTCAAATTTGCAGTCAGTGGCATTGAGTTTGGCATCAGTTATGACTCCTATGGTTTCCTTACTAGATTAAGAAAGGCATATCTAGCTGGGTAAGGGATTTTATACATTACCCATTATGAATTAATGTCTCATTTATATTGAATGTTCTGTGCTTGATCAGCTTTTTCCATCCATAGAGATTTTATTATATTAATTGACTTAATGCAGACATTTAAGCCATATCCATAATGTAATATTTTCTAATATAAAGCCGATCTTTTTTAAGCATAAAACACACTTTTTTACCTATACAGGCCTACTCTAATTTACCTGTTTAAATTTTCTTAATTCTCTTCACTCTTACAAATTTTAATTTATTAAATTTATCTATTGCATGTGAACTCTAAAATATATTAGCTTAGGAATATCCATACTATTTATTCTTTAATTTTACATACCTCTAAAAATATTTAGTTTTTTAGAAAAAATTTTACTTTATCAGCTCTTCATTGACATATAATTTTCTGGAATTTAAGACTAGATTCTGGAATTTAAGATTAATTTAAGATTCATCTAAATGTATTTAGGTATCACAATACGAGAGAGAGAGAGAGAGAGAGAGAGAGAAAGAGAGAGAGAGATAGATCTCCCCATATGTGGAATTTAAAAAAGAAACATAGAGAACAACAAACAAAGTCATCAGAAATATATCTTTTGAAAGTGTTCAGTGTCTTCAGTTTATATGATTATTGGAAGATGTTTGTGTGTGTGTGTGTGTGTGTGTGTGTGTGTGTGTGTGTGTGTGTAAGAGAGTGTATGTGTGTATACTATGAAAGCTTTGAGTAACTGCTTGGAATGATGTTGGAATAATGGGAATGTTAAATAAAGTTTATTAAATTCTGTCCTAGAATAGTCGAGTAATCTCAATTCAAGCAGAAAAAATTAGGCGACTGTGATTTTATAGAGCTATTCCAGAAGCCTTTTATATTTAAAATTTTGTGACCAAAATATCAATGCCTCTGATTGTCAATTATTTTATTATTTTAAGAGCATAAATGTGATAGTTACTTTGTAAAGAAATATTAAAAGAAATATTTGTGTATTGTTTCATATCTGAAGTAGAATAGCATTCCTTAGACATAAGTTTGATAAGGATAGTCAAATATTTTGTTGTCAAAGTAGACTTTGTGTCTGGTTTTGTTTTATTTATTATAGTCTTTAAGGAGCTTTTGGGATTTATTTGTTGCTATAGATGGTCTAAAATAGGATCCACCATTTAGTTTCACCATATATAATTTCTAGTGGAAAAAAAAGTACATAAAATTTAAAAGAACTTTGATTATCACCTGATTAGATATGAATACTTTTAAGTCAAGAATTGTTAAATTGTGTGTTTAGGTTGGGGATAAATAGGATGGGGTAATAATCAGTCCTCTCAATAAAACTTGGACAATTTATTATAATATATGCTAGTAAGGCAAAAGAAGTTCATTACTTCAATTCCAGAGGAAATTAGAAAAGATTTGCAAAGGAAATGACATAGAACTGACTTAAGGATGGTTATGATTTTTTCAAGTTAAAAAGATAAAGTAGTGAAGATCATTCTGGTGGAGAAAAACGTGCTCAAAAGCAGAGAATGCAGAGATCTGTGGTTGTGTCGGGGGTGGAGGGGGAAGGGGACAAAGCTGACAGCATTTTTGGGCTCCAATCTGGGACATTAGTAGAAAGTTATTTAAAAAGTTGAAGGAAGACAGACAACACCGTCCAACATTCAAGCCATTATTTGGATTAGGCCACATTTAAAAATCTGATCCATTGTTGACATTGAAAATGGAAAGGGATAGAAAGTATGCAAGTGGAGCATGGTTCCAAAGGTTTAGCCAGAGACAGATCGATGTGGATTCATTCACTGAAAGAAGTGTCTTTTGAGGGGCATGCACTGGGCTGTGATTAACAGCAGGTTCTAGGCAGTTACATTTTAAAGAAAGGTGAGAGTTTGGTCAATAGGTGTCAGTCCAGGGGAAGAAGTTCACCAAGGACAACAGGAAGTGAGACTTATTTGAAATACAAACCAGGAACAAGGCAAAAAATCTCTCGCCTCTTGCAATGGCATTGAGATTGTATGAAAGTAGATATTCCATCTGTTTCTGTTTGAAAGTGGAAAATAGCCTTTTAACATGTCAAGATTTAGTTCCTTTCATTCTCTCTAATACCTAGTTATATCTCTAAGAGTCTTTGCAATTCAGATCACTAAGACAACTTAGAGAAAAGGAAAAAATTAATTATCCTAAATAGATGTTCTTTTCTATGGTTAACAAAGCAGTTTTAAAATATGATAAAATGCTTAGGCAAGAAGCTGAAAAGATGGCTCCAAATTATTGAGTATATTCACGTATCTCTAAAAAAAAAAGTAACTATCTTTCCCCTGCTTAAACTCTGCATGCTCTCTCGACATGGACAAACACACACACACACACACACACACACACACACAAGTGTGTAATGCGTTTTAATGATTTAATGCTTCTTTTATTGCCATCTCTTTTTTTTTTTTTAGCCTTTTGGGTCAGACCCAGTAATGGTCAGGGGTTAGTGTAGATCTATACTCAGAAATTACTCCTGGCAGTGCTCACAGGACCATATGGGATGCCAGGGATCAAACCCTGGTTGACTGCAGCAGGGCAAATCTGTACCCACTGTACTATAACTCCAGCTCCCACATCTTTGCTGTCTTTAAAGAGGAGGCAGGTGGCCGGTAGAATGAAGATGGCATCTTACTTTTCTCTTACCAAGTAGGCTTGGCGCTTGGTCAAACCCAGTGAGGGAGGTGGGTTGCTCTTATTTAATGAGAAACCAGGTGCATTTTGTCTCCATTGAAGTTCATTTCTGGACTTTGTATTCTCCTACATAAATCTAGAAAATGTGGAATAGAAAATTTGCTCTGACAGCATTCATATGTTAATCTCACTGTAATTGCTAGAGGTGGATAGAGCTCTGATTGCATTCGTGGAACAAAATAAAACACTGAATTTATATTGCTAAAAAGTTATTTGGTCTGTAGCATCCTGTGAGAGTAATAAAAATAAATATTCTTGATCGAAAGCTTGATTCAAAATTCCAAGGTCAGTCAGTAGACATGCTTTCAAAAGAATTTCTATTTGAAAAGGATCTATTAGTGACAATAAGGAACAAAATTTTAGGCTTATTTTCCTCCCAGTTTATTCAAGTTATTTTAAATAACATTTCCCTGAAAACACACAACCAAATGAAATTTTATAATCCATTGACCCTTCACAAATAAAAATATATACCTGTTACATAGTAATTTATATGATTCTTCCACCAAATAAAGGTCAATAATAGACTCCCAAAGATATCTATATTATGCATACATTGTGCTGGAAATATTCTTGAGAATAAGTTAATGATCTAAATGAGATGATTCCTAAAACCAAAATGATCGTAAAAGTTGTGGGAGTCACAGACATTCTTGTCCAAGACCGAAGATATGAGTCCCAGAAATGATGTTTAAGGGCAATGATAGATGAAACATAAACATTTAGAATTATTTAAAAACATTACTCATTCATAGATCCTTCAGTTAAGCCCATTAAACAAAATTATCTTATAAGCATTAATTAAGAAGAGAACAAATAAGAAATTAAAAAATACCTTAAATTATACTCATCTCTATCAAACTGACAAGGGTTAAGAATAAATTAGATGCAACAGTTTTGTTCATAAAAATGAAATAATTCCAGATGTTCCATTCACTCTCAATGGAACAAACATCTCTGAATGCAGCAGTTGTATATACTTAGGTCGAGAACTCAACATGATGAATGACCTAAAACCTGAGCTGCGCAGGAGGTAGAGAGCGGCATGGAATGCCTTCAAAGGCATCGAAGAAACAGCTAAAAGGACAAAGAACCTCCTGCTCCAGGCACATCTCTTTGGCTCCACCATTCTCCCTGCATTAACATACGCCTCAAAGACCTGGGCCCTACGAAAGCAGGATGAGAATTTGGGTCTCCCAAAGAGGAATCAAAAGAGCTATGCTTGGAATATCATGCCTCGCTTAAGAGAGAGAAGGAATCTGGACATAGTGATTTGTTTTTCTGGACATTTACTCTTGAAATTGAAGGGGTGATCTTACCAATTTTAGTTTTCACAATGTGTCCCATGTGCTATTTTTCAGAGTCTAACTTTATGCTTTTGTAGGACAATTTTGATCACATCTAAATCTCAAAGTTAAAAAAAGTCTTTTTCTTTTCTTTTTCTTTTCTTTGCTTTTTCTTTTCTGCAAAAAAAAAGAGAGATTCATTATACATTGTATATTGCATTCAATGGCCTTCCGATATACTACAACACAACACATTTATAGCCAGTGTAAAAAACACTAAAACTGTTTATTGAGGATAAAATTCCCTTAGATTTGTATTGAGGGCCTATTTGAGTTTAATGAAAGGCATGGGGGGGCCTTCCTGGGAGGTTGTGGTTTTAGTTCTTCTTCAGTAGGTTGGTAAATCCACTGTCAAATATTTATATTTATCAGTATGATATGTGCAAAAGAATTCAACATTGTCTGTGTGCCTTGTTTTAAGAGTTGCAGTTGAATTAAGAACTCATAGATCTCAAAGGATCAACAAGGGAAACAGTTGTAATAGGTCTATGTTAAAAGCACACTTCAATATGCCAACAGCATTGGTTCTTGCTCTCTGTGAGAGAAGGATTCTCCTCCAGGACTTTCCTGGACTTAAAGAGCAACACATTTGCCTTCCATCTACATGTGCTACTGTATACACTACAGTATATATATATGTGAATACAGTATATATTTCTTTTTATAAAAACACCAGTCTTCCTGTTATTTAGATTTTAAAAACTCATTAAAAAATTTTTATGTAAAGAACTGTGATCTACAAAGTTATTGATAGCTGGATATCAGGCATATAATATTTCAACGCCAATCCCTCCACCAGTGTTCCCATATTTCATCCCCACCTCTAATCCATCCCCTGCCACATCCCCTGTCTGTCAGCTTGACAGACACGTTACAAAGTTCCAGTGGTTGTGGCTTAGATTTCATGTTTTCAGTGTTGTTGAGTCTGTATTTTGGATATACCACTCACCCATATCACCAGTATATCACCAGTATCACAGGAAGCCCTGATCCCTGTTCATCCATTACTTCCTATTCCCTTCTTCCTTCCCCCTTGATTTCTTTCCTTCTCTGTCTCTCCTCGCTAAAGACTAAGTCAAGGTTGGAATGCATTTTCTCACTTGGTATTCTATATACCACTGATAAGTAAGATCATCCTGAATACACCAGGATGTGTGTATTTTTATTTTAAGAAAATAAAAATAAGTAAAACTTTTACTGTAGTTTAGGTCAATGACTAAAATAGTTTTAACATATATGGTATTGATGCCCCAATCAGCACATTACCAACACCGTAGTGTTTAAGACTCAATAGACCTTGAATCGCTTCTATTTTATCTCATCCTCTCCCCTCTCCCCTCACCTCCTCCTCACCAGAGCTAGGGAATCTGTTTTGTAATCAAAGACCAATGAACTGTCATTACTCAATACTTTCTATTCCCTTGTTTCTCTGTATACCACAGGTGAGTAAGATTAGCGGGTATTTGTTCTCCTCTCTTTAAATTATTTCTCTTAACTTGATGTCCTGCAGTTCTGTCCAAGGTGCAGAAAACTAAAATTTCATCTTCTTGCTAAGCAGTTCCATTTTGTATAGATACCACAAAGTATAGCTTTCATTCTTCTGTCTTTGGATATTTAGGTTATTTTCATATCGGTCTGTACTTAGTGCTGTAACGTAAGTAGGTGTGCATGTATCTCTTCAAATTGCTTTTGTGTTTTGGAAGTAGATGCCAAGAAGTGGAGTCACTGGGTCATAAGGAAGCTTTGTTGTCTTCTTGAGAAGTCTCTGCACTATTAACAGAGCCCAACTGCACTCCAGTTTGATTTCACCTTAAGTGATTATATCTAAAAATACTGATTTGGGGGCTGGAGCTATAGTCCAGTGGGTAAGGCATTTGCCTTGCACATGGCCAACCCGGTTCGATCCCTCCCATCCCATATGGTCCCCTGAGCACTGCCAGGAGTAATTCCTGAGTGCAGAGCCAGGAATAACCCTGAACATTGCCAGGTATGACCCAAAAAGAATAAAAAAAACATAATAAATACTGATTTTTCAAATAAAGCCACCTTCTGAAATTCCAAAGTACAGGATTTCAACCATCTGAATTTAGAGCAAACACAACACCTCAGACCACACATTGTAGCTTTGTAAATAAACTATTTTCTGCAAGCTCAGTCCTTGAGTTTAGTGGCTGGTTATTAAGGAAAAAATACTCAGGAGAGATGAGCAGGAATACAGTTCAGGTGAGCAGGAAATGTAAAGGCACCACAACCTATGGATGTGGAACCAGAAGAGTCAGAAGTCTTGGCAGGGACACTTGTGTTCACCTCAGCAATCCTGGATTTAGAAATGAAGGATGCAGGGAGGTTATGAAGAAATTGGCACATGGGAAACTGAATTTTTAGAGAAGATTCTCATGATCACTCTGTGAATTTTGTAAAGCAAGTTCTACGCACATCAGAATATGTAGGCTTGACTTCTCCATTTGAAGAGTTTATCTCTCTTCTTTCTTTAAATGCTTTTTCGTCTCTTTTGCAAATTGCTTATTCCTGATCTTATTCTCTTGTCACACATTCACTTATCTTTGAACTAAAAAAACCCTATGTGGCACTTATTACTTATAACGTTTTTGGATACCAGAATACTATGGTTATTCTGAATGAATTCTGAAATACTCTGAATATTTTCAATTACTCTCTGAAATTGTGCTCTGCCTAATGTCATACATGAATTAACAATGAAAAAATTCAGAATCACCACAAACTCATTTATAAAGGGCCTCTGATTCCACCATGTTCAGCTTTTATGAACCTTTAAGTTAATAATTCTTAAGTCTGAGTGAATTCTCACATGGCTTTGAGTTCTTTGAAGAAATTTCCTAATTTTTCCATTTAGTTTAGCTCTTCTTTCAGCCCAGAGATAACATCCAGCTGGCTTAGATGTTTTAAAAATCTTTAAAATCTATCAAATTATAAAGTAACTGCCTTGATTTATACTCCAAGTAAATTAATTGATTAAAATATTATCACCACAAGAACCATTCATTTAGTTGAGTTTCAGAATTGCAACATTTGCTCTCACTGTCCTGGAGGCAGAAGAACCTCCATTATCATCTTTAGTTAAAATATTAATAATCAAATAATAGCAAAAGTTGTGGCTGAAGAAGGAATAAAGCAGCGTGAAATGCCATTTAAAATCTTTCTCTAAGTTGTTTACATCCCGTTGAAAGTCTCTGTCTTCCATCCTATCTTGTAAAGGGCACCATATTGATGCAGTCAGACCACAAAGGACAGTGCATTGCTAAGATGGGACAAGTTTGTGAATATTCTTTTCCCAATAGCTTCCACTGACTCTCTTATTTGCCTCTACCCACGAGGATACGTAGCTCGGCCTCTCCTTTTGAAGAGCTCATCTCTCTTCTTTAAAGGCCATTTAGTTCTCTTAGCCGAAAGTGTTTGTTCCTGATCTTATTCTCTTAATTGTCACAAGTTCATTTATCTTTGAACTACAGAAATTACATATGTGGTATATATTACTGGCAAAGTGACTCAGTGCCAGAATATCCTGGTTATTCTGAATAAATTCTGAAATAGCCCCACCACCACTACCACCACCACCACCGCCATCACCACCACCACCACCACCACCACCACCTCCACCACCACCACCACTACCACCACCATCACCACCACCACCACCACCATCACCACCATCACCACCACCACCACCATCACCACCACCACCACCACCATCACCACCACCACCATCACCACCACCACCACCATCACCACCACCATCACCACCATCACCACCATCACCACCACCACCACCATCACAACCACCATCACCACCATCACCATCACCATCACCACCACCACCACCACCACCATCATCACCACCATCACCACCACCACTACCACCACCACCACCACCACCATCACCACCTCCACCACCATCACCACCACCACCACCATCACCACCTCCACCACCATCACCACCACCACCACCACCATCACCACCACCATCACCACCACCTCCACCACCACCACTACCACCTCCACCACCACCACCACCTCCACCACCACCACCACCTCCATCACCACCACTACCACAACCACCTCCATCACCACCACCACCACCATCACCACAACCTCCACCACCACCATCACTACCACCACCACCACCACCACCACCACCACCACCACCACTACCACCACCATCACCACCACCAACTCCATCACCACCATCACCACCTCCACCACCACCACCATCACCACCACTACCACCACCATCACCACCACCACCACCACCACCACGTCCACCACCTGAGTTCCACGGTACCTTCGCTCTTTGCTTCCACTCTTGTTTGTCAGAGGACTTACTTCTCCCACCAGGATCTACTCCTTCCTCTGACCACCCATCACTGCATCTTTCCTCCTGGTCTTTCTGTCTTGGCAGACCCACATCTTTCCCAAGCTCACTTTGGAAGAAGGTATGAGTAAAGTGTTTCATATAAAGTAAAATTTTTACAAAATTAAATGTTAACCACCAATGTGGCCAAATAATCATTAAATACAGTGATACAGTGTTCTAGTAAACTATATCTAGTTGTGCTACATATATGTATATATATAACATATATGTATATATATAGCATATATGTATATGTTTATAATTTATATATATATGTCTATCTGACTTCATAATGAATCTACTTAATGGATCTTTTCTTGGATGGATCTTTTACTTAATGGATCTAATTAGACTGAAGATCCAGTGAAAGTTAAGCTTGTACTAATTTAATTGCTTTCACCTGACTATCACTGTCACTGTATCACTGTCTTCCCATTCATCATCAAATTGCTTGAGCAGGCACCAGCAACATCTCAATATGTCCTGTCTCATGCTAGTAGAGCCCAAGGCCACCTGCTTGCTCCAGGAACATAAAGAGCCTCAAACCATTCCATCAGGTCATGGGAATGAGGTCTATAATTGTTACTGGTATTTGGCATATCAAATACGACACGGGTAGCTTGCCAGGCACTGCCGTGTGGGTAGCATACTCTTGTAGTCATAGATCTGACTATATCTATTCTCTTATTCTGTATCTTTAAATAAATATTTATCTTTAAATAAATAGACTCTTTTTGTTTGGTTTGGGGCCACATAGTGGGCAGTGCTAAGGGTAAATAAATAAATAGACGTTTTGATGTTATTCCAGAAATGGATTACTTTGAGTTATCATTTTATGGAATTTTATGTAAGTTAGGTCTTTGAGTGTACTCTAATGCTCAGAAAAATATTTTCTTCATACAGTTCTTAGTTGAAGTTCATAATTTTCCTGAAAGTAAAATTCTTCAAGAAGCATAACAGTTTATTATTAAATGAGAACTTTTCCCTAAACTCTGGCTATTTTTAAGTAAAAGTTTTTTAAGAAAAAAGTTTATTTTCTATTGTTCTGTAGCAATTTTTAAAGCAAGTAAAGATAAAAAAGTGCTTTGGCAGGACTGTAAAAGTTATAAAATATTGCTATCTACTTAGATGATAGAATGAGGGGAAATTCTGAGTGTCTCTGTACCATCACTTAGTTCAAATCTTTATTCAGAAGATTTCCCAGATTGATTCTGTAATCTTTAGATCAATGTTCTTTAAAGTAGTTAGTTTTAAGATGACAATTATTATGGTGAGTAGGAGTAGGACAGGGAAACCAGAATTAATTATAGCCTGGAACAGTTAGAGAAGACTTTGAAAAGAAAAATCTAAACTTCACTAGTGATATAAGCTTAGTTCTCTCATTTGGGTGAAGTGAGAACTTCTTAGCAGTGCTCTTGGAACCCAGGGGCTAGCGCTGGCAGTTCTTGACTGGATGGTTCATCTCTCAGACCCTGTAGTGCAGTGTTAGGTGGGGCATACTGTTGATGTCCCTAGTGAGGGATGTTGATGTCGCTGGTGTGGTGGAATTCTGAGCTAGTAGAGGTCCCACAAAAGAAGGTCAAGAAGAGTTCCTACAGAGAAGCCTCCAGGAACGACATCCGGGGAATAGGCTCCACTTTATTAGGTGAAACATGGATATTTAAACTGGGGGAATGTATGGTCTGTACTCGGTGCCAGCTGATCAGGTAGAGGGATTAAAACAGGGCTGTGCTTAATCCTAAACAGGTAGGGTAGGAAAGAAAATGAAATCAAGGCGTGTGCTTCTGTACAGGGTGTGTGCTTAACATGTTTAGCTACACACACAGTATCAGGAATCAAGCCAGGACATGCATATTCAAAGTATGTGCCCCTCCACAGTCCCCAAATTCTGTAATTTTTGATAACACTTTACTATCATTGTAGGCAGAAATCTAAATAGTTAAGAGTTAAACATAATATTCTATTTCTCATGTCAAAGTTTCTGTAGCATAGACCACTGTGATGTATTAGAACCAATGATAAAACTCTAAACTCTAATAACCAACAAATAATTTATTGAACAGGATTTTTAAAGCTATAATGGTCTTACCATAATACTGCTAGGATTGATATAGATGAAGAAAAATGGTAAGGAACAATGAACATTGGTATTGGTGTGGGGCACAGAATTTAAAACATGTTTATGGGATCACTAGGTAAGACAGTTGGAATGTTAGACTGAAGACAGACTGAGCTTTAAATTTTAGATTGTGTAAAACTTTGTAAAAACATGGCTATGAACCAAGACAAGCATATTTCTCTGCTCCAAAACCACTTGAAGCACATGGTGAGCTAGAGGCTGCTGCTGCTTATTTTTCTTAGGGGAAGATACCAGGACCATGAGCTGGGAAATACTACTACTGAAAACAAGACTGGGGGAAATTTCTAGAACTAGAGAATGAACGGCAGTGTAGAGAATTAATCAAGATATCTAATGCATACTGAGAGTATACCACCTACACGGCAGAGCCTGGCAAGCTACCCATGTTTTATTTGTTATGCCAAAAGCTAGTAACAATTATGGACCTCTATTCCATGACCTGAGAATGGTTTGAGGCTCTTCCTGTCCCTGGAGCAAGCTGATGCCCTTGGGCTACATTTGCTTGCTACAGGACATATGGAGATGTTACTGGTACCTGCTCGAGCAAATCGATGAACAACGGAAGATAGATACAGTGATACAGTGATCTAATGCATATTTAAATATATAAAATGAGTAGACCTAAATATTATTTTATGATAACCATTTTTATGAGAGGAATTTTTATGTATTAGCTAACAAAGCATTTCACTGTTTATGTAATAAACAGTTAAATGTAATCTCCTCGCTACTTAGTGAATTCATTAGGGAAGGGATAGTGCTCTTTTAATCACCGATGTTTCCTAGCTTACTCCCCGGGACCTAGCACAGAGGAAATATTTAATAAATATTATTGCAATAAATGATAGCAAGTAAAATGTAAGTATACTGAAAATAGTTTATTTGTGTATAGAATTACTTTGGGCAGTGCTATTAGTATGAAAGTGGATTTATTCCTGAATTTCTGAGTCTTTGAATATTGTATGAAGACTTACATATAAAACTCAGATGCTTAAGAAGTTATAGCTTGGGGCTTGAGCGATAGTACAGTGAGGGAGGGCATTTGCCTTGCATGCAGCCAACCTGGGTTCATTCTTGGGCATTCTATATGATCTCTTGAGCACCACCAGGAGTAATTCCTGAGTGCCGAGCCTGGAGTTACTCCTGAGCATCACCAGGTGATGCTCAAAAAGCAAAGGAAGGAAGGAAGGAAGGAAGGAAGGAAGGAAGGAAGGAAGGAAGGAAGGAAGGAAGGAAGGAAGGAAGGAAGGAAGGAAGGAAGGAAGGAAGGAAGGAAGGAAGGAAGGAAGGAAGGAAGGAAGGAAGGAAGGAAGGAAGGAAGGAAGGAAGGAAGGAAGGAAGGAAGGAAGGTGATGCTCAAAAAGCAAATGAAGGAAGGAAGGGAGGGAGGGAGAGAGGGAGGGAAGGAAGGAAGGAAGGAAGGAAGGAAGGAAGGAAGGATGAAGGAAGGAGGGAGGAAGGAAGGAAGGAAGGAAGGAAGGATGAAGGAAGGGAGGGAGGAAGGAAGGAAGGAAGGTGATGCTCAAAAAGCAAATGAAGGAAGGAAGGAAGGGAGGGAGGGAGGGAGGGAGAGGGAGGAGGGAAGGAGGAGGGGGGGGAGGAGGGAGGAAGGAAGGAAGGAGGAAGGAGGGAGGGAGGGAGGAAGGAAGGAAGGAAGGAGGAAGGAGGGAGGGAGGAGGAAGGAAGGAAGGAAGGAAGGAGGAAGGAGGGAGGGAGGAAGGAAGGAAGGATGAAGGAAGGAAGGAAGGAAGGAAGGAAGGAAGGTGATGCTCAAAAAGCAAATGAAGGAAGGGAGGGAGGGAGGGAGGAGGGAGGAGGGAAAGAGGGAGGGAGGAAGGAGGAGGGGGGGGAGGGAGGAAGGAAGGAAGGAGGAAGGAGGGAGGGAGGGACGGAGGAAGGAAGGAAGGAAGGAAGGAAGGAGGAAGGAGGTAGGGAGGAAGGAAGGAGGAAGGAAGGAAGGAAGGAAGGAAGGAAGGAAGGAAGGAAGGAAGGAAGGAAGGAAGGAAGGAAGGAAGGAAGGAAGGAAGGAAGGAAGGAAGGAAGGAAGGAAGGAAGGAAGGAAGGAAGGAAGGAAGGAAGGAAGGAAGGAAGGAAGGAGTAGCTTATTGTACAGATTAAGCAGAGGAGTCTGGGTCCTCATTAGTGCCCACATCTCTCCTTTCACAGCATCATTCAACTTTTTCCCTTTGATGCCAAGCTCGTTTATGACATCTTGTTCCCATCACTGTAGCATCTAAGCCTCAGAATATGATGGTGTGCTGTTGCTCCTGCATCAGTCTGTGTGCACAGTCCTGGAGTTGGAACCCTGTTTGCTTAGTCGACTCACTGGTACCTGCTGCTCTGTGATCTGTTTCTGGGCCTCTCCAGAGCTGTAGCACAGCAATTCACCATTCCCTCAGCCTCGGTTCTTTCACCATGGCCACATGCTCTTGGTAGAGAACCCTGGCTCTGCACTCCGGCTCTCAGATAAGTGTGGGGTCAAAGAGAGAGTTGCTTAACTAGTGGCCTCTTTTATGACTTAATATTTCCTACAGTCAGCCACCCCCATCATCTTTAGTTTCAAGTGGAGCCCTTCAGGGGAAAAATTTAAAGTGACCAATTAAGTTAACTAGAGTACCCAATGCCCTTCTCACTCCCTCCCACCATAAGAGTCACCAGAGATGGACTAAAATGGAAAGGAGAAGGAGTAAAAAATTTAATATAAAAAGAATGAATGGAAGAGCTGTGAGAGATGACTCCAATATCAGAGTATTAAAATACACATAATCAAAACAAAAAAATCAAGAAGCTCAGTGTCTGATAGAGACCAGGAACTGAGTAAACATTTCCCAAGTCCTACTTGGTGTTTCAAGACAAGCAACTCATTAAGGAGTGAGAAGGCAAATCAGGCATGATGGTTTATATTAGGAATCATTCATAGAAAGAGACTCTGTAATGTCACTAGGTGGAAATTCCTGGGAGGAATGTAAATCGAAAACAGAAGCATTGCTCTTTTCTTTTCCTTGTGCTGGGGACTAAACCCAGGGCCTCAGCCTTGTGAGACATATGCTTGACCACGAGTTTCATCCTCAGCATTGCTATTCTCAAAAGAATTCATTTGTCTAAAGTAGAATTTAGGCAGATGAATAGTCTCTTGTCATGAGGTATTATCCTTTCCTTCTTGTTTTCTTATTTGATTGCCGATGGAGTAATATAGCATTAAGACAACGAGGGAACTTCCTTAATAGTAGCCCATTGATCTTTGTCAGACAAACCAATTTCCTTGTGTTAACAGCATAAATTAAATCACATACAAAGGTAGGCTTTTAAATATTGTAATGATAAGATGGAAACAAACCCATGAAATCTGTGTCTGAATAGTGATCATTTCAATAAGCAGGGAAAAAACACAAATCTCAGAGGGTCTATCTCGAGTCCTAGAATGGCCGTGAGTGTTGTATCCAGAAGGGGCTTCAGAGGCCTACTTGAGGTTCAATAATGTTTTAAAGATGTTTGTTGAAGTAGGACATGGAGAGAGCTTGGCATGTTTCCACATCCCTGTGGTACACTTAGTGAAGCAAAGGGCTTCTCGGTGAATAAATTAGAAACATTTCTCATTTGAAAAGTGTAAGACTGTGCCAACTAATGAGGAGAACCAGATTATTTATCACAGAAAATCTTGGAAAGACTGAATTTTCCCTTGTCCCTCTATCTTTCCAGGATTGGAATATTAGGCAAAGATCACATGAAAGATAAATCTAAATTCCTAGGAAAATTGATAGTATTTCAGGTTGGGTGTTTTGATACATGCATTCTTAAAACTTGAGTCAACTGCAAGAGTGGAAGTCTGGAGAGGTAGAAATTCACTTTTATTTAAACGGTCAGTGGGAAAGGATTTGAAAACCATAACAAGATGAGTCTTTTGATACCTCCCTAGGTCAGGCCAAGTTGGCAAGACTTGAATGCAGTTGACCCTGGAGAGTGTAGAAAGGAAAACTGGAGATATAGACTTTGGTGGGGAGAAAGATAAATCCCTGTTTGCTCTTTAGGATAGATTTTAGAAGTATGATTTATTAGTTAAGAAAATTTAGATTGCCCATTGAGGATCTAGGAAAAAAAACTGCTGTTGCCTTTGATTTTGAGGCATTTATTTGAAGGGTAGAAAAAGATACCTGTATTCTCTTTCCTTTCTAAGTTACCACCCAAAATATTAAAAAATCTGACTTTATTTTTCTGGGTAAGTCCTAAGGAGATAGATAACATAGGAAATCAGAACGTTTTGAGGCCATTTCAGCAAGGACTAAGGAACTATATTCCTCTCAGTACACTGGGCAATGTTGGTGTTTCAGGAAAACAGCAAATATTTGCTTCTGTAGGTCATGATGTAATGTGTATGTGATTTCTTGTGTTTCATGCTGAATTCGTTCCTGAAATGCTATATCCATTTTACCTTACTTTGCTTCTTTCCTTTGGCGTTTAAAAAATAAAAATTATTTATAGCTGATCTCTAGATGAAACAACTCTTTCCTTTACTCTGTTTCTTTCTTCAATTCAGCATTTGAGAAAAGGCAAAGAAGAGAGAGAGAGAAATGGTGGTTAAGGAGAGGGAAGACAGAGATGGAACTGCTAGTAAATTCATATATTTTAAATTAATATTTTTCTTTTTGCACTTAAATATAGCTGTTAATAAAATGCAGAGCATGCTAGTTGAAAATCAGTGGCTTTAGCATAAAGAAATGTAATGTCTCATCATAGACCTGTTAATTATTTTGTGTTTAACCTTATGCACATTGCAGACTCAATAAACCATAGTTAATTAGTTTGAAAATTTGCAAGGATTATACAAATAAAATTCATTACGATTATCTTTATCCTTCATGTTAATTTTCTTATACAGTAAATATTTTTAAAAAATCTGCTCTGAACAGATATAAAACAAGTGACTGAAAATACAAATTGTTGAATAGGCTACCCATGGTCCTTGTCTTCACAGAGTTTCTGATCTGGTGAACAGACTGTTATTAAATAAACAATTTAAATTTGATCAAGTGGGAATGGAAGCATGTGTCTGGAACATACTTCCAAGAATCAAAACCTGCCTTGATGAATTTGAAGACAGACTTCAAATTCATCAAGGCAGGTGTTTTCTTTTTTTAAAGAAGGGGATATATATATATATACATACATATATATTAATATATATACATACATATATAAGAATATATATATATATTCCCTTCTTAACCTAAAAAGAAAAAAATTGAAGACAAGAAAAAAATGTGCCTGTGCAGAGGCCATTCATTTCCAAAGGCACCAAAAAAGAAAATTGTGTAACCCCAAAAAATGAAAAGAAGCCAGAACTATAAAGAAAGAACATATTAAAGAAACTGATATCTGGCCAGAACATGGGCCTTGGCCGAGAGTGTGGAAGGCACAGGATAAAGCCCCAGGACTATATGACACTATAAAAAATACTTTGGGCTGGAGCAATATTATAGCAGGGAGGGCATTTGCCTTTCACTTGGTCAACCCAGATTTGATGTCCGCATCTCATAAGGCCCCCTTAGCACTGCCAGGTTAAAGTCCTCAGTGCAGAGTCAGGAATAACCCTCAAATATCACCGGATGTGACCCCTCCCCACCAAAAAATAGGGCTTTTCTTCCAAGAGGAGGCATTGTAATATTTACCACAAATCTCTGCAGCATTGTGAAGTGAGCAGTGATAGAGAGGAAAACAAATATAAATGCAAGAGACTGGAATCATAGCAATGAGGTTGCTGAGTAACTGAAGAAAATTCAGCTAGACTGAAGAAATGTTTAGACTGTTAGAAGTTTGGGGTTTGGGATATTCAGCAGTGGGAACTGAGTGAACTAATGGAGTCCACGTCTATGACAGGTCTGTCCTACACCTAGGTGAATGGGGCTGCTATTCACTGAGACTGAGAACACGGAAGGACAAGGATGTTTGAGTAAAGGGGAACTGCTAGTACCTTGTGGATGCTCAAAAACGTGAAGGCGGTTCTGAGCCTTCAGTTCTGTGTTATCCTACAGATGAGAAAACTGTTGCAGGTCAAATCATGTGTCCAGAGAAATATGGTCCTTGAGTATTCTGATGCGTACCTAATTTCCAAGAGTGTAATCTCAATCTTGAACGTACTGTTTGCGAGACTGATGAAACAAGAGGAGATAAAGAGGGAAATAAACCTGAGGAGACCTAAAAACATTTTATATTGCCATCCACTCATTAAAGTTCTATGAAGTGAGAGTTGAAAAGGTGGATGAGATTGGAATGCAGAGTGTACAATTAGAAGAGCAACAGGCCTCGGGAAACATACTCGTACTGCAACTGCAACGTGTGGTAGACAAGATGGCGCCCCTTAGAAGCCTGAAATGAAGGAACCAAGGGAGGGGCTGCCTTAGATGAGCATAACATCAGGGTGCAGAGAACAATGAAATTCTCTGCCCTGTCTCCTTACAAGTCAAAAAGAAGGCTAGAAAAGGAGGTGAAGAAAAGAAGTTTCTTTTATCTTTTATCCTCTTTATTGTTGTTTATTTTTATTTGCAGGGAGGTTCACACTGTGGTACTAAGGGCCTCTTTGTACCTGAGCGCTCATTCAGGGGGCCATGTGTGGTTCAGGGGTAGAGCTAACTTGGTTACAGGCAAGACAAGCACCTTACTGACTGTATTATCTCTCCAGCCTTTTAAAGAAGATATTTTTTATTTGTATTATAGTTTAGGTAACATGGTTAAGTGGTGTTAACATTTATAATTATCATGTAAAACAAATCTGGTATCTTTTCCATCCAAGACCAACCAAGAGCCCAAGACCACCACCAAAGTCTTATGTTACATCCAGCTCAGCTCATCGCCCCGCCCATTCCCTCCCTCCTAATATGGTATTCTTGGCTCAGCTAATCCAAGGTTAAGGATTTGCTACTATTCCATACTGCCTGTTCTTTCTACCAATCCACATAACTAAAAGGAATTTTAAGTACATGAACTCACTGAGAAAGTAGTAAAAGAGGTATCAGATATAAGAAATTTTGAGAGACCTTATGAAACAGGACTTGGAAAGATCAGTTTTTATTTACCTGCCTCATAAAGTATATTGCCAGCTAATATACTTTCTATTCTAAGGTTTCGATAAAGGTCTATAAAAATGATGCACTGCACAAACTTCATCAGCATCTTGAAGACATCAGGTCTCACATAAGCAACTGAGGAGACATTATTGAAATCAGGAAAGTTCTGGAAATCCTTTTTTAAACAAAAAACGATTTGATGGTGATCCAGGAAGAAGACCAGAGTTCATGTTTGGCTTTCTGCCACATCAACCTGCAGTAAAACCTGTCATGCATACAAAGATTCCAATTAACTTTCTAGAGTTTTCCTCTTTAATACTGAAGGACAGCTAGGGATCACCAGATATTTGCGGAAAATCTCCCACCTGCAAGATGAAGGCTAAAAGAAACTAACAAAAAAGGAAATTCAGAATAATGCAAGGGCTGTGACCAAAAAAATAGTTACAGACTATTGAGAGGAACAAAATATGATTTGACATCTTGAAATACAAACAAGATCCAAGAAACATGGAAGAAGCAAGAAACAACTCAGAGCTCAAAGTATAGAAAAATTGCTAGCAGGTAAAAGATACCAGACATGGTTTTAGAACATAAAGTTGAGGCAATCCTTCAGAAAACAAAATTAAATGAACAGGGAAATCACAGAAGAAAAGACCATTGAATTCCAGGACTAATCTAAGATGTTGATCCTAGGTCCAGCTAACAGGGATGGCAAAGAAGAGGGAGGAAATTATCACTTAGATAGTAATAGAAAATAAAGCAGATTTGAAGGAAATGTCTTCCCAAAGTGAAAGAGCTCATCAAAGTCGGCGAAGTGGGTTAAAAAAAGAACAAATCCAAGCATATTGTCAGGAAATTTCAAAAGAGGAGATAAAAGTTCTAAAAATGTTCTTGTGGAGGGGAAGGTGGGTGTGAGACAGAATTTTGCATACTAATGGGACTAAATTTCCTGACAACAGTCTTAAAAGCTAGAAAATAAAATAACTTCAAAATTTTTTTTTCTGACCTGGAAGTATGTAACTAATTTTTCAATTATTTTTGGGTGAAATAAAACCACCCAGGGTAGACACATATGTCTGAAATATTGAAACCAGCATGGATTCTATTTTAAGCAAAAGCTCTAGATATTGCTCACAAAAAAAGCTGCAGCCTTGGGCCTGAGCAGGGAGGATGCCTGCCTTGCCTGCAACCAGCCCAGGTTAATCCCTCGTACCACCTACAGTCCCCAAGTCGGCCAGGAGTGATCCTATAGCACAGAACCAGGAGTACAGGACTAAGCCCCGAGTACCACCAAGTGTGGCCCAAAACTTAAAAAAAAAAAAAAAAAAAAAGTAAAAACTTAAATCTAAAAAACTACATTTAGCAAAAAAAAAAAAAAAACCAGGGGACTCAGGAACTATAACAGAAAGAAAAAATAAAATTAATAGAATGATAAGGAAGAGAAATTCTAAGATGACAGACTGATAGCAAGTCTAGGAAAGCAAGCACTCTAGATAGAGCCAGATGATCCACAATCTTAAGGGTCAGTTGCCCCAGTGTTTTGGAGATGGGGCAGAGAATACCAGATCACATATTTTGGACAATGTCAAGAGGAGAAAGAAAGCAGAATTAATAAAAGGTACAGAGAACAAATGGATAAAACAAAGGTTAAGGAAATAAAAAATGCACAAGAAATGAAATTATCTTGACTACAGTGATACATTATTAGTCATAATAAAATAAACATTCCTAATTCAAGTATAAGTCAGCTGTTATAAGTCGTTAAACGTGTGTGCATTTGTTAGGTCAACTTTTATGTTAAACTATGAGAAACCTGCCATTTAAAAAACTGAAGTAGCATTAGAGGAAAGTGATTTAGAAGTTTGGATTATAAAAGAACTCTAGAATGTAGAGTTGAAAGCTACTATGTGTAAGGAACAAAAATTAGGGATGGAAAGAACTGTTACTGAGAATCCATGAATCAGGCACTGAAGTCATCAATGAGTGGAGAGTCTGCTCAAGAGGTGGGAAATGAATGTTATCCAGTACAATAGAAAGAAGGAGGAAAATATTAGGAGTAGAAAGACCATCAGAAGATCTGGGGTTTTGTTGAATGAGAGAAGGAAAGTAACTTTCATAGAGCAAGGGAGAGCAAATGTACTTCTTAGCCTATGGTATTGGAAAATCATTGTGCTCCATTAAAGACTAGGAAATAATAGTGATCAGGCTCAGTTGACTGAAAAAAGACAGAGTGAAGAACAGGAGACTTCATATAGTTGCTGTGTCTTGGCACTCAGTAGGGTGCGGAGGAGAGATGGACCAGACCAAAAGACTCAGCCTGCTGTGGAGGTGAGATAAAGGATAGAGAGACGACTAGGTAGACCTTCGGTATTGGGTCCGTGGGTGGGAATGCTCTTCTATGTGAATGAAATTCCAAGAGTCTGAGTGAGCTATGGGCTCTGTAGCTAAGTAGTTCTGACACAGGCCTGGATATTCTTTTTCCTATGGAGCTATCATATATGGAGCTGTGGTAGCAAAAGTATCAAGCACTGAGTCCTTGTTTCATCAGAGTAGGTTGAGACTAGGAACCAGAAAATGCCAACAGTGCATGAGCGGTGAGTGTGTTGCCCAGGCGTGGGCCGCAGCACTGCTCACACATGGCTGGTAGAGACACAAAGTTAAAATCCTGGGAAGCCTTCAAAGCCCCTTCATGCCCCCCACTCTACTCTGCTCCACCCCAGTAGCCTCCTGGGTGCTTCTTATTTCACCCTTCACATGTTAGATTTCAATTACTGAATATCTTTCTAAGCCAAAACCTTTTCCCATTCTATCTCAGTCATCACCTCTGATCTTTATAACTGCAGTGATCTAAGCAAGTGTGTGCTAGGTGCCTGGTATCCGCTGGCTATTTAGCCTGTATTGGCTTTCTCACCTGTGCTCTATCCCAGGCCCAGGTCTGGGGACACCAACTTAATATCAGAGATTTCTAGTAAGGTCTGGTAAAATAAGTTACAAAAGCTTGTGACTCAGTCACATAAATGAGAAGTGTAGGAGAGAGACATTTAGAAAAAGTAAAAAGGTCATTTTAAAATTATTCTAGTCAGCTGTCTACAGATTGCCATGTGTAAATAAGCACTAGGTGGTTACTCATGAACCTGTCCCCAAATTATCAGTTCTATTAATTCTGTAAGTTATAGGGGAAGTTAGACCGACTTTGGGTTAAACATCCAACATTTCTTAAGCATGCTTTATTCACTTGCTTCCAAATGTGTTTTAGTGTAAGCAATCTAAAATTCAAAATGCTATACTGTTTTAATTAACTCTCATTAATTTATGATTCAGCACTAGATTTTTGGCACCTGAAAACAAACCAACAAGTAGAAGCTTCATACAAAC
This sequence comes from Cryptotis parvus, assembly GCA_021461705.1. Lineage (NCBI taxonomy): Eukaryota > Metazoa > Chordata > Mammalia > Eulipotyphla > Soricidae > Cryptotis > Cryptotis parvus. The sequence goes on along the minus strand of JAJIBD010023548.1, from coordinate 28,465 downwards.
ATTCATTCAATACTGCTTCTTTAGTCGGCAAACTGGACAGTGAGTTCAGAGTGAATAAAACACTGGTTTTCTTTCTCCTCCCAAGCTTTTCCTGGTACTTCAGGAAACAGACTCCATCTTAATGAACAATATGATTACTGGTCTGGGAACTCAAGAGGCCATGAGCAGGTCATTTCTCCAGGGGTACATTCACAGACACAGTAACCTTCTTAGTAAGAACAAGATAGTTTTCAGAAAGTTATCAGTAAAGACTCCTGGAAGGGAATCCCAAACATATTTACTTGTGGCTTGACTTACATATTCATTTTTTATCCTGAATTTGTTATGTTATATCCTGATACCAAGTGCCAAGACATATGAATTAATGAAGAAACACGATTCCTGTCTCCAAAAGGCTGATAGTCCAAGATGACTGACACTGAAAAATAGCAAATGTAGCCAAGTGTTGAGGGTGTGATGACGCCAGTTTGTACAAGAAATCATGGTTTAAGTCCGTTTAACCAAGAGGAAGGAAAAAAAAAAAACATGTCAAGGGTGATTCAGAAATTTCTGTTATGATTGCGAAGTTGTTGTCACCGTTCAAATCATAGGATTCAGAAAGACAGACCTATCTTTGAAGTAAATAACCATGCCAACACTACAGCTTCAGTGAAGTAGAAAGCTCCATGGGATGAGGAACTTTGTTTAAGCTGTAACTTTATTCTCTGCTCTAAGACCTGTTTATGGAACATGGTGTTTATTCAATAAATTACATGTTGACTAGTGCAATGCTTTTGGGACTGAATGAGAGGATGTTATAAACCTCTGGTGTAAATGCTTGAATGTTTTTGCAAAAAGGGGGAGAAATGTATTTTTTTGTTCCAGTCAATTCCGGCATTCTCTGTTATTTCTGTGTGGTTTCTGTTAAATTAAAAATCCGAGATCTGTTCTTTAAAGAGAGTGTGAGCACCAAGCTAGCACTTGCACTGATTCAGGATTATACTATGCTCTTCTCTGTCTTTCCAAAGCTATGCAAGTGTGGGAAGTCTTCTGACCATTCTAAATCCCTTTCTTTCTTGTTTCAAGTGGGAATGAGAAAAGCTGTCTCATAACCTTGCAGGGTTGACTTAGGACTACACGGTATAATGTATGCCCATGTCTTGTATACACTTTAAAAGTATTATGTAATTACGAAATGTATACAAAACCAAACTCTTAATAGAAGCTTTATATATTATATGCCTTTTAATTAATTCAACTCTTTCCCCCTTCTTCCCCATGTTCCTCTAGTGCAGTGCCTGGAGATGACCACCAAGAGGAAACTCATCGGCCGCCTGGTGCCGTGCCGATGTTTCCGAGGCGAAGAAGAAATCATCTCAGTGTTAGATTACTCTCACTGCAGCCTGCAGCAAGTGCCAAAGGAGGTCTTTAACTTTGAGCGAACGTTAGAGGAGCTTTATCTAGATGCCAATCAAATTGAAGAGCTACCCAAGGTAATTTTTGACAACCTTAACGATACACTGACAATGAGCATTTCCTAATGCTCGCAGACTGCCATTATGATTATGTTAACCATAGACTTCTACCTGAGTAATTGACAAATCATTCAAATTAATATTACCTTATTATTCTCATGACTTCTTTTTTCAGTTCACTTGTCATTCTATGTGATATGTGAATAACCAATTGAATTGCATGGAAATGGGCATTTTGTGGATGGTACGTTGTTGCTAGATTTGAAAATAGCCTTCAAAAAAATGCATGGTAGGTTTGATTGGTAGCTGACGTCTAGCAAAGAAAAGAAAAATATGCTGGTCTCTATTCCAGGTGTATGCTGTAAGTTTATTTAAAAGTTAAGTTAAATGTTGTAACATCTTGAGTTAGATATTTTGAGTCTTAAAAAAGGCCACTTTCACTCGTGCAGTTAATATTGTTATAAAAAGCTTGCTACGTTTTTCTTGAATTTGGGATCTTATTATTACAAACAATATGAATTTGTTGCATACAAATGAAAACGTTTCCTGGTATATTGTTCTCTGGTGCAGAAAAGATCGACAAAGCAGTGACCAGTTAAAGCAAATCAGGGATCAAAGCCACACAGCCGGGGTCAGTGGTATAGTTGGGTGGTAGAATGTTTGCCTTGCATCTGTGAGTCCCTGGACTGGAACTGAGTGCTGTACACAAAACAAGTATCTAATTTTTTTTAAAAAAGAGAGGCAACCCAAAGAAATCAAGTTCACATAGCTGAGATCTTGAAAATGGAAAACACTGGATCATAATGATCACCTACTTTTTGTCTTGGAAGGATTTACACAATGGCTCAGAATAAATGAGATGTCATATAGGATGGATTTCAGTGGCTTGTGCTAAGAAAAAAATGTATGTTATATAAACAAGAATGATGCAAAAGAAAAAACTATAATGAAAGCTAATTTTATTATCAAAATCTGAATGTAGTGTGCTGATCAGAACAAATTATGAGCAATTATTTTCATTTCATGTTATGAATCATAGTGTTTATGTATCATTTGAGAGGCAAGAAGTCGTTGATGTGCACTTCAAAAGCAGCAGTCTTTATTTTTGACGTCCTAAGTGTATAGTATTATCTCTGATATTTGTTCAAGAGGGCTAGGTTAACTGAAAAAAAAATGTGGCATTAGATTAGTACTGAGATTGTACATAAATTACTGACAGGTCTGAAATGGACTGTCCTTCCTACAGATTAGGAGCCACTCAAGGCCAGAGATGCCTCTTTTATCTTTAGTGATATTAATATAATAGAAAATCTATTTTTTGTTTATGCCTGGGTAGAATAATGTAGGAAACTACTTGTACTATAGACCTTGATTAGCAAAAGCTTGCGCATTGAATCATTGAAAAACAAGTTTCACTCTAATTTAGAACAAGCATGAATCATTTTTAGGCAACCTAATCTCATAATAGAAGATAACATAAAGGTTGTCAGTAAAATATGAATTTTAAATAAAGGACATATAATTCTTTTGTGTATTTATCCCAAGTATTTCATTGAATACACTTGTGACAGAAGACTTTGTTATTTACCTGAAATACAAAAGTAAAGAGTCCATTGTAATTTTATTTATAAAATATTGTATCTCTAGGCCAGTCTAGTGATTCAAAATCATTTTTGAGATCTAGGAGTCATTCTCAAGACAAACAGTAAAAGCATTGTTGATTAATCAAGTATGTTTGATATTTACTTTATTACACAGAGTTTTAGGTAGAGGGATGGGGTATAAGAAAAAGAAATCTAAAATTTTTAATCTCAAGGACCTGGAACACTGTATGACCGAAACCCAATCATGAACAGTTTCGTAATTTTATATCTGACAGTGGTGTAACAAATTTAAAAAAAATAAAAATAAATTTTAAAAAAAGTATCTTACAATATAACCACAACAAAAAATAACCAAGATATGAGAGACAGGTGCATAGTCATGTATGACATAGTCCAGATTCTAGAGTCCTGTGATAGTTTCCATATAGAGAATATTTCATTTTGGGTGGGATAGAAGAAGTTTTGAACAAAAACCACAGATGCAGGGGCCGGAGGCGATAGCCCAGCAGGTAGGGCATTTGCCTTGCACGCGGCAGGCCCATGCCGGCCCGGGTTCAATCCCCTGGCATCCCATGTGGTCCCCCGAGCACCGCCAGGAGTAATTCCTGAGTACAGAGCCAGGAGTAACCCTTGAGCATTGCCCAAAAAAGCAAAAAAAAAAAATACCCCACAGATGCAAAACCCAAGATATTGGATATGGATAGGGGAAAAAGGTACATAGGTGTTGGGTCTTGGTCCAGATGTCAGGGCTGTCTTGAATCCCCAACAGTATTAGGGCCCATGGGGTTCCTGGCCATGCCCAGGAGCCAGAAGCCCCCAGTTGATGGACACAGAAGCAAAACCACCTAGTTCTTTGAGAGTTCAAAGTTTTAATTATCCACATACCAGCAGAAAGAGCTAGAGCAGAGAAAGAGAGAGAGAGAGAGAGAGAGAGAGAGAGAGAGAGAGAGAGAGAGAGAAAAGAAGGGCCAGTCTCAAAGAGGAGAGCTGACCTCTTTGACTAGGTCTCTTTTGAGGAGACTAACTCACTCAGACCCTTAGACCTCTGACCACTTCAATCACATCTCCAACCTCTACCACTCCAACTCCCAGCCAACCAAGAGAGCCCCTTTTATAGCCATCCAGGCAAGAGGCAGGGCTTCACAGAGCAGGGGCAGGACTCCACAAAGGCTATTTGTACTCTGGAAACAAAGGGAGTGAGAAGGGCTTTCTCTCACCAGGTGCAAGAAATACAGCAGCCTCTACCGCAGGTTCCTGGTGCTAGTGTGGAACCTCAGCATGGTGATTTCTCTTACCTTGAGCTAATAGACTATTGCTGTTGTAGCCGTTTTATATAGGTATGGTAAGAGGGACAGACGTTTATCTACACCCAGGATTAGAGTAACCTTTCCTAGAGAGATCGCACCATGTAATCCGTACTGCATGCCTATCGCCAGAGTGATCATTCCATCCCTTCAGGGTCCTACCAATTTCTTTAAGTAAACACAAAACTCTGACTTTGCCCTTGCTATTTCAGTTCTTCATCAAAACAAAGTTTGGTTTAGGTCTTGCCCCAGGGGCAGATTGTCCCATATTGAAGCCAGGGTGGTCTTCCCTTCCTGGTTCCATCCAGTCCGTCCATGTGACCCTCCTTGCATGGGGTGAAAGGAATTATATCAATCTACAGGCAATTGAGGCATTTAGTTAAAAAAAAAGTATGGTGCAACCCCAGGAATAACAAATTAGCCTTAACTGTCTTCATATGTCTATATAAAAGGACGCAGCTCCAAAACAAGAGCCTGCAAAGCGTCAACGCAAAGAGAAAAGCGGCATTTTAGCAAACCACTGAGGTTAGTTGGGAATTTGACAGAGGGCCGTAAACAGAAGGCCTTAAACAGGCAGAAAGAGAAAGAGGCAGAGGGCCGTAAACAGAAGGAATCCAACATCTAAGACCCAACATATAGGAACTCTGAAGAACCTGGAACTACAGGTACCTGGGGTGAAAGTAATAAAGACACAGAAGATCCAGATTATGGATACCTTTAAGAGTCATACAGCATTGTTTGTCTTAATACAATATGCAAACAGTGCCATTGGAGAAGCTTCTCCATAAACTGGGGGTTTGGGTAGACTTGGAAGAAAAATCTTGAGGTCTCTTGTAGTGGTTTAATCAAAACAGTGAATTAGCAATAAATTAAAAAAACCCAAATGAAACAAAGACTTAATATACTTTCCCATATAACAGAATTAAAGAGAAACTATTATTTTAGTATGCTTTTTACATGTCCTTTAATTTTCACTTAATCTCTTAAGACTTCTTTGAATTCCTAACTTTAATTTGGCTACTTTCGTGAGATAGCCCTGTTTCTTCTACACTATCTAACTTTGAGATGAATCGAAACGATGTTACTTTGAGATATAATCTTAATAGCATATGGATATATTTGTGTATGGTTGGAAAAATAGCAAACCTAGAAACAAAAACTTATCAACTAAAGTGCATTCTGTTTAAGTAACAGAAAACCCCATCAAGACTTACTTCAGTAGTAAACTTGATTGGCTCATACATGTGGAAAGTACACAGGAAGATTTGTCTCAAGCAAGAGTTGATATTTTTCCAGACGCCTTGTTTGAGATCATCTATGTCCTAAGACTGATTTGCCTCAGGGTAGTGGAATGACTTAAACAGTTCTCAAGTTCACTTTTCCAAAATCAAAAGAGAGATATCAAGTTCCTGGAAACTCTCCCTTTTCCTGACCAGGACTAGAAAATGCCTCTTCCACCCCAGCATTTCTCACTTAGAGTTTTCTTAGGTCTCATTAGCCCTAATGGTTTCACAAGTTAGTTGCAGATTCAGCACTTTGCTATCAGATTCACTATAATCAGAAAATAAACAGTTTGATGACTTGGACTAAAGGATAAATGCTCTTGATAGTCACAAAAAGGGGAGGAAGATAAGTTCTATTGGAGTGATTATTTGAGTGTCCACTACACATAAATTGTTATAGAATCATTGTTTCGTGAGAAAATGAGGCTCTTAATTAAAGACAATATGTAGTTTGTAAGGTCTTGCAGAGAAAATAATAATCCTCTAGAAGCATTCTGTCTTCTGATTCAGATTAAATCAATTATCACTATCTTCTATTTTATTCTCTTTGTGTTCCTCTGGCATTGCCGCCATTCTGCTTTTTAGACCTGCTTTAGCACGTCTTGATGTTATGCTACAGCAGGAATAAAGGTTATAAATATCCTCATATTTCTTATAAATTCTATAATTCTTCTATTATTTCTGTTATTTCAGTCTGAGATTATTCTAACTGACCTTGATCTCTACTATAAGATGTTATACAATAGGTAGAAAGCATATAGTCAATTAATGGCTGTGAAAGAGATATGTTATAAAAGTTACAAAAAATAGATATGAAAGAACAGGAGGTCTTATTTAAAATCATGAAATAATTCAATCTGTGTTGTTTAATTTTCTGTAATGAAAGGTAAAAATACAAAATGGCATAACTTTCACACAGTGATAGAAACCCACACAGTTTATAATTTAGGACTGTTTTGCTTGTTATTTAAATTGGAAACTTAAAATTTTAGACAAAATAATAGACCAGAGCAGGTGTAGATTATATATAAGAAATAGTGTAGGAAGTAAAATTTATGTGTGTATTTTAGGGGGGGAGGAGAGATTTAGAAGCAATAATACGTAGGAAAGTAACTTCTTAAAACTTAAGAGGATTTTTCAGAGAAGTTCCAAGAAGTCAACGCATCAATCAATATATGAACAGAAGTTGTGTCATGTGTTCTAATTGTATGCAGGGTTCACTGCTCTGTAGAAACCCAAAGCAACAAAACAACTTATACCCAATGCAAAAATGTCTACTCATTATTTCTCTGTGTTTCTTGTATTTAATCCAGCCTTTGCATGAATACTTCTGGTAATTGAATGAATCACTTACTATCAATGCATAACATTATATTATATGAAGTTTTGCTTTATTAGAAAGTTCTGCAATAAGTTGATAACAATTACCTGCATTTATCCCATTATTACTCAGGCTTGCATTTATCCATATACTCAAACTGATACTAAAACAATTTAAAGCATACCTTCTCTGGATGCTGAACTGTTCTGACATCATCGTCTTGATCCTTGAAATAGTTTAAGGACTTAATAATTTTTTGTTTTTGAGTCATTTCCCCAAGATTAGTTTCCAAATATTTTTACCATTTTCAAAGACATCATTTCTAGGTGCTTTGCCACCTTGATTTTTTTCTTTAGATACATTCATTTTGTTAGCTTAGTTTGGGACATTAATTTATCAGATAATATTTTTCTAAGTGGAAATATCCAACAGAGAAATAAACGAAATGAAATAGAACTCAGAAGAAAGATCAGGGTTGGGGATGAATTTGAGTATTATCCCCCAAGAGGTGAGAATTAAAGTCAGGAGACAAGATTATGTCTTTCATTGAAGATAAATAAAAACAGCTGCAGAGAAACAAATAATTGCACTCTGGGGAAAAATTATAGCCCAAACTCACTTTGAAATTTGCCAGAAGTTATTTGTTCTTTTTCCAGAAATCATGGAATTTTGTGTGCAGAGGTAAGGTTAGAATAATTATGTTCATAAGACCAAAGATTCCATGAGTGAGAAAAATGTGACATTTTCAACTCATTTGAAGCTAGCTTTCTATAGACTACAAAACCCATTTGTACAAAAACGAACAGGAAAAAGTATCATCCTTACTGAGTATCACTTGTATCACTTGTGTTCCGTTGTTCAATTTGCTCGAGTAATATCTCCATTCATTGGGAATGAGGTCCATTATTGTTACTGTTTTTGGCATATCGAATATACCATGGGTAGCTTGCCAGGCTCTACTGTGGCTCTGGGTTCACCCCAGGGGGCCCAGTCTTTTTCTATGTCAGACCATCAACCATCCAGGGCCCACGGGGCAGAGCCCTGGGTGTGGACAAGCCTGTACTGAGTAGTATTTTCAAATTATTCTGAGTGTTTCCAGTCTTCTCAAATTCAATTGGAAGGATCGTGGAAGCATGTCACAAGAGGTGTGTGTGTGGGGGGGTGCAGTTAGGATAGAGTAGGGACCACTATGACAATAATTATTGGAAGTGATCACTCTGATTGCTGAAAGTAAGCAAGAGGATATACATTGTCACATTGTCGGGGATGCCGCTGGGGTCCCCAACAGTGCCAGGGAAGCAAGTTCCCTTCTACCTCTGAAGCCGGTGGGGAATGGATGAAGACTCAGGAATCCGATGCAGTTTTAAAAGGCTTTACTTATCACAGGTTCAGGCACACAAATCAACAATAGGAAAAACCCTGTGCTTAGGATTCCTGGCTAGAACCCCAGACACGTGTAGGCCAAAATGGCGGCCACCACGTGTTAAGGCCCTGTAAAGAGGGAGACAAAGACAAGACTCCCAAGAAGGGTGCAAGCTCACAATGAGAGAGCGAGAGAGGAAACAGGCTAGTTTTATACCCCTGCAACTCAGACCTCCCTCCCACTATTATGAGAAGCAGGGAGGGTCAAATGCCCTCAGGTAATTTCTCCTAGCACCTCACCTAGGCCCTTTTTAGATGCTAATGTCTTGAGCCAAGATCTGCCTGAAAAAGCCTTTATAGGTTAGAGAAGGGGGTTTCTGAGATGGCATGTCTCTGTACCAAAGACTAATACTAATGCCAGTTAAATACTTCTCCAAGCCTTCACAAGTCTCGTCTAATTCACGGTAGTTTTGTATTTTAGTTGCCTTTGAGTTATCAGGGACCCATGCTTGCTTGCTTGGAGGCAAACAGTATTTCTCTCTGGTCTAATTACTTAGAGATCCAACATGGCCAGGCAAATATGCTGGTAAGATCTAACTAGTCTCATGATGATTGTGGTAGCATGAGAATATTTATACCAGCTAGTACAGAATACATGGTCAGATAAGACTGCCACATTCAGACTACCCCCTTATCTACGAAGTGATTTGCAGGAGGCAATCCAGAGCAGATGCAGGGGCTCTTAGAGGAGTCCTGCAACAATACATGATAACGTTCAGTACCTGTGTTGCAAACCATAATGCCAGAAAGGAATGAGAGAAAGAGAGAAAGAGAGTGAGAGAGAAAGGAGAAAAGTGACCACCGTGGAGACAGAATGGGGTGGGTGTAACAGGAGAGAAACTGGGCACATTGGTGGCGAGAAATCTACATTAGTGAAGATGCCCAAACATAGTGTGACTGAAACCCAATAATGAACAACTTTGTTACTGTTTATCCTGATTCAATTAAAAAAATTTACAGTCATGTACTTATGACTTGTTGAGACCTCACAACTGTTTAAGGGAGGTGAAGTTCTGCAATCTTCCCACAATTCCATAAAATACTCAGAATGACACAGTAAGACTTAGGAAAAACATGTTTTTTTTTAAATACTTGGAGATTGAGTAACAGAGGAAACGCTAGCATGTCACCATTGAGTTTTTTATTCCCTAAAACTTGATTGTGTTTTTGGAGGCCTCTTAATGACGTCTCTACTTGAACATGATTTTGCTTCAACAAAACCCAGTTGCTAAATGTGATCTTACACTGTATAAGAGCTTTGATACCAACTTCTAGTACTTTTCACAAATGAATTGTTGAATTTCAATTCCATAATACTACATAGAAAAAATTTAAAGTAAATTTGTAATAATATTGAATTCTATATAGAATATTTCCTGGAAGCTTAGAGATTCCAGAAGAAAGTGACCTTCACAGCCTGAGTTATTTCTCCCAGAAAGAAATCACTGACTGGGAAAAGGCTGCAAAAAATCAGTTGCATAGTGCTTACTATTCTATGGTAGTCAGTTATGAACGAGACCAGATCATCCAACAACTGACCAAAGAGGCATGTTGTCAATGGGTGAGTTTATTGTGCATGGTCTGGCTGCTGTCACTGGCCCATGGAACATCATGTGCCCTCATTGACTTCTTCAGAAAAATAAGTGAGAAACAAATATGCACCTGACTCGTGCCAGTAGTCAGCAGGTGAATTTGAGCTCTAAGTCAATGACCAGCAAGTGGGGTCTGACAATTCATTAGGAGCTTCTGCACTGAGCTTTCATACAAAAAAAAAGCTCAGAAACAAGGCCCAGCTCTTTCCTCTTCATTATCTCTATCTTAAGCTTGACCTGCTCCTTCCTTGCCTTCAGGCTGCTACTCAAAGATCCTCTCCCTAGAGGAGCTTACTTTACTCTCATACAAAATAACTACACCCACTGCTACAGCCATTAATCCTCCCAACAAGATGTTTGGCCTCTAGGAACTTTTCAGCACAGTTCAGTTGTGTAACTCATGTTCAGATGCTGCCTAAATTTCATATGTAAAATATCAAATGCTTCTCCCTCATATGATGTCAACTGTTTTGCAAAAGACCTTATTTAGGCGATCTTTTGGGTCACACCCGGTGATGCTCAGGAGTTACTCCTGGCTCTGAACTCAGGATTTTGTCCTTGCGAAGTTCTGGAACTATTCACAAGGTTAGGGGATAGAGCCTGGGTTGGCCACCAATAAGGCAAATGGCCTACCCATCGTACTATCACTCTGGTCCCTACCAAAGAATTTTGAAAGTGACCAGAGGCGAAGAACAGTGAAAAGAATTAAGCATGTGTGTCTAGGACAATGTTTTCCAAGTGAGTGATTCCACTTCCCAAGATGGGGTGGGGACTGCAACAATCCAGGAATATGTTAATAGCCTCATATATGATTAGGGTCACTCTATGTTCTGTTAAAGAAAGCAAATTTCCAGATTTTTTTTACCAAGTGATTTTTCTTCCCTAAAGGAGTCACTAGATCAAATACGTTTAAGAACATCTACATGGAAATAAAATTAGCACATTGATGGGAATTTTTGATGCTGATTCTTGAGATTGACATGAGTTGGGATCATTTTTTAAATCCTGCCATAAGAAAACAATATATAACACTGAGAATTCTGAATTGTTTTGCTCACCTGCTTTCTTAGCACTTTAGTCACATAAGCTAGAACTACCACCTACTATTTTCCCAGATTCCACATGCTGAGTGCAGTCCTAGGGGCACTGAACTTACAATCCCAGAATTCTAGCCAGTGTATGCTCTCCTGCACACTGAAACCCCATGTGTCTGAAATGACTCAGCATTTATTGGATTGGGTGTCACAGTCCCAGTGCTAATAGGCTCAGGCTATGCATATGAGGTGACACCGGAATCCAACTCACAACCTCAAGCCTGCAAGGCAGATACTTTCATTGCTGATCCACATCTGAAGACTTTTAAGATTTATTTTAAGTAGGTAAATTGATAGAGTGGGAGCATCCTGAATATACAGTGACAGTGGTTCCTGGTTATTTTTGCAGAAAATGAACTAGAAAGAGACAAACCAAATTTAACATGGGCTCTGATTGGAATCGGTCATGTGCCTCAGGAACTATTTAGCTCCTTTGGGTTTTAACTTCTCCTGTGTAGTCAACTCAACTTTTTCATATGCTGCAAAGTTTTTCCTGCCTATCTGCTAAGACAGCAATGAATATCAAACACAAAGTGCATGGATGGAAGCTCTAGAAAACAGAACAGTAAAGCTGGAGAGGTAGGATGGTGGGTGAAGACACTTGCCTGCACTCAGCTGAAATGACTGAGCTTGGGGAAGCCCAGTCAGATCATCCCCAGGATAGCAAGCTAGAAGTAACCCCTGAGCAACACTAAGTGTGACTCAAATACCAAAAAATTTTAATCAAAACAGGAAAGTGTTACGTAACTCTTTCATTAAGAGCAATGACATGCTTTTTGTAAGAAAGGGATTTATTTAACGAAATTAGTGTTCTTAACATAAATTTAGACAAATACAATGCTATAGCAACAAAATGTTTAATTGGTAAACAGAAGACTCTGAACTTACTATTTCCTATGGATTCCAGTTATTGAAATACGTTATTTTTCTGGATGCCACAAAGCCTGAAAACTGACTATTTTAGCTCAAGAAGAGTTTTTGTGAAAAATGTTATTAGGTGCTCTCCCAATGAACAATTGACTGGAGAACTGATATAAGAAAAACTAAGAGGACTCCAGAGCATTCTAGATTACTGACCCCAATTGACAGAAGAGGTGCCGTGTCACAGCCGGAGTGAGGCGATAAACCTGAAGACATGCCACATAACTGTTTTTGCTCGAGATAAATTCCAGATGTCTCCCCAAATAGAAGACAATGGAGGTGCTCTTAAAAAGAATGTTGCAGGGCTGGGTTAGGGCATGTGTATAACTTGCTTCCAAATGGGGTTTGTTGCCTAGTAACACACGGTCCTCCAAGCATCACTGCAACGACCCTGTTGTTCCTGGGTGCTCTGTGTTCAGAAGCAGCGCCACAGTCTTGGGTCCTCATACGTAACTGCTGTCAGGCTGCCCAGATATCACGGAACATGGAGCTGCGTCCCTGAGCACTGCTTGTGAGACCCTCAAATAGGTAAAAAGTATTGTGTTACTAGTGGGGGGGAAGAAGCCATAAATGTTACACAAGCAAAATAGGAAAAATTCTCTAATATTCTACATCGCGTGTATGTTCCATTCTACTGATTAATGCACATTACTTAGCACTGAGAAGAAGCCTCTGTTCTGCTGAGACCTTTCAAAAAAAATTAAAATCGCAAATGCTTGATTATTTTGGGAGCAGTTTAATGAAATTAAGGGGAGCTACAGAATAAAATTTTAGGATGATGGATTTTGAAAAGCTAGTTACTCCTAATTACGAGATGGATGTGTCAAAACTTAGAGGATCAATGCTGATTTGAACCTTCTACTCAAAAGAAATCTTTGGAAGTAAAAAAGAAGCTACTTACATCACTAAAGATTGAACAGAAATGTTTCCCCATAGAAATATAGAGCTTTGCTCTATGATAAACATGACCAATTTGCAACTGTAAAACATAAGACTGCTGCTTCTTTTATAAAGTCTTTTCATGTTTTAAATTTAACATTAACAGGTAGCCCCATTAGTGCACGATTTGAATGAGCATGGAATTCTCCAGAAACTGCTGTTTGGCATTTATACCTCCACAGTGTCCCTGGGGAACTTCCTAAGATTCTCCTGGACTTAAAGAAAGTTGAAAGATTGCCCTTCTCCAGCTCTTATTAGTGGGGCTGGAGCAACAGTCCAGCTGGGAGGGCATTTGCCTTGAATGCGGCCAGCCCAGGTTCAATCCCCAGCATCCCATATGGTCCCCAGCAGCGCCAGGGGTAAAGATCCAGGAGTAACCCTAAGCATCACCAGGTGTGACCCAAAAAAAAAAAAAAAAGTCAAGCTCTTACTAGCTCAGAGATTCTCAGTGCGCCTTTCTAAGCTTCAGTGCCCACGGAACTAAATTTATTTGAACATCTAAAAACTAAGTCTACAGAAAAACTGATGCTCCACATATAGGAGAGATTGTTCTGTGTTGGTCTTTTACCTTCTCACTAACTTCACACAGCATGAAATTTCCAGGTCCCTCCGTGTAACAGCAATCATTATCTTTTCTTATGGCCATGTAATATTCCATTGTATATACCTACCATAGTTTATCCAGTCATCTATTCTTGGATACTTGGTTGTTTCCAGATTTGGCTGTAATGCAGCACTTCTCATAGTGCTACAAGAAACATAGGGGTGTAAATGTCTTTTCTCCATTTTGTTTTTGGGCATATGTCCTGAGGTCTTCTTGGGGCAGATTCTGAAAAAGTGGGATTGCTATGTCAAATAGAAGCTCAATTCCTGCATTTTAAAGGAAGTTCCATAATGTTTTCCCAAAAGCTATACCAGTCAACATTTCCACAACCAGTGAATGAGTCCCTTTCTTCCCACATCCAAGCCAGCACTGGTTGTTCCTTTCTTTGTGTGTCAATCCTTGTGGGTGAGATGATAACCAAATTGTGCAGACAATGAAAACAATGAGAATGAGAACTGAGAGTCATTGGTAAATATTACTGCCTGAGAGATCTAGGAGATAGGACAGAGAGGAGGAATGACTATGGCTGAGGAAAGATCAAATGGGAAGGGGAGGTGGTGCTGAAAGATGCTGAAGTGTTATATATGAAACCCTGTTGGCAACAGTACAGTAAACCACAAAATATATATTTTTATATATATAAAAATATATATTTTTATATATTTTAATATATATTTTATATATTCCTACAGGTCATCCCATGACCTGTAGGAATGGTTTGAGGCTCTGCATGGTCCTGGAACAAGTAGCTGCCCTTGGGCTACACTAGCATGTGACAGGATGTATGGAGATGTTACTGGTGCCCACTCGAGTAAATCGATGAACAACGGGAAGACAAGTGATACAAGTGATATATTTTTAAAGTGTTCCCCCTATAGAGGTGGAAGGGTGGATGGAAATCATACTAGGGGAGAGGGGAGAATTGGTAGAGGGAAGCAACGGAAACACTGGTAAAAAGAGTGGTCTTAAAACAATGTATGCCAGGAGCCCAATCATGAACAACTTTGTAGTTCCATGGTTATTAACAACAAATAAAATCTTTAAGCTGTGCTGAAAAAATTAAGAAAAAACTGTTGCATATAGATATGCAAGTGGTGCATAGTGGTGCATATATAATCACAATTTGTTTAATCTCTTGCTTGAAACATTTCTTCAAGAATATTATTTTATTTCAATTCTTTTTTTCATTCAAATGCAAAATTATCTTTAATAAATAATACACAGGGATTCTCTGAGGGAAATAGAGTAGAATTTTTTTTTTAAAAATGAAATTTTATCATTTTTCTTACTCAGATGCATTTATTTTTTTACTGCTCCATTTTGTCAGCTATCTACAGGATGGCAACTCTTGCTTATACATTTCAATGAGAAAGAGAGAATTCAGTCATTCTCTGAACTCCTTTATATGGTCTCCCAGCTGGAGACTTGTTTATTCTATCACCTATCTGTAATCATTGCCCAAACATCTAATCTCATTGAAATCTGATTTGAATGTGATTGAAACTCTTCAGGACGATTTTTACCACCAATCTTGGGAACTGGCACATAAGAGCAATTTTTGAGGAAAAAACATTCATTTATTTGTATTCATTCAACCTGTGTTGATGAAGTATCAGAGAGGAACAGGCAGCAGCAGTGATACATTACTGCCCCCCAAAATCAGTAATTATTGACCGGAAGACCGCAAAATCTATACTGCTGCAAAAACAACAGGAAAATATATATATCCTTAATAACATGCTAGAGAATGCGCTGATGGAAATGGGGGAGGATTGCTGGGAGATTCCTCTCGGTAAAGAGAACTGGGATGCTGCTTTTTTTTAATTTTAAAGAAATTTATATTATTATTCACTGTATCACTGTATCACTGTCTTCTCATTCATCATCGATTTGCTCGAGCTGGCCCCAGTAACATCTCCATATGTCCTGTCTCATGCTAGTAAAACCCAAGGGCATCTGCTTGCTCGCTCCAGGAACATAAAGAGCCTCAATCCATTCCAGAATGAGGTCTATAATTGTTACTGGTATTTGGTATATCAAATACAACACGGATAGCTTGCCAGGCTCTGCCGTGCAGGTAGCATACTCTTGTAGTCATCTCCAGCATTTATTGATGAACTGCACGGCCGCAAGTGGCTGCGCTGAGCGGGCTGTAATAGGCTGGTCTGCTGGGTGGAGTTCAGACAAGAGAAAAGTCCAGATGTGGAAAATGGAGGCCCTCATGGAGTGGGGGGTCGTCTGGCTTGTTGCAAGGCTCTGCTGGGGTGGCAGGCCAGGGCTAGAACCCGCCATCCCTCCTGAGTGCCTCGTGAGCAGCTGGGCACAGGGAGAGCCAGTAGCAGCTCTGCCCCATGTCTGTGAGTCATAATAATAATAAGTTAATATTATTAAATTATTTAATAATAATATTATTATTATTAAACACTGGGAGATAGACATTTACAAAGCTGTTCATGATAGGGTTTCAGTCATAGAATATTGCAACACCCATCCCTCCACCAGTGCACATTTCCCACCACCAACATCCTCAGATTCCCTCCCTCTCCCAGCCTGCCTCTATAGCAGGCATTCTTCCTCTTTTTCTTCTTCTTCCTCCTCCTCCTCCTCTCTCCCTTTTTCCCATCTCTTAAACATTGTGGCTTACCATATATACATTTATGGGTTATCATGTATATCCCTTTATTTACATTCAATGCTCAGTTCTAGTCTGGTGTTACCATTTCTAACAACAAGTAGAACACTGGTATATATTTATAGCCCACAGATAGATGCACTCATTTTATATCTTTTCTTTTCCTTCTGACTGGTTTCACTAAGCATAAGATTATCATGCTTAGTGTGATGTGCTTGCAAGACAGACCTTTCACATCAAGTTTGAAGGATAGGAAACCGTCAACTAGGAAACTTAGAGAAAGCATTTCAGGAAAAGGAAACAGTCAAAGTAGGAATGATTATGGCATATTCACAGAGAAAAACAGTTATCTATAATAAGGGAAAGATCAGTTCAAGGGTGTGTAATTAGAGAGTAGGACTAAACTAAACCATAATGAGTCGAACAGTTGGGGAAGACTTAGTTTAATTCTGTAGTCCATATCGGGATAGCCCAGACCCTTGGCTTATTTCTCTTTATTGCACAGATGAGTGAGATTATCTTTTACATGTTCTTCCTCTGCCTTATTTCTCTCCAGCATGATACCTTCCAATTCTATTGAAGTAGTTGTGAACTACATAGTACTTCATTGTTTCTATCTCCCACACATTCTTTTTTTCATAATAAACATTTTATTATTTCAAAAACGAATGCATTGTTCCTTAAATAAAGTTAATTAAAAGCATGCATTGAAAGATTTCACAGTGGTTAGGGTGTTTGCACAACACAAGGACTATCTGGGTTTGATACGCAGCATAGTTTATAGTTACTCAAACCCCACCAGGAGTGAACCCTGAGTACAGAGCCAAAAAGAAGTTCTGAGAATTTCCAAGAATGATCCTTTCCCCAAATGAAATTCAAAACAGAAAATAAAAATAGGGAAGAAGTCATAATCAGACAATTCAACAATGGATACAGGTAGAAAAAATGCATATTAAGTCAATATAATTAGTTATTAGTGAAATGCAAATATAAACTACAATATTACAATATGGTATCTGTACACATTCTTGATTTATTTGTTTGTTGTTGGACATTTTGGTTGGTTCTCTGTTCCTGGCTATTGTACTAAGAGCTGTAATGAACACAGGAGGGTATATAATTCTTTTTGAAAAAGTGAGGTAGGGGCTGTTTGTTTATTTTGTATGAAGGATGGATATAGCTCCACTCTTGCTATTTTTTTGAGAAATCCCTGTATTGTTTTCCATAGAGACTGTACTAGATGACTGTGCCATCAACAGTAAGTGAAAGTTCCTTTTTCGCCACATCCCCACCCAAACTGTTTCCAGTTTTGTGGGGTTTTGTGAGGTGTTCTTTGTTTTTTTGGTTGGCTCTTGGCTAAACACCATTTCCCCTAGTGTGAAAAGAAATTTCATTGTCATTTTGATTAGTGTTTCTCTTGTACTAAACAATGATTAGTACTTATCATATTTTATTGACCATCCATGTGTATTTTGGGGGTCACATCCGGCAATGCTCATGAGTTACTCCTGGCTCTGAACTTAGGAATTACTCCTGGCGGTGCTCGGGGACCATATGGGATGCCGGGAATTGAACCCCGGTCGACTTCATGCAAGGCAAACACGCTACCCTCTGTGCTGTTGTTCCGGCCCCATGTGTATTCTTCATGTAACTTTCTGTTTATCTCTTCACCCCATTTTTAATGGAGTTACTGGGGTTTTGTTGCTCAGCTCTTTGATTTCTTTATAATTTTTGGATGTTAGTCTTTGATCTGAAGTATTATGTGTGAATAAATTTTCCCAAATTGTAGATATCTTTTTGTTTTAGCATGAGTTTCTTTCACCATGTAAAAACTTTTTTTGACTTCATATAGTCCTACTTGTTTATTCTTGGTTTTGTGAACATTGGCAGTCTCATTGCATCACTGAAAACACTTTTGGAGTTCAGATCCTGTAGAGTTCTGGCTGTTTCCTTAATGTGTTTGATGATTCCTAGGCTAATCTTTAGGACTTTGATCCACTTTGAAGGAATTTTGCATATAGTATCAGTTATGGACTTAATTTATTTCATTTTTCTAAGAGAGTTTTTTTAGTTTCCCCAGTACCATTTCTTAAGATTTTCCTGGTTTCACTCCTTTGTCATAAATTAGCAAATCCCAATTCATTTTACTAGGATCTTTTACTATAATTCTCTGGTCTGACAGCTTATCTTTATGCAAATATCATCATTGTTTGATTACAATAACTTTATTGCATAAAGTAGGAAATGCTGTTGTCCGATCTTGTTTGTTTCAGGGTGGCTTTGGCTATTTGTGGAGTTTTATGCTTGAATACAAATTTCAGCAGTGTTTAGTAAAGTTCTATAAAGAAGGTCATCATGGCCACAGACCTGAGAGTAGCACAGTGGGGGTTAGGGGGCAATGATGAGGTTGACTGGAAGGGACATAGGAACAGAGGTGGAGAGTGGAATCCATAGGGGTGCTAAGTGCGTAACAATATGCACCCGAATAATGACCGCCAGTTAACAAATATTGGAGGGATATTGCGGGTCAATAAAGTTCACACCACAGGTGATATAGGCTCAGGGGTGGAGAATCATGGGGACTTTTCTGGCAGCAATATGTGATAATGTTCTCAATAGCATAATCATACACACTATTGTAGATCTACACCCAAACTATGGTTCGGTGTGGATGGTTGATGGTCTGACATAGAAAAAGACTGGGTGAACCCAGAGCCACGGCAGAACCTGGCAAGCTACCTATGGTGTACTCGATATGCCAAAAACAGTAACAATAAAAGGACCTCATTCCCAATGAATGGAGATGTTGCTGGTGCTCGCTCGAGCAAATCAATGAACAATGCAAAGACAAGTGACAAGAAGTGACAAGTGACCTAAACTATACTTTTAAAAATTAAATTTGGAACAATTGTTAGGACTAGAGCAATAGTACATCAGGTTGGCTATTAGCCTTGCAGACATCTGACCCAGATTCAAGCCCCAGGCCTATATGGTTTCCCAAACCCACCAGGAGTAGTCCCTGATAGAGCCTGGAGTAAACCCTGATACCACCATGTGTGGCTCAAAACCAAATAAAATGATAATAATAGGTAAAGCAAGTTTCATTACATGCCCAAACAAGTAGATATAGTAAACAATAACCAAATAATATGTTTGATTGATATAACATTATTTATAAAATAAGCTTCATAGTATATAATTCATCATCAAAGGTCTGATTTCAAAGAAAGTATTAATAGTAGTTGAGTATAGATGCTGCCTTCCAAAGATCATAGATTTATTTCTGTCCTATTATCCCTCTTACCCATCTCATTATCTCAGCCCCTTTTCTTCCAGTACTTTCCAATCTTTGTCTGTATACTAGAGTTTGTTTTCTTTCTTTGTTTATCTTAACAGATGAATGAATCATATGATACTTTTCTTCCCGCGTCTGATTTATTTCACCATAATATCTTCAATGTCCACTTTTGTTGTCAAATGGCAAGATTTCAACATTTTTGTAGCAGGGTGACAGCCCGTTGCATACATATTACTTCTCTATCCACTCCTCTGTGATGGACATTGCATCATTTTCATATTCTGGCCATTTTATATATAATGCTGACACAGCATTTAAAATTTTTAAGTGCCACTTTGACACAATGGACACATTATGACAAGTAAAGAGTGAAGCGAGGCAACTAGAAGCTGCAGACATTTAGTCTAGGTTCTGTGGCTTTAACTAGATTGATAGCAGTAAAGAAAAAGAGACATTTTTTAGTCTGTGCTTTGTAGGTAAAGCTGACAGATTTCATGAACAGCTGATCTGGGAGATTGGGACCAAAATTAACATAGTACAAACTCTTACACAAACATACACACATATACACACACTTGCACACATGCACACACGCATGCATGAATATAAATGCACAATAAAGGAAACGGAGAAAGGGTTGCAATGGATTTTGGAGAAAACAATGTGTTGTTATGAAGTCACACAATCACAGAGGTATTTTAAGAAGAGTGGTGAGCAGAGAGATTGACGAAGGTAGCAGATGAGTGTCATAAAATTTGTTAGATTATAAGTAACTGGTAATCTTAGTAGGCGTAGAGTGAAAAGCCAAGGAATCTCAGAGATATTCACATGTGGATAAACAAATCTCCCTATTGATTTTACTCTGGGGAAAAACAGAAATTAGACAAGCTAAAGAGATGTTAGAAGTCAAATAAGTTTTCAATATTTTTTCTTGGTAGAATAATGATGTTGAATCACGTTTCTACACTAATGAGAATAATGCAGAGGAAAGGTGGAGAAGCTAAAATGGAGAACATTGATGGGATAATTATATCTTGAAGGCAAAAGGACATGGGATTCATTCGCAAAATTCATAAAGGGGTCACCTTGGAGAGGATCAGGTATTCTTCGTCCATTCTCACGGATCAGAAGGAAGAAAATGTGGGTATGGATCATAATGGTTGCTAGAATCTGAGGGAGGTAGCAGATATTAAAAGTTGGTTCAATGAAAGATGCCTCAATGCATTAAAAAAGATACTGAAATAATTGAGCTGATAAGATGGGAAGTGATGGTCATTGTCTGAGCCAAGGGACAAGAGGATACATGAAATTTAGAGAAATATAATTGACAAACGGCATTGAAGACCATAAATGTATAATTTGCCTATATTTTGTTAAGTGTTATTTTCTTGTGGTGGCAGGAAGTTAGAGAAGAATCCCAAAGGCAGTTTTTTTTTCTGAAATGCTGTAGATTACCTGCCTGGAACAGTGTATTTGTAGTAGAAACTGGAGAGTAGCAGGTGAGAGAACTAAAGAAAAGGCAGTAAAGAGAACCAGTATTGGTCGGATATTCTATTGAAGCAAGGCACTCCATGCAATAGATATTTGTACTCACAGCATCTCAAAAAATAGGTTTTGTTATCTTTAAGTACAAGAACTCCAAAACACTGTGAGGGTAAATAATTTGCCAACTGGGCCAAAGCGAAAGTCCAGCAGGTAGGGTATTTGCCTTGCATGCAGCCAGCCTATGTTTGATCCCCGGGTTCCCACCTGATCTCCGAGCCCCTTCAGGAGTAATTCTTGACTGCAGAGTAAGGAGTAACCCCTGAGTTTCGGTGGGTATGACCCAAAAAGCAAAAAAAATAAAATAAATAAAAGAATTTGCCAACTTTATTACAATTAGCAAAAGACATAGCCCTTAGAACACACATTGGCCAATATTAGTTCAAATCCCATGTTCGTTTCATTTTGCTAATATGTCACTTGTCACTTTTCTTCCCATTTTTCATTAATTTGCTCAAGCTGGTGCCAGTAACATCTCCATTCTTTGGGAATAAGGTCCATTATTGTTACTGTTTTTGGCATATCAAATACACCACAGGTAGCTTGCCAGGTTCTGCCATGGCTCTGGGTTCATCCCAGGGGGCCCAGTCTTTTCTATGTCAGACCATCAACCATTCAGGGCCCATAGGGCAGAGCCCTGGGTGTAGACAAGTCTGTCTCTTTCCTGCCACCTGCCAATGCAGCCGGGCACCACAGCCACACCTGCAACACCTCGAGGGGCAGGAGGGATAAGGTACTACCTTTAAAATTCCAGAATGGGCCAGTGTATAGTGATGCATAGGAAGTTCTATTACCAGAGTACTATCACCAGAGAAATAGTACAGCAAGTAAGGCACTAGTGTTGCACCTGGCCAACCCAGGTTGAAACCCGAGCAACCCATTCGGTCCCATGAGTACTTTCAGGAGTAATTCCTGAGCATAGAGCCAGGAGTAAGCTAAGCAACACTGGGTATGCCAATCTCACCCACTCAAAATAAAGAAGAAAAGAAAAGAAAGAAATTCTGTGTTAGGTACAAAGTATGTAACATAAAGTATCTTCATAAAGGCACTAAACGCTACTGAGACACTTCAGGCTGCATCTCATTGGATCAGGACTAGAAACTAAACTCTTTTATCCAGAGATTAAAAGCAATCAACCATATTTTGCTATGCCTGTCTTTGGAGAGAGGGACATTCCTGGCTATGCTCAGATGTCAGGGAGAAAACTGTGGTAGTTTGCATGTAAAGCTAGTACCTTATCCATACTCCCTCTTTCCCTGGCTTTCCTTTTTAGAAAGAGACTTAGTAGCCAATTTTAAAATAACTGCCTGTCACTGTCTTCCCGTTCATCATCAATTGGCTCGAGTGGGCACCGGTAACATCTCCATATGTCCTCTCTCATGCAAGTAGAGCCCAAGGGCACCTACTTGCTCCAGGAACATAAAGAGCCTCAAACCATTCCATCATGTCATGAGAATGAGCTCTAAAATGTTACTGGTATTTGGCATATCAATACAACATGAGTAGCTTGCCAGGCTCTGCCGTGCGGGTAGTATACTCTTGTAGTCATCTCTAAATCCAGCATTTATTGATGAACTGTGCAGTCGCTTTTGGCCGCGCGAGCTGAGCTGTGATAAGCTGGTCTGTTGGGTGGAGTTCTGAAGAGAGGGAAGTCTGGATGTGGAAAATGGAGGCCCTCATGGAGTGGGGGGTCCTCTGGCTTATTACAAGGCTCTGCTGGGGTGGCTTGCCAGGGTTAGAACCCGCCATCCCTCCTGGGCACATCGTGAGTGGCTGGGTACAGGGAGAGCCAGTAAGCTCGCCCCATGTCTGTGAGTCTCTGGATCAGCATACCTGAGCCGGATTTAAAAAAGACTGCAGCAGGGTGGATCTCGATGAGCTGGGCTGTGATAGGCTGGTCTGCTGGGTGTAGTTCTGACAAGAGGGAAGTCTGGATTTGGAGAATGAAGGCCCTCATGGGGTGCAGGGTTGTCTGGCTTGTTGCAAGATTGTGCTGGGGTGGCGTGCCAGGGGCTAGAACCTGCCATCCCTCCTGGGCACCTCATGAGTGGCTGGGTACAGGGAGAGCCAGTAGCAGCTCTGCCCCATGTCTGTGAGTCTCCGGAGCGATAGCCTAGCGGGTAGGGCGTTTGCCTTACATGCGGTCACCCTGTGCAGGCCGGATTAAATCCCCTGGCATCCCATATGGTCCCCTGAGCACCGCCAGGAGTAGTTCCTGAGTGCAGAGCCAGGGAGTAACCCCTGAGCATCGCCAGGTGTGACCCAAAAAGCAAAAACAAAAACAAAAAACAAAGTGAGGTTTACTGTTCTATAGAGGACCTCTTTCTTACTGCTGCCGTATTAAGGGCTCTTTCGGGTCAGGAAAATAAACATTTTTGTTACTGGATTTGGCATATCGAACACGCATTGGACAGCTTGCCAGGCTCTGCCATGCGGGCACTATATTCTCATTACTTTGTGGGGCCTCTCAGAGGGGTGGGTAGAATATATGTGGTAATTTGGAGGTAAATTGCGGCCACTTGCGGCCGCCGCAACTGGGAAAGCTGGTTTCTGCTCTGCCGGGTGTACCTGTGTCTTAGGCTCAAGCATTCCTGGGCTTGAAATACTCTCCTCTGAAGGGCGGGTCTCTGCAGGGCGGGTCCTTGTAGGCTGGGTTTCTGACAAGCTGGGCTGGAGACTGGATTAACCTGTGGGCTGGAGACTGGATTAATATGCTGGGGGAGATCTTACCAGCTGCAGAGTGTGGATTGTGACACAGATCGCTGCCAGCAAGGTGTGGGTGTTTCTCTGGGCTCCTCCGAGGCTCCATCGGGATGGTGGACTCGGGTCGGAAGTTGCTCTCGTGGTCCATGGAATGCAGGGGGTTCAACGGGGAAAGCTGGTTTCTGCTCTGCCGGGTGTACCAGCAGTGCCTGATAAAATTTCACGGCTGTCCTAGGCTGCCAAAACGAAGAAGAACTAAAATGACTGTCTGTACTTTCAATGCACGTACACTGGCATCGGAAGCATATATTGAGGATCTGATGGTGCAAGCGCAAAAGATCAAGTACGACATCATTGGTCTGACTGAGACGAGGATGCGCCAGTCGCATCATGCTGTATTTGACACCAGAGAAGAATTGTTCCTTGGAACATGTGATGAAAAGAGGCATTGGTGGCGTTGGTGTCCTTGTCAACACGAACATGGCTGTCAACATTGATTCATTTGAATGCCTAACAAACCGAATAGGACGATTACACTTGAGGACATGTGGCCACTGCCAGCAATTTCTATCTTCATTGTCTATGCACCAACATCCACATACAAAGAAGATGAAATTGAGAAATTCTACATGGAATTGGAGGAGTTCTATAAAAAAGATCACACCTTCTACAAGATCATAGTTGGTGATTTTAATGCCAAGATAGGACCGAGAAGATCAGCTGAAGAACTCCACATCGGGACCCATGGCCTAGAATGGAACGAACAGGGTGAGAGACTATCTGAGTTCATCATGTCCACCAAGACTATTCATGGGAACTCACAGTTTCAGAAGGCTGAAGCGAAACGTTGGACATGGGAATCTCCTGGCGGACAGTTCCACAATGAAATTGGCCACATCATCTTCAATCGACGGTTTTGTCTGACCGATGTTGCTGTCATCCCCAAATTCCAGACAGAATCGGACCACCGTCTCCTTCGTGCAAAAATTCTACTTCCCTCAACGGGGAGAAAAAGCTGCAATGTTTAAGAAGAGAACTCCCAGAAGGACCACCAACTGGGAACTCTTTGGCACCATTGCAGCAACATGGGAAGATACCATCATTGATGACATCGATGAAGAATACAACCGACTGGTTCAGCACCTCCATGATTGTGCGAAGAATGCCGAGAGAGAGAAAGACACAAAAGGACGCTTGTCTTCAGAAACTCTTGAGCTCATTCGCCAACGTGGCAAGGCGCGATCCTCAGGAGACCAAATGCTAACGTCCAAGCTTGCTAAACAGTGCAGAGAAGCAATAAAAGCAGACCTCAAAGACAGAAGAGCAGAAATACTGGAAGATGCAGCAGAAGCCGGGAAAAGTATTCGCACTGCCCGCCTGTCCTTCACCAACTATAAGACCAAGATGACTGCCCTCCGACGCCCTGATGGATCTATCACATCTTCCAGAAAGGCAATGGAGAAGATTATCCAGGACTTCTACTCAAATCTCTTTGATAGCCATATCCACCTGCCCACATACCAAATTCCACAGGATGGATATGTCATTCCCAATGTTCTCCCTTCTGAAATCCGACATGCCATCTCATCGGTAAAGAAGGGAACAGCACCAGGCCCAGACAAAATCAGATCCGAACATCTGAAGAATCTGCCGTCGGTACTCATCAATACACTAGCTCGGCTCTTCACATGCTACCTGTCCGAATGCAAGGTGCCCTCCCAATGGAAAACCAGCAGGACAGTTCTACTGTTCAAGAAGGGAGACATTCACGACATCGGCAACTATCGCCCCATCTGCCTGTTGTCTGTCATCTACAAGCTGTTTACACGAGTCATCCTGAACAGGATTAGCAGAACACTAGATGAAGGACAACCATGCGAGCAAGCAGGTTTCCGGAAAGGATTCAGCACAATCGACCATATCCACACAGTAACCAAGCTCATTGAGGTTTGTAGGGAGTACAAGATGCCACTCTGTCTCACGTTCATTGATTTACAGAAAGCCTTTGATTCTGTGGAGACTGAAGCAGTCATCGAAGCCCTAGCCAAACAGGGTGTTCAAACCCAATACATCAAGATCCTTCGTGAGCTGTATTACGGATTCACCACCAGGATCTCACCATTCTACAAAGAAGTGATCATTGATGTCAAAAGAGGGGTTCGACAGGGTGATACCATCTCACCAAAACTCTTCAGTGCCACCCTCGAGAACATTATGAGACAATTAGAATGGGAAGGAATGGGAGTGAAGATAGATGGTCGGCAACTACACCACCTCCGCTTCGCTGATGACATCGTTCTAATAACACCAAACATTAGCCAAGCGGCACAAATGCTGGCTGACTTTGACCGAGAATGTGGAAAGGTAGGTCTACAGCTGAATCTGAAGAAAACTATGTTCATGAGAAATGAACTAGTTCCTGAGGCCCCATTCACTCTCAATGGAACAAACATCTCTGAATGCAGCAGTTATGTGTACCTAGGTCGAGAAGTCAACATGATGAACGACCTAAAACCTGAACTGCGCAGGATGAAGAGAGCAGCATGGAATGCCTTCAAAGGCATCGAAAAAATAGCTAAAAGGACAAAGAACCTCCGGCTCCGGGCACATCTCTTCGACTCCACCGTTCTCCCTGCATTAACATATGCCTCAGAGACCTGGGCCCTACGAAAGCAGGATGAGAATGCTATTCGGGTCTCCCAGAGAGGCATCGAAAGAGCTATGCTTGGAATATCACGTCTCACTCAAGTGAGAGAAGGAATCGGAGTTCTGACCTCCGTCGCTATTCCAGAATCAGGGATGCTGTCTCGTTTGCCACGGCATCGAAAATCAGATGGGCTGGACATGTAATGCGATTTGGAGACAACTGCTGGACTAGAGCCGTTACTGACTGGATCCCACGGGTTGTCAAAAGATCACGTGGCCGCCCACCTACAAGATGGTCAGACTTCCTTGTTAAGACCCTGAAGGAACGGTTTGAGGCTCTTCATATTCCTGAATCAATCAGATGCCATTGGGCTACATTGGCACGTGATAGGGTCCAATGGAAATGTTACTGGCGCCCGCTCGAGCAAATTGATGAATAACGGGATTCAAGTGATCAAGTGAAGTGATCAAGAGGACCTCTAAAGTAACAGATTTTGAAAATAAAATATGGATTTTATTTTTTTGCATTTTGGGTCACACCCAGTCATGCTTAGGGATTACTCCTGGCTCCACACTCAGGAATTACTCCTGGTGGTGCTCGGGAGACCATATGGGATGCCAAGGATGGAACCCAGATCATCTGCATGCAAGGCAAGTGCTCTGCGCACTATACTGTCTCTCCAGCCCCTCTTGCTTCTTTTTAAAATCATAAACAGCATCTGTATTTCTTATCGGTTGTTGTTGAGTAGATACTGAGTCCTTTTGATGAAGTGGATGTGGTTTGCCTCAGAGCTCACCAGGATGCTTCCACCACTCCAGTTACCTGTGTAGTTGCTATAAAACACTGAGTTTTCAACCTGATATGGATATTTATTTTGTATGAAAAAATAAATTAAATATCCACTCTGTCCCTGATACTTTTGTGGTGACTGGAGAAAATCGCAATTAAAATGATTATATCTTGCCTTCGAGAATGATGGATATTTAGTGAGTGCATCCAGTATAATGTCCATTAGAATATTCAAGGTGCAGTAGAAGTGGGAGAAACACTCTGGTGTATCCTCAACTGAGACTTAATAAGAGACCCAATGGTGTGCAGAGGCTGGACATATAGTACACAAGTAGGGCATTTTCCATGCATATGGTACACCTGTGTTCAATCCCCAGCTTTCCGTATGATCCCCTGAGCACTGCCAATTATGAACGCCAATCATAGAGCCAGGACTAACCCCCTAAACATTGCCAGGTGTGTCACTCCAAAAAAAAAAGATTTTTTTAAGTATTTTATTATACCACCGTGAGATATACAAATAAAAAGATATACAATTAAAAAGTTCATGTTTGGGTTTTGGTCATACAGTGTTCCAGCACCTGTCCCCTCCAACAGTGCCCATCTCCCACTACCAACGTCCCCGGTTCTCTCCCCCCTTCCCCCAGCCCCCTCCATGGCAGGTTCTTTATTTCTTTCCCTTTCTCTCTCTTTCTCTTTTCCTTCCCTTCCAGACTATGGATTACAGAACATACATTAAAAGGTTGTCATGTGTATCCTTTTGCCTCTATTTAATGCTCAGTTCTAGGTTGGCATTAGTACCCTCGACAATTATTAGCACCCTGTTCCATTTTCTGTCTTACCTAACCTCTGACTCCCACACGTTTGTGATAATTTCCACCTTTGACAAGACCTCCTGATATATGTTTCACTTGACCTTGGATATTGGTATCATAGTATGTACATATATATTTATGCCATGCAAATAAATGCAGTCATTCTGTATCTGTCTCTCTCCTTCTGGCTAATTTCACTCAACATAATCTTCTCCATGTCCATCCACTTATAGGCAAATTTTATAACTTCATTTTTCCTAACAGCTGCATAGAATTCCATTGTGTAGATGTACCAAAGCTTCTTTATCCAGTCATCGATTTTCGGGCACTCTGGTTGCTTCCAGATTCTGGCTATTGTGAATAATGCTGCTATGAACATAAAAGTAGGGATTTTGTTTCTGCTGCGTATTTTTGGTTTCCCAGAGTAGATTCCCAGGAGTGGTATGGCTGGGTCAAATGGGAGTTCAATTTCTAGTCTTTGGAGGAAAGTCCATATTGGCA